>JAVSCE010012779.1:0-600000 GCA_032199065.1 Smutsia gigantea | reverse complement strand
ACTTCTCAAGTTACTCCATAGACAAATGATTTCATTCTAAACACATGAGAAATTGTAGATCTTTTTGGTAAAACAAATCTAGTAGCTTTAAGGAAAGTTAAAAGGGAAAGGATTCATTTCTGCATCATTTTAATATGACTAGTCATTGAATTTTTATACACATGGTATTTTCTGGATACAGTTGATGAATATTAGCCTTGTTGTTAATTTACTAAGCTATCACATTTAAAATTTTACTAATTACCCCTCTCTTTCTTTCTTTCCCTCTCCTTTTTAGGCCAGTAGTTCTAACAAAAAGTGCATAGCTGCTATCCATAATGCTCCCTATAGCGAGTTCTGTTTTGCTTGTGCTTCATCCACAATTTTCCTCTTGAAATTTGGCACTATATACATAAAAATTAGAATATCTGCCACTAGTATTGTAGATTCTGCCAGACAGAACCATCAATATGAAAAAGGGGGAAAAAAAACAACAAAAACACTGCCTTTCATAGATCACCTTTCAAACATCACAGTGACAAAATAATTGTAGGACCAGTAAGATTAGTCAGACCACATGGGCACAGGACACTGAGTCTGTGACAGAACCAAATGTGCTATTAAGAAAGTAGCCAAGTAAGGGCATGCTGTTCTGACACTTCAAGTGCTGCCTGTGAATATCGAATGACTTCTTTGAGTGAATGTCAGGGTACGGTGATTACCATAATTAAAACATACATATGTGGCACATTTGTAAGTGTTTAAAGTTCCAGCAAGTGAAGATCAGTCATAACTGGAAATCCATCACTGTGACCATGGCCTAGAGACACCGACTAGTTCAGGAATTAGAGGTAACGCCCAGCTAAGGGAAGCTCAGCCCTAAACTCTAGGCTTCTGTTGTCTCGGGTGCTCCCAGCATCTATTTAGTCATGCTTTGGTTTGAAGGAAAATGTAAACTCATTGGCTCCAACCAATCTTATTTTTCTTACCAAGAAGCAGAAACTGAGAAGCTTTGGGTCTTACATTTTATAGGGAAACCAGAAAACATTTCTCCTGTGAAAGCCTAGCAATAAAACAGTCTGGAAAGTCACATTAGTTACTATGCTTTGAAGGTTGAATTGACGAACATCATGTCAGCAGTGCCTGGGTGTGTGTGAACTTTTTAAATGCGCTAACGCCATGAGTGGCTGTGCATGTTTATGTGTGCCCCTGTAGATTAGAGGGGATTTAAATATTTCCAGCACCTGGTTAATTTGTTAAAAAATAAATCTACTATGTAACTCACATTTTGCTTCTAAAATTAGCTTTTTGGTACAAGGTAAATGTTTTGGTTTGGTTTGGTTTAATAACAGACTATCTAATAAGAGGTGATGGTAATATAATGAAACAATTCGTTTAATAACTCAGGTAAAAATACAGTTTTATTTTCCAATAATGAGTATTGCCAAGAATGAATATTTCTGAGAATGATACACTTCTAGCCTATTTTTTAAGAAATTAAACCTGAGGAAGAAGTAATCCAAACAATCTCCTGCTTTAAAAAAATCTCCAAACTGTACTTCATATAAAATGTAAACTAATTTCAGTCACAAAACTTACACATTTTATACTAGAATCTTAAAAGAAGATTTTTGGAGAGAGAAAAGAATGACTTGTTTAAACTAATTAACTGACTCATTTAACAAATATTTATTAAATACCTGTACAATATTTATTAAATACTTGTTATCTAAGCAGGTGCTAACTTTCCCTAGGGCATATTTTGAAAAGTTGTGGCACTTGTTTTGACATCACAGTGAACTGGGGCACCACTGACATTTAGCGTGTGGGGCCAGCCTCTGTTATCCTGAATGCATGTATTATCTGCCCCTTCCCAGCTAAATGAAGTAGGCAATTTCCACCTCTAACATCTCCATGTCTCTTCTTCTCTGGATGAGAGTTTTCTTCAGCATAACAGGAGCCTACTCAGCTACAAGCAGGGGTGACACAGAAGTGAGTAATAGTTAAAAACATTAGTGGCTCTAGTGGCTCGTGAGACTCTATGGACAAATACTCCAGCCTTCCTCTCTTCAGGGAAGATACTACTTTTAAGGCGTGTTCCACATGATTTCTTAGAGGATACCCAGTGGGCTAGGCCATAATTTTTATATAAAATGTATATAAAATATGTACTTAAGTCTAAAATCTATCTATAAATATAAAGCAGATTTTGCATGGTTTCAATGTATATTAAAGTTTTCAGGAATACAGCTATGGGGAAAATGGAAAGATTTTACTTAGTTCTGTTTCCATTTTGGAAAATCTTGTTAGACTTGGTAGAAATTTGTCTTTTGAACAGACCATTGTGGCTGCCATGTATAGAAATGAATTGAGCAGGTCAGAGTTGATGCTATAGACCAATTAGGTGGCTTTGACAGTTCTTACAAGGAAAATAATGATAGCTTGGACAAGAGAAATAGGCATGAATCTGAAAATAATGATAGAGTTTTAAGAGACAGTGAAGAATTAGAACCTAGTGAATATGGGTTGAGAGGAAGAGGAACATGGAGGGTGACAGCTAGTTTTTTGGGTGGTATAATTGAATAGATGGTGGTAGTAAACATATATTGAGACAAGGAAACTAGAAGATAACTGTCTGCAGGTGAATCCAGAGTTTTGGATTGGATAGATTGAGTTTGAGTTGACATTCAGGTACACAAAAGGAAGATGTCATGTGGGCACCTGAATATATGAGTCTGGAATTTGGAGAACAGGTCAGGTTCAGAGATATAAATGTCATGTATCATCATCCTGTAGATAACAATTGGTTGTGATGGCATAGCTGAGATTGCCCAGGGAGAGAATTCAGGGTGAGATAAGAACCTGATAGGGAGCTTTGAGGATCTCTGCTACTTCATTTTGGGGTAGTGTTTGATGCTCAGAAATCTTATTTATGAAAAAGCCACCAACATAATTCTGACCTATATTGTAAGACGTGTAGTGACTTAGAATTGTGGACTGTCTAACTAGATATACTGGATTTGAATCTTAGCCCTGACACTTACTAGCTGTGAGATCTTAGGTAATTTACTTATGCTTAAGTTTCCTTATATATAAAATGAAACTTGTAAAAGTAGTTACATTATAGGTTTATAATGAAAATTAAATGAGTCAATCATAAAAGTACTTAGCATAGTGCTTGGCACACACTAAATGCTTGTCTTATATTGAGTTCCTTAGAAAGCAGAGCCTAAAGGAAGGATTTGGGTGCAGTTGCATACTTGAGGTTTTAGGGAATGTGAGGGATGAAGCAGAGACAGAAGGGAGAAAAGCCAGTGGAGGGTGAATTAGTGGACTGGTTACCTCTTTGGGCAACTGGGCTTCAATATCATGGGGAATCTTCTGAGGGGTACCTTAGAATTGTCCCACAATACAAAAGAGAGGCTGAGGAATTAATCCACCGACTCCTGTCCCCCATTGGTTAAAAGTTGCCTGAGAGATGTAACTTCCTCACTTCTGTCATAAGCTTGTGTGTGATTGGTCTGCCTTCCTTAACTTCAGAGAAAGCCTTGAGGCTCAAAGCAGAACACCACTGGTAATTTGATAGTTGCCCTGCCATTTTGCATGCATGGAACTGTCAACCAGAGCTGAGCTAAACCAGGGGGCTGGGGCTATGTGACAGGACTCATCACAGTCATCTCCTACAATTGGTAAATGCAAATTACCAACACAAACACATCATGTGCTCCATAAATGTTAGTCATTATTATCACATTTTAGACATTGTGTTAAGTTCTTTACATGCTTATTTCATTTGCTTTCATTAAAAATCTTTGCAGTATCACTATGTCCATTTTACAGAAACTGGTAACTGAAGAGATTACCTAAAATGAAAATGCAGAATATACACTAAGAAGAAGTAGATATATTTTAAAGTTAAGTTGTTTTTCACCGTGACTATTTCTACCACAATAGGGATAAATCTGAACAGTGGTAAGAGAGAAGAAATACATATCCCCAGAGTTTAAGTTCTAGAAGTACTTATAGCAATGGCAGCAGCTTTATGTATTTTAAAATTCCAAAAGTTAAAAAAATTCAGAATTAAATATTGATAAAGCCATCATCTAATTGGCTTAGTTCCCCAACGGGTAAATTGTATTTTGTTAAAATGCTTAAAACCACAGCCTAAAATGAATGACAATATTGTTTTGGAAGCTAATAAAATCAGAAAAGTACAGAAATAACTACGAGTTCCTAACGTCTAATGATTTCTTGGCAGATATTGGTAAGAAAATAATTTTTATTATGTCCATTTTGCAAAAAAAAATTAATGTAAGAAAAACTATGGGTCATCACAGGATTTACTGATCAGTCATCTGGAATTAAAGACAATTACTTGAACATTTCAGCTTGGTGTTTAATTAATATCATGAAACAATAAAATGCAATATAGTTCTTATAAGACCCTTCCACATTCAAGCATAGAGTTGAAACAATTCCTCGAAAGGAACTTTTTTTTTCCTTAAAGACTATTTTGCTAAGATTTAAACACGAAATTTCTGATATGCTGAGAGGTGATTTTGAAGTGGTACCTGGTGCTGTGCCTGCACTTGGGCTGAGCAGACCAGCTGTGCTAGTTGTTCTGTTGGAAGGAATGCCTGCTGAGAGAGTAGCCTGCATGTGTTCCTTAATTTACTGAATTATCATATCTTTATAATCAGTCCCTAAGCCATGACGCAATTATGAAACTGAAATACTAGGTTCCAGGAGAGTTTCTAGGAGATGTAGTTTGAAGTGGAATATTTTATTTAGCTTCTTATCATCCAGTGTGTGCATATCTGTGTGTGTGTGTGTGTGTATGAATTTACACAGATATGTATATACACACAGATTTTTATGTTTGTCTTACTTTAGCCATGAGCCACTTATGTTAATTTATCATAATGAGGTTTCAGACCCCCAGATGGTCTTCAAGTAGTTAAGTAAGAAATATTATCTCACTTAAGAAGGTGAATCAGACAAAATATATTTGGGTTGTGCATACACTGATTGAAGAAAAAAATGATGTCTTACAGACACACTGCAGGGCCTGAAGTAATGAATACACTTCTAATTGAAAATGACAGTGATAGTCTTTTCATAGTTTACTGATTGATTTTTTTTTGATGGGAGTGGATGCATGAAGTAAATTGATCTATAATCACAGTTTTATGACACTCCAGTATTCCTTGTTTATCATTTAAAAATTCTTAAACATTAGCTGTCATTTTATTCCATGCAGTTTAGCATTGTGTAGAGACATTACAGACTTTTTCAATTAATGAGAATTAAAAGTTTGAACTTCAGAGAATCATGATTGTTATTATGAGTACTAATTAAATTTTTTAATTTTTTTATTAAGATATCATTGATATACACTCTTGTGAAGGTTTCACAAGAAAAACAATGTGGTTATTACATTCACCCCTATTATTGAGTCCCCCCATACCCCATTGCAGTCACTGTCCATCAGTGTAGTAAGATGCCACAGAGTCCCTATTTGTCTTCTCTGAGCTACACTGTCGTTCCCATGACCCCACACACACCATGTGCACCAATCATGATGACCCACAATTTCCTTCTGCCTACCTCCCCACCTGCCCTCCCCCACCCCTCCCCTTTGGTAACCACTAGTCTCTTCTTGGAGTCTGTGAGTCTGCTGCTATTTTGTCCCTTCATTTTTGCTTTGTTGTTATACTCCACAAATGGAGGGAAATCATTTGGTATTTGTCTTTCTCTGCCTAACTTATTTCACTGAGCATAATACCCTCTAGCTCCATCCATGATGTTGCAAAACTAATTTTTTATAGAACATTTTGATAGGGTTAAATAATAACATTTGTCTTCCTTTACATTTTCAATTGCTATTATTGATAAGACTAAATTTACATTGTTTAAAACTCAAAGGTTTCAAGCAAAGGTGAGATGGAGGATGGTGTGATAATATAAAAAAACAAGATAGTCCAGAAGAGGAGCCCATGTTCAGAGAAAATTAAATGCTTAGGTTAGGGCATGTTGGGGGTGAAGTGAAAAGATATTCATGTGGAAGAATCAGCAGGTCATTTTTTCATGCTCTACTGAACCAAATGCTCAGAATCCCTTAAGCAAATTAATAATGTTTACTTCTTCATGTTTGAAGTGACCCTGTGAATTCATAAAAAATTTTCAAATTAATTTGGTGATAAGAATGTGGATAACATTAAGTAGCAAAATAAAAAGTCTCAAATGTTTGGGCATCTCACATGCAGTGGACACAGCCTTTTGATGGGAGTGGACACATGAAGGCTACAGGATTAAATTATCTGGGCCCAAATTGTCACCTACATGCTGATGACTAGATATCTGTATTTACAGACTAGATATCTTTCTAAAGCCTGCTAGATTAGTCCACTTAAATGACCATAGGGAATTTATGCTAAATACGCTAAAGAGAGAAATCATACTTTTCCCATCCAGTATCCCCTTTTCCTGTGTTCTTTATGTCAGGGAAGAACAGCACAATCTATAAAATTAATGTCCTAGAAATTGTGTATTTTTAAATTTATGGGACTTTCTTTTCCAGAAAAACAGTCTGAAAGGAATACTTTTTTTTTAATCTCCCTTTGGTTTCATTTGGAAATTATCCCCAAATAAAACTGTAGTTTATAATTTGTCATTTTTTACCATGGATGATTATTATAGCCTGTGTTATTGGATTTAAAAACACCTTGAATAAAATGTCTTGTTTCTTTTCCACTCTTAACCATCCCCCAAACAAACAAACAAGTCCCTAAAACTGAATTAAGTTGCTCTTAAGAGGTTCATGTTTCATGGTAGCAATACGTTTTCCCAGAGAGACTCCATCATTTTGTCTCCACCATATTCAATGAGCAAAACCTTTCATTTTATACCTGATGATTTTGGCCATGTGCTCGTCTGTGATAGAGAGGGTGGTCGGGGTGGAGAAACATGTTTATCTGGTTTATTTATTTAATCTCATGTACTACTCCCAATTCCTTTTGAGTGTGTTCAAGCATCTTGGTAAATTATAAGTTGCAGAGTATACAATTTACATGCCAGGCTGTGACCTTCCTAAGCCAATTTTTAGAGGTGCCAGAATAACAGGAACAGGTCTCTTACTTTCCTCTTCAAATATATTTCATATTTCATTGCAAAAATTGGCTACAAAAATAAAATGAATTGTAAAATGGGAAAAAAGCTTAAAAGTATAATTTAAAAATTATTTCATGTGCCTGCAATGTTCCTGCATCCAAATATGATGAGTACTTGATATTTATTATTAATTTTTGTGATGTATGATTGCTGTATGGTAAAGTATTTTAATAACTAAATCCAAAAGAATGAAGTCTAAATTAACACAATATTATAGTGATTACTTTAGAAAAAACTGGTAAATATTTGTGTTATGACAAAAATCCATGGCTCAATAAATGAGGTTATTCCCCATTTGATGCCTTGAGCTATCAGTCTAATACTATATTTACTTGAGAAATCAAAATGACTCTCATCAAGTTGGCTAGAACTTAAATAAATGGGGTTTGGAGAGTTTGGCCAAGCATTGCATTCTGCCAATGGTTGCTTTTTTATAATCCCCATTATAATTTTAATATTAAAGCAAGAACAAAAGTATCAACATATGACTGTAATATCCCTATCTTCATATGTTGAAGTTGATGAAAACAATGTATTAGAGTATCTCTGTGGTAATTGATTCATAAGTTTGCTCTCAAATTTTAAGTCATTATTGACTTTTGAGACATTAATGTTGAAATTTTCCTTAACCAGAACATCAGTACCCTAACTGGCTTGTCAGGGTGACTGAGGGTTAAAGATAATGCATATACACACTTATCTGTCACCTGCATCTCCAATCCAACCTTACTAGGGAGGGGGGCAATTGTTTAGCTAGTTTTCTTTGCTCTTCCATTTTCCTAGTATGTTTCAGGCCCTTTTCGATGTCTTCTGTAGCTACTCTATGTCTTGTTATTATATTGCAAGGACTTCAGTGTCCTAATACATAAAGGTCTCTGGACCTCTGTTCCTCTGACTGTTGCTGTGGTAGCTCTTGCTTTCTGAGTTACTCTCACTCCACTTCTTAATTCCACTGCACAATACCATGTATGATATTGTTACTGAATTCAAGCTTGTTTGTTGTTTGTTGAATTCCACAGCTACTTATAACTTTGAACTTTCTTCTTTTGGTTTTTGTTTTCTTTCTGAACTTGTTGACTATTTTCAAGATTGAACTTTTGTATCCTTTTTTATTTTCCTTTATTGAAGGACATGATCATTAAAAAAAATCTAATAATACAGAAAAATAAAAGAATATAACAGTCAACCTAATTCACAACAGCCACACAGGAGTAACCAGTTTTAATATAAGACCTCTTTATATATATATATGCATATATTAGTATATAATTAATAATAACTATTAACAACAATAATAAATTAATATTAGGTCTCCTCATGTAATTGTGTATATACAAGAAAGAAGATAAATGGGATAATAAAATCTAATGTATAGGCAGCAAAAAGAATTTTATAAAAATTCAATCATAAAAGTTTTTAAAATAAAGCTTAGTAAAATTATACTCAAATATAATATATAAACAAAGCCAAAGTAAAACTGAAGGAATTCTATAGATAATATAATTACCTCATAAATATTTTATTTTTATTTTTATATCAAAGATATATTATTTCTAAAAAGGTTCTAACATTAATATGTAATACCATTTAAAGGACAGAGTAATCTTTTGGAACTACTTATTTACTCGTGGACTCCCAGTAGAATTTTTCTGGCATACCTTTCCACTGATCATTTAGCCCTTTGAACTTTGTGTCTTTTTGCAGTTGTCTTTTTGCATCTTATCAGGGCTGTAGGCCTTACCTCATTTCCCTAGATGGTATGTAAAACCTGAGGTCCTACGTTCCCAAAATTTACAATAGCTCCAGTTTGACATTTTGGTTGTCATGCTCTATCTTGATTTAGCTCCGGATAATTTTACTAAATTTGTTTTGCTTTCAGTTATACATTTTAAAAGGATTTTAATAATTTATATAACATTTGTTAAGATTGACCTGTAAAACATATATGAAACTGGCATCCTCAGTGAATACTTCCATAAGGGATTTCCCCAGATCTTTCTGGAGCAAAATTATTTGAGTTATTTAACAACATCCCCCAAAATTGAGAGTGGTACATCTTTTGTTTTCCCTTCACCTATGCTTAACCCTGGTATTACTGTGTTCTGGAGTGACTGAAGATATTTAGATGGACTTCCCAACACAGATCTGCCTCACTGCCTACTTTGCTGCCTCACTGAGTCAGGAACTTAGCCTACCTTCTTTAAGGACCAGAGATTTGCTTCATTTCAGGAGAAAATCATAAAAATCAACATATCAGGCACAAATTAAGATTCTCAATTCACATTTACACATCTTAGTAGTGGGAGATTCTTTCAGATATATCAGGCTCATAAAACTATTTTCCAAACTTTTAGGTAGTTGTTATATTTATATGGCTTCTTAGACTAGTGGTTAGCTAGACACCATTTAAAAGGAGATCCTCAATTATTAATTATTTTTGAAATAGCTGACCTGTCAATACCTCTTAATAGGCACTAGGATAAGTGCTTTATGTAGATTATTCTTTGTAATCCTAACACCAGCTTCTATGATAGTTATTATTCCCATCCTCATTTTAGAGTTGAAGAAACTAAGATGTAGAGAGATTAACGTGCTAAAAACCATAGAGCTCATAAATGGCCCAACTGGCACTTATTCCAGAAAGTTTAGAGTCAGGCTCTTCATACCCATATGATCATGCTTCCATTTACTAAATGTGGTTATTCCAAGGTCTACAAAATATAATAATGAGAATTATTCATATATTTGAACATTGAATATTCAGTTTCAGAACCATAAAGATTAATGTCATTATTTTCTAAATTTATATAATATGTGAAAAACCTGATGTTTACTCAGCTTCTTGGCTCCAAGTGGGGGAAAAAAAAAACCTTTCAGTTTTGATTAGTCAACTAGAGTCAGCTTAAAGAGAACATCTACTCGGGGCATTTTTTAATGTACCATCTTCAAATGATTTAATGTGTTTTACATGATTATCATTGACACTTTGAATAATTAACATAGACATTTATAATTTTTGAAAGAGCTAGGATACTCTCCTTCCTAGATGATGGGAAGAGTTGTAAGATTTAAAATGATGACCATCACCTGACTGGTTAGTGACCATAAAATCATCTGCTTGGGTACCATTTCATAGGAGGAAAAAAATCCACCAAAATATTTCTTCAGATATTTAATTGATCAAGATTATGCAAAACCTTTTTTTACTTATAAATTGAACATATTTGGAATTTTATTAGTCTCTTCAAATAAGCAAAATGTTGCTTATTACACAGGTATATATGTATGTGTATATGGCTTATTAAACAGACATGTATGTGTATACATCTATGTTATATATATATATATATATATATATATATAATCTGTGTGTGTAATAAGACTTTGGTAATGAATAGTAATGGTTAGATTAATCAACAAATTGATGATAATCACACTTTACTGTGAAAATGACACTCAGGATTGTCATGTAAGAACTATCTACAATTCCGTCTGCCTTCATATAATTAGGAAACTTACCTTTCTTGTTCTTTATATTGCCCATCTCTAGCATGTAACAGCAATTCAATAAACACTACTGACTGCATGTTTTAGTTTACAAACAGAAATTGGTAAGACGCATTTATTTATGTCTATTCTATACTTGTAGAATTTGTATTGATTGCTATTTGAAAAAATAGTGTTTTCACATGGTTCAAAATTAAAAAAAAATAAGTATCATGAAGTATCTCTCTCCTGTTGCTGTCTCCAAGACTTCAGTTTCCCTCCCTAGATTCAACCAATGTTTAGTTTTCATGTGTCTTCAGGAGATATTTTACATATATATAAGAAAACATCTTTACATTTACTTTTTGATACCAATCTGGTGGCATATTCTATATGTCATCATGACTAGTTATAGGCAATAGAATCTAGCTGGGTCACTTTCTAGCAGAAAGGTCTTTCTAAAAGGTGTATATAACTCAGAGAAATATTGGTATGTCTGAAGAAGCAGACTCTAGGCTAAAATTCCGGCGATATTCTGGAAGCTCATTTAGAACCACAATTACAAGAGAAAGCTCTGTAAGCCAGCTATTAAGCCATGTCCATGGTTGTTGATGCCAGAACCCCAGGGTCTCTTCCTGGATTCACACCACAAAATGAATTCCTTACGGTCTGCCTCTCCCTCTTCCTAGGAAATTTCTGGCTATATTCATGTTTCACAAGATTGTTTCTTCATGTGGACTGGTTCTCAACAAAGGTCTACCTAAATACATCTTATTGGTAGGAGCCAGGTCATATTTGGAACCCATCTTTGGTAGCAAGAAAATACATTTTTTTTAGGCTTATATGTTGTTTCCTGGGTGTTTTTCCCCTTTACACTTAACAATACATCTTGAAGCTTATTTTATGTAATATATAAAGTTAGTATCATTCTTTTTAATGATATACAGTCAATAAAATGGCCTCACCTGTCATTTCTAATCTTTTGCAATTATAAGCAAAGCTGAAGTAGATAATTTTGCATCTACATTGCTTTTTAAAAAATTTATTTGAGAATATCTTTGGATAAAATGCTAAAAGTGGCATTCCTGCATTTAAGTGCAGGCTTGTGTATATACTTATGTATCTTAAACTCAAGAGTTGAATCAATGTTCTGGAGGATGAACCTTTTATCAGCGGGAAAAGAAAGCCAGAAGAGAAAGTCTTCTCTCTCCTTTCCCTGCTTGGGCTAATCTATAAAGCAGCTGTTTACATGGTCATTTATGAGATGGTCTGAAGAGACTGAGCAATCAGTTTTACTTGGTCCCAGGTGGTTGCTGGTCTGCTAACTCACCTGATACTGCCTCAGCCTCACTTCTCGGTCTGGTTTCCCTTTAAACTGACTCTTGCTCCCCAGTATCACACTCTTTAAGAAAGTACATGAGTTTGCCTCACATTCTTCTTTTTGGGAAACTCTATATAAGCAAGAATACATATAATAAAATATATATTGTGTAGATGATATAAATACAATGGGGAAAAAAAACAAGGATAGAATAGAGCAGATTTCTATATACATTAGTGGAGAGTAACAAATTCCATGGTTTTCTGTCCTAGATTCCTCCTTCCAGATTGAGGGAAGTCCAGACTGTTGGTAGTTGTTTAGTCTCACCTGAATTTCTTTCTAATATTTACCTTCTGTTGAAGAGACCCACCTTCCATGGTTATACTCCTTTTCCCAGAGCAGCCTGTGTCTGATAAATGGTCAGTATGGGGTATAAAAGCTTGCTCCCTTTTCCTCAGTTGTGGACAGTTCTGAAGGGCCACCTCAGCTTTAAAGTTTCCTATGGGTTCTACCAACACCTTTGTTGGAACTCATCTCTTTGTCCAACCCTAATTTACTTTCTCATAGGCATTGCTCCTGTGTCACTTACAATCAATTTCTTGCATGCTGATCTCTGTCTCAGAGTCTGTTTCCCAGGGTACCCTACATAAGATATGCCAGTATTTGCTAGAATATTCAAATACGGTGGCTCCCATACCATCTGGTTCAGTTCTGTTGCACCAACTGCTCTCCTATGCTTCCCTGGTCCCAACTTCCCTTACCTAGAAGTTCTGAAAATCTTAAGAAACCTAGAGTATGAAAATATGCATTTGTAAACCAAGGTTTGAATATGAGTTTTGACTTTCAAATTGTAAATTTTTGGATTGCCACACCCATCCACGATTGTCTTGCCTTGGGTTTCAGCCCCAGGCAAGTTCGCTATGGATTCAGTGTGACCAAAGAAATTGACAGCAAAACTGTTCTTGGGGTGAAAAGGTTATACCCAACTTTATTCTCAGGTGGCAGGTCAGTCACTAAAATCCCATTCACTCAGAGCAAGTCTGTATGCAGCAAGCCGGTCTCTGCCTCTGGGCTCCTCTGTCTGCACAGTTGTCCCACACAGCCATCCTCTGGGCCTCTCTGCACAGTCGTCCCACACAGCCGTCCTCTGGGCCTCTCTGCACAGTCATCCCGCACAGCTGTCCTCTGGGCCTGTGTCCTCGGAGCTGCCACCACTCCAGCCTCTGCTCTGCTCTCCTGCAGCCTTGCAGCTGTGCCACTCTGTTGCGCCCAGAGCACTGGGCGGAGCTCTTTATATAGAGTCCATGTATTGCCCACAGGTGTGCAGTGAGTTAGTCAACCAGGGCCAGGTGAGAATCCTGGCCACAGGAACTGTCATTTTATCCACACTCCACCCCTCCAGGATTCTCTCCTCTCAATCTATGTGCCCTTAGTCCTCTGCAACGGTCCCTGTGCAAGGAAGCTCGAACATTTGTTCTCCAGCCTCTCCAGCAAAAAGTCTTGCAGACACACAGGCCAGACTCAAGGCTCTGTCTCTGACCTCTGATCTTTAGTCTTAATGGCTTGAACTGCTGCACTGCTTTCAGTTGTTGCCATAGCTCCAGTAAGATCCTATTTGGCTTCCCATCTAATTTCCTTCCATCTACTCCTGTCCATATCAAATCAACCCACATCTGGGTCCTCGTAACCCTCCTGGGGCCCCTCAAATTCCTCCTGTGAATAACAGGTCTTATTTCTTTCCAGGTTCTCATTGCTTCAGCTACTGTACACGTCACCTCACATTTTGTAATCGCTGTCTCAGGGCGGGATGCACTGTCAGGGAAGATAGCTTTCCCATCTCTGATCTGGAAAGAACAATTCCATCCACCCCTAAGTCCCACAGCCACCGGCTCAGCCTGAGTATAAGGGCGGACCACAGAGTGCTCCACGACCTGGGGAGGGCGCTGCTCCTCTCCTTGGGGAACTTTCAGATGCTGGGTCTTTATTTTCTTTACAACCACTGGGTGGGCTTTCAATACAGGAGGGGCCAGTGCCTCTGGCACCACCCCTTCATCCTTCCCCAGCTCCTCCATTTCTGGGGCTGATGGTACCTTTCTCTCCACTCCCCCAAGTGCCTCCTGTGGTACAGTGCCTCACAGCAGCAATGTTAGCTCAGTCTTCAGAAGGTCTCTTACCTTCACTTCAATGCTTCGCAGCTGATGTTCTCATGCCGCCTCCACCTGTGCTTCCCTCAGGAGTTCGTCTTTTTCCTTGATGGCCTCTTCCTCCTTCAGAACACCTGGCAGCACTACTGTCTTGTCTCCAATGGCACCTTGCTGCCAGCGCTCCCATGCTGCCTCCTCTCACATTAATGCCATCTCCTTCCTCAGGGAATCCACAGAAGTTTGCACCTTGCGTTCTCATGCCGCTGTTTCTTGGGTCTCTTCTGTAGACTTTTTTAATACTGTGAGAAGCAGCCAACCCACAGTCCCTGCTGCCTCACGGGCACTCTGCTTCTCAAAGGATATACTTATTTTACCAAGGGCCACCCCTACAGCTTCAGGTGTCACCTCCACATGCTTCCAGTCCTGGGGTGGGGCCCAGTCCTCTAGGAGGCAAGCCACCTCAGACCACATACCCATTGGGGGACAATCCCACCATCTCCCTATTCACAGGGGCAGCCTGCTGAAGCACCCCTCCCATAGGGGAAGCCTGTCTTTTTCCTTGGTCAACAATGAACCCTGCCAACTTTCGCCAATTGTCTTATGGATGGGTTTCAGCCCCAGGCAAGTTCGCTATAGATTCAGTGTGACCAAAGAAATTGACAGCAAAGCTGTTCTTGGGATGAAAAGGTTATACCCAACTTTATTCTCAGGTGGCAGGTCAGTCACTAAAATCCCATTCACTCAGAGCGAGTCTGTATGCAGCAAGCCGGTCTCTGCCTCTGGGCTCCTCTGTCTGCACAGTTGTCCCACACAGCCGTCCTCTGGGCCTCTGTCCTTGGAGCTGCCACCACTCCAGCCTCTGCTCTGCTCCCCTGCAACCTTGCAGCTGTGCTACCATGTCGCATCCAGAGCACTGGGTGGAGCTCTTTATATAGAGTCATCAGCCATGTATTGCCCACAGGTGTGCAGTGAGCTAGTCAACCAGGGCCAGGTGAGAATCCTGGCCACAGGAACTCTCATTTTATCCACAATGATTATGTGTAAGTGACAGTGTAAACTAATGAGAAAGCATATTCTCTTATATTTCTGCAGTTTACAGAATGAGAAGAGAAAGCCTTCTGGAGAAACAGTTAAAGTGTTCTTTCTTGAGTCTGTAAAATATATGGATAAGTTGGTAGATAGGTGTAGAGAGGATAGATAGATGATAGGCATATAGCTAGCTGGAGATAAATGTGAACAATCATGGTAGTTGTGCTTTTTTTAAAAAAGAGGAAGATCACATCGATTAAGATAAAGACATATCCAGCTCACTGATTATGTGATAGTATGACCTTAAAGGTACTATGTTAAAAATTAGCCCACAAACACTACCCATGACACATTTAATAATAGCAAGTTTTTATACTTCGCAGTTTAAATATGGTCAATATTATTATGAAGCAGTTATTTCTTGATTTTCATACTGCATATATATTAAAATAGGCATTATGGAAATAAAAAACTAAGAGAAGAGTAAGTAGCTGTGGGCTTCAACCCCCTTAAAAATATATGAAGCTACTTTTAAAGTTCATTTCTATTAAGATTACTATTTTATTCAATTTGAGAACTGTCCTTTAAGAGCATGTCTTCCCAATTTTAATGTTAGGAAATTTTCTAAAATTTGCTAAAATTAGAAAAATGTTCCTTTATTAAAATGACAATAGAAGACAGCAGTTGAAACATGTTACTACTTGACAAAATAAAGAGCTGGAGATGCTTCTCTGGGCTGTTGTTATTGTTGTTTACATATACTCTTTTGAATTCCTAGAAGTTTAGGCATTTAGAGTGAAAAGACTTCTTTTTCCGAAAGAAATCTAACCTCAAAAAGTATAGTAATAATAACAAAAGCAGCCAGTTATTGAATGATTCCTCATTTGTAGCTATATAATTTAACTTCTAAATTATTTCAGATATGTAAAGTACAAGATGTATAAATTGAGGCAAATGGGAAATTTTACAGACTTGAAGTATCCGTGTCATCACAGGGCTAATTTGAAATTCACTGATCTTAGAACAGATGTTCTTAGCATTGTTATCACTTCTGATTTTATATTAAGAGAGAGCTCTGGACTTATGGTACCTTATTAAGCACAAATGGGAAGAGAAACTGTGACAGTCGGACACACAGCAGGGCAGTTGTGTCCTTGTAATCTTGGTAGTGTTTTCCAGAAGACTTCCTGCATTTAAACATCTCTGGAATTAGCTTTCACCTGTGGGGCCTGGCAACAGATTGCACAAAATATGACAAAGCTCCCTGGAGGCTACAGTGCTCTTGGTCACCATATGGCTTGAAAGGGCTTTTCACATGTTACAATATTCTGAAGTAGGGTCTCTAGGCTAATCTTCAGAGTACATTCTTAATCTCATGAACCTAATTATCTGTAAAGAAGAGTTTAAGGAGTGTTCCTTAGAATTATACTAGTCCATGTGCTTTTATCACGGGGCATGTATCTCATTATGCAGTGATCACATTTTGGCTTTGCAAATGTATTCTAAGAAGTGTTGAAAGGATTATTCATCTCCATGGTGATCTGGGTGCCCATTGTTGATCATAAACACCAAGTATCTGACTCATTCATATTTTCAGAATACCCTAGCTTTCACATACATGTTAAATGTTCATGTTTCACATAGGTAAAGAAGAAGCCATAGGGAAATGCTGAATTTCCTGCTACATACCAATAAAAAACAAGTGCTTTATGAATTTTATAAAAATTTGCTCTAATGTTTTATTTCAGAAATACATACTTGAGAGATGTGTTATGGGTAATATTTTAGTCTCTTCTCCCTAGCTCTGCTTTGAATACACTTTCTTCATAACAGGTATGGGCTCTAAGGGGACTGTTCTTTTATGATATTCATAACTGATGCTGATTCCAGTTTAGCTGCCATAAACTATGCTATGTGAATGAAGAGGGACTGGACTAATATATATATTGCTGAGTTCTTTTATTGAGAAGGGTATTTTCCACCTCATCGTGGATAGTCACATTCCAAGCAACAACACCATGACAAATGACCCTATTCTTTAACAGGCAAATGTGCAAACAGTAGAAATACAGAACTACAGTTTCTCATTCATTAATTACTTGGTTTAAATTCATGAAAACATGTTATATACGATTACAATTGCAACAATGTATTACTCTAATGGATCTACACACAATATATTACTTCTAATAAAATTTGTTCACTAAAAATAAGTTCTCAATTTTGTAATGATGTACTGACTGGGAAGATACTTAAGTCAAAACACATCCCCCAAAATAAGTTAAGGTAAAATATTTAAAAATTTCAGATAGCAAATAGTTCTAGTAAATAAGCTCAATGCCTCTACTAGGCTTAAAACCAAATTAAATAGCCAGGATGATTTTTTTGTTTGTGATAATTTAAGGAAGAGCACCTTTAGAAAATATTGTATTAAAAATTATATCTTCACTATTTGGACTAAGAAATATGCTTGAAGAACATCCACAGTAATAAATTGGTTAGTGCAGCAAGTAAACTTTCAAAATATCATCTTTATAGCTGGGCAGCCTCAGCAGAATAGTTACATGAGAGATTCCACTGGATAAAATACAGAATTCAGACAGGAGAGTAGTTGGTAACAGTTCTGGGACTAAATCACTCCAGACATCAGTTAGACACATTTGTCCCACCTTTGCCCCTTTAAATGAACCTTTAATAGGTTCATTTGGTAATGGGCTGAAAGGGGAGAAAAGTCCTGAACCCCAGCTGCACTGCTCATTCACCTGTGCAAACAACTTGAACTCGACTTCTCTACAAATGGTTTCCTAGTAATCTTCCCAATGTACAGCTGCTATATATAAAACACGAATTATAGTAGAGAAGGCCCTGCTGTGTTGTGAATCACAGTGCACTCGACCACACTTTTGCAGATTGTGGGATGAAAAGAATAAAATGTCTGCAAATGCTTTGTTCTTTCCCCTTTTCTAGCTGGTAAAGTCAACACACGGCAGCTTCTTGGAATGCTTTATTCTGTATCCAGCTGTACTAGATATGACCTGTCCCATTCCCTTGCCATCCTTTAGTATAAAAATAAATGGTAAGAACATCTTTCTTTTCTTGAGGCACTGGGGGCCAAATCAATTGCCTAATCAAGTGAAAACAAAACATCTGTGAGGTACGAAAGGGAGGGTGGCTTTTTCTAGTGATTTTTATAAACTGATTAAGTCAGGGCACTGCTAATCCTCTATCCTGCACTTCAGATGTTACATTGACAAGGAAGATTAGAATGAAAAGATAATGGTTATGTCACCAGTGTGCAATAAACAACCTGTGAAGAGCCAGCAGAGGTTCAGAAATGTTCCCATTACAAATGTAAATGTGAACTTTAGCAACTGGGCTCGATGGCAGAAATGGCTGCCACTGTATCAAGATACAAAGGGGAGAAAAACAGAAATAGGAGTTTATTCTAATAATATAAGACATCAATTCCCAAGTGCTTATGATACTAGGTTTAGGATATGTGAATTTGGCACAAGATCTGCACTACTTAATCATAAAGTTGTTTTGAATATTAAATTAGATGATATTTTGAAAGTGCTTTTTTTTTACAGTTCAAAGGAGTGCCAAACAAATGGTAGTTATAAATTGACAGAATAGTGCATAGATGAAACCAAGTTCTAGAGACAGTAATCTTTAGAGAATAAATCTTTCATTAGAGCTGCTCATAGGGTCCACGCTTTGCATTAGAAGGAATCATGAAGTAAAAAGACATTAGGGTTTTGGTTCACATATCCTGGCTCACATATAGAGCCAGGCACATAATGCTTTGTATGCAAATTCCTCAGGTAACAAATTTCACTTAAATGTTACTTACATATGGAGTTTCTTCCAGTTTTGAAGTTACTTCTACTTTTTAATCCTACATATCAGATACATATGAAAGGTGTTAAGTTTTTAGAAAAATTTTAAACTTGCAGCAAGAAAATATCCTAAGAATAAAATGGCATTATAAAAAAGAATGATCAGTTGAAATGATCACATGCATTCTGGTAAAAGGATAATTAAAAGGAAATGCATTTTTTAAATCTTGTCTTAATTTGTAATCTTTTCTGGTCATTCGGTATTGAAGGAAATAGGAAAACTAGAATTACTAATCTGTGAAGAACAAATACTAATATACATATGATAGAAAATGATAAATGTTGAGGATAACAGATATTTTCTCAGGAAAAAAAGATGGTTAATGGAATATTTATTATGCAGAGATGCAAGGATTAATAAGTTATTTTTCCTGTTTCTGAAAACTTTACATCCAGGTAAGAAAGAAGTACAAGTAAATTCGCAGTAACCACACAATGTGAAAAGTCTTTAAGAGCTAGAGACACACAGGCTATGGGAACACGCAGGAGAAACAAAATAACTGATGGGTGGGCAGGAAAAGAGATGATGTTTGATGTTAGTTTTAAATATGAAGCAAAATTATTGAAGCAAAGAAGGTGGGAAACCATTTCAGACAGAGGGTAGCATGTGAGGAATCTTGGTGTGTGAGATAATATGACTCCTTTAGCAGTTCAGGGTCATTGGCTCTCAGGGATTGAGGAGACACTTAAGAGAAAATAAGACTGGATGCATAAGCAAGGATCAGATGTGAAGTGAGCTGTGCTCACTTGCCATAGAATTTGGACTTTTGCTTGAGGATTAAGTGTCATATTGTGGTACACATATAGGAAGTACTTAAAAATATTTGTTAAATAGGTATGTGAAAATTTCTTGGTGACATCTGGTCAGATGAGCCTTTTAGAAAAATCAATCTGTTAGCAGTTTAGAGATTGTATTAGAGAGTTCTGGCAAGAGGACCAGTTAGGAGTCTGCTGCATGATTTAGGCAAGAGATGACTTGAACCAAAGAGAAGTATACATCATTGATTTAAACTGTACAAGAGAGAGAATCAACAGGTCTGGTGGCACATCTGGGAGCTCAGGGTTCAGTGTCCTTTTGCAAAAAAAAAAAAAGATACTTATTTTAGACAGATGCAGCTCCTCTAGGCTGGCAAACAAGAAATGACCTTGTGGAAAATGTGGCTACCCTTTCTCTCTGCCTGATGGAACACAGGCACCCAGGTCACAGGGCTTGAGGAGCAGATGGTAGGTAGATTAGATTTCCACCCCTGCTTGTCATCTTAGCTGGATTCCTTTGTGCAGTGCACAGACTGCACAGTCTTACATAGAAGACTTAGTCAGTGGGACCATTCTCAGATTTCTGATTTGAATAACTACATTACTGGAATGCAATTCACTGAGGGAAGAAAATCATCTAGAAGAATAAATGTTGGGGGATGAATAATACTTGCTTTCAACATTGATTTTGGTGTATCTAGGGACATGAAAATGAAGGTATCTTGATTTCCATTGAAAATATGGGTCTGCAAGTTTAGGAAATTGATTTGCAACTGTGAGTCATAAATGGCAGAGAAATGCTTGGGGAGGGTAGTTCTAAATTTTCTCTTCAGGACTATCTTTGGGGTGACAAATGTAGCTGGAAGAGGAGGGAATGAGCTTAGAGATTATGATAACTAGAATGATCAAAACTAAAAATGAAACAATAAGCACTGAAACCTGGGGTCAATAAAGGTCAAGGTCAAAAGAGCTTTATAGGATTTGCTACCTAAGGAAGTAATGATAACCTTCCTAGGAAAGAAATACTTAATGTGATGATAAAAGCAGTAGGTATGTTAGAGTGGGTTTATTTTATTTTGTTAATTGGGACAGTTCAGAGTACTCTACATCCTAAAATTCCATTTTTCTTCATTCCTTTGTGTTAGCAGCATGTGTTAAACCATCATGTTTATTGTACTTTTATTAGAACTTTCTCTTCAGTTTTGTCTTTTATGTGTCTTAGTTACAGCTAAATGATAGAAAATTGTTTTCATGTTGGGAAATGCAGCAATAAAATCATAAAATAATGTTGGGATAATTTGATAGTAAATATTTCATTATAAACTCATGCATTCATTAACCTAGTCTATCCTACTCATTTATATATTTATGTGACTTAGGGAGTAAACATATAAGGATGGTGTGGTATCCAGCCTTCAGTGGCTTTCAATGAACCGCACCTGCTGATCTTCAAATCCTTATGCAGTGCCCTTCCATACTGTCTTAGAGTGGTCTGAATGACCAATAGAATGTGGCAGAAGTGATGGTATGTCACTGTCAAAATTAGGTTATGAAAGACTGTGGCTTCCATTTTAGAGTCCTCTCTTTCATGGATTACTCCTTGAGGGAGATGCTACCTACCATGTCATGAGTAGCCCTATAATGAGGAACTAAGGGTTGCCCACAATCACCATGAGTGAACTTGTCAGTAGATCCTCCACCCTAGTTGAGCTTTTGTATAGCTGTAGCCAGGGCTGACAGCTTCACGGGAACATCATGGGAGATGTTGACCTAGAACCACCCAAGAGAGCTGCTTCTGGATTCCTGAACTTAAGAATTATGTAAGATAACAAAGGTTATTTTAAATTATAAAGTTTTGGAGTAATTTGTCATATAGCATAAGATATTTAATATATATTTGGATCATCTCAATTTTGATATGTTTACCAATTCCTTAAAAGAATAAAATCTAGATGATACATATAATGTAGATATGTTGTAAATAATTATTTTTTACTCAATTTATTCCTTAAAACTGAAGTAAATTCTTTTTACTCCAAATTTGAAGGCTTAGATGATCCAGTTTACAGACTCAGGTTATTTGGCCTACAGCAAGTTTTCTTAAATTAGGTTATTGATTAGTGGTTCAACATTGATCTACTTAGGATTCTAAAGAGTTACTTTCTCCACTTGGGGTGGGCATGGTGTTCTCCCATATCCTTTTCTCTGGGTTTGCAAATGGACCTACCTTCAAGGTGGCTGTGTGGTTAAGAAGGGTGGAATCAGATCTAAACTGACTGAGGCACAGAAAAAAAGGGGATCTCTTCAGCACTCTCTCCATCCTACACAGCCTTCTTCCTAGACTTTATTTTTGGAGTAAAGTCAGGAGTACCCCCTTGCCATTTTTGCACTTTCATTGATTGATGAAAAGATCATGAAAAGGCATTCAGCCATTGCCCCCTCTGGACTTTTTGGTAAAAGCGGCCACTTTTAGAGCAGATACATCCTCTGGGTGGTAAACAAATTGTTGTATGGGTGTGTGTATATATAATGTAGATATAGATATATACACAGATATACATCCATACTCAGATATACGTCTATCCATATATCTTTCTTAGTTTTCAGAAAATTTTTCATCAAAATATGAAAATAAGCAAAAACTGTATGACTTGATGTCTAAGATAAATGTACCTTTCCATTTTATTTGAATATATAGGATAATGAGGGCTACCTAAATTTCTTATCAAGCTAATTGTATTTTGCCAAAAAAATTCTTTCTGATTGTTGACTTGGGTTAAGTGCAGTTTTTAAATGTAAGTATATCATGTGTAGGGCAATTCTCAATTGTTATAAAAATTATGTCCATTATGCTACTTGCTGGGATTCTAGTAATCATCTAAATTCCATAAAACTTAAATTTTCAAATTATCCTCAGTAATTTAAATGTGTTATTAGGCCTTTCATGAAGCATTTTTCTTGAAGAAAACAAGCTAAGTTTATCAAAAGCACTGCAGGATGTTATAAGTGACTTTCACTCGTAATTTGCAGATGCTGTAATAGGAATTTTCCTTTTACCACCATCTAAGTCTTACTATTTTGCATTCTGATTTGCAAGTAAAAAGTTGCTTTAAAACTTGGTACAGAAGTTAGTTATGCCTTAAGATATTTAAGGTATATTTTGCAAAAAAGGATTAGAAATTGGGCATAAAAATGAATATATGATTTCTGGGGAAAAAAAGATGGAAGAATATATAGAAAGGACAAATGGAGTATAAATATATTTTATTTGATACTTTTTAGAAGCAGAAAATGGCATCCCTAGAGGTTTGCCTTTGTCATATAAAATAAGAATGTTTTAGGCTCTAACTTATTTTTGTAAAAGAAATGATGAAATGTCAATAGATACCCTAGGGAGGTAAAAATATTTAGATTTCTGTCCCTCGTTATGTTGGTATTTCAGATGTGACATTTGAGATAGTGAACATATTAGCGTTATTAAAACGATGCTCTATAGCTAAAAACGTTGTTATCTCAACAGGGCACACACCAACAAGGTTCATGGTATTAATGCTCAATCTTGGTGAAAACTGGTTTTCTTCACTAGGAGTCAAAGAGATTCATACTATTACATACTTGAATAAAAGAACTTAGCTGCCACTTTGGTTTAATAGTCATTATTACTATGTATAAATAGACTGCTTATAGATTAAGTTAGCTGTGTTCACCATTAGCAGATCTTCAATGAGCAGTGGGCTAAGAATTAGTTTGATTGAGTTGTTACTTCTTAGGCAACAATTCAAAGTACTATAATGGATTAATTATCTCAATGCCTGGTAAGTCAATGAATGCTGATAATTTCCGAAGAATCATAAATGTCAGAGTTGGAAGCACTCTATGTATTCTCAGGTCTCGTGCCATCATTGGATGTGGAAAGTAAATCTGAGAGATGAGGTGAGTACAAGAACACACCACTCCATATATCTCCATATCACTCCACAAGTGACCCTCCGTATCTTTTTGTGTCATCTGCAAAGAGTGTCTTTGGAAGAACCAAAAGCCAAATAAAATCCATGGAATAGACACATAAACTAAAGAAATATAGCACATCTTCCTCACACCACTCTAATCCTTTCTAAAAGTAGTCAGGATACAAATTGCATATAAATATGTAATTTCTATGTGCTGCAAAATCAAAATTAAAAAATCACAAATTGAAAATGCTATTGCTATGTTAAAACTCATAAGACTTGAAAAAGTGAAATTTTCTTTAATTGTGTACTCAGTTCATTGAATCTGACAAATATTTAGTTGACTGTGTTGCAGGAGAGGTAGTATGATGTAGTGATTTAGGACTCAGGATCTAGAACTAGAGCTTCAGGATTCAAATCCAGGATGACACAAGATGAGTACCTTTGGAGAAAGTATGGAACTTCTCCCTTCATTTTATCTTTTCTAAGAATGGGGCAAGTAATGGCATCTCCCTCATAGGGCTGTTATGGGGAATAAGAAGCAGATGTGTAATGATAGTATGGATTATTATGTGTGTATTAGTACATAGTAAGTCATCAATAAGTTGTTAGATTTTATTATTTAGAAGGATCCTGATAATCATGAATACAAAAGACTATATTTAAGGTAGAATAGAAGACTTTTACTTTGTTTTATTACTATGCTTAACGTTATTAAAAATAAGCATCATTTTAGGGAGAGACATAATTGATCAGTGGTATTTGTCAAGAATATATTTTTTGATTGCCATAAAATATAATTTATAAGAAGAAATAATTTATAAGAATATACATATACACATAGAATTGTATATGTATGTATAAATATATATGTGTGTATATATACACACACAGATAGTTGAACATAAATGTTTATATATATATATATATACACACACACACACACACACACACACAAACACACACACGCATTTCTTATATAATGGAGAAAGATTTGTCATAGTGTTCTCCTGGAATGCTTTGCCTTTCAATATAGATTGTAAATTCTGTTGCAAGAAAATTTCCTGAAGTGCCATGATATTAAAAGGAAAATATATGTAAATGTGGGTTGAAAACCCCCCACAATAATTGCCATGTTAATAATGACTGTATCTATGGCTATAACATGCAATATTTAGTAGCTGTGATTTGGTAGATTAACAAAAGAAAGCTCTAAATGAATCAATTAGGTTTTTAACAAAGGAAATATATTTCTGCATTTTGCACTGTAGCAATTTCCATAGATGGTAGCAATTTACAACAAGGATTAATAATATAAATTTGAGTTTCCTGGAAGGGGTCCACATGCAGAGTGTTTCTTTGCCCCACAGTTCTCACAAACAATAGGCAACTATTCATTACTTTTACTATGTATTATTATTACTTCAGCTTAAGATGGGGACAGCAAGATCCTCCAAATTGGATATGGTCTAAGAGGCTTGAAAGAACAATGCTTCCAAATGATCCTTATTGTATATCGGAAGCCATGGTATGTCCAAGGAGAGTGTGTAGCTGAAGGTGGTCTGGGAAAGAGCTCCAGGAGAAAGCTCAGCGTCATGTCGCCCACTGGCATACAATTACAGGCTTTGAATCTTATCCATGACACAATCCATGGTGATTACATTGCTCAGAGAAGCCAAGAGACAGATGAAAATGCTTAATTTGCTTGTTCTCAAATGTGGCAATTTGCCTAATGAATGAAATTGACTTCATAAAATGTCAAGGTTATCTTTTAGTTTCAAATCTGGAATACCAGCATACCACAGATCCCTGTGCTTGCAGCTATAATAAATGCAAAAAGTGAGACACATGGCGTGCCATGTGGCTCTAATCCTGCAGGAACAGGTCAAAGTAAACAGAAGAACTAGTCAGAACAAAGGTTTTGTTAACAGAGAGTTAGAGAAAATCTCAAATCCTGGCCAACCAAGATTATCTATAAACACCTGCATAAAAGGATACAGACCTGTAGTCTATCCAATACTACAGACCTATAGTATTATATTGTCTCAGTGTCATATGAATCCTGTGAGGTAAAAACAAGAAGAAAGATTGACATTTCTATTTTAATGACAGAAAATCCCCATAATGTAGAGGAGAAAATCTGCAGTCCTAATGGGTGGTGATGGTGGTGAGTCTGGAGAAGGCAGGACTTTGAAGTGAAGACCAGGGGATAATTTCCAGAGCAAACAGTTGAAGGTAAAGTGCTAACGCCCAAGTTTCCTTATCAGTGGCAGAACCAGAGCTTGAACTGGAACCTTGAGAACTATGCTAATATTCTCTGTAGAATACTGCTGTCTTGAAGCAGATTTGTGGGCTCTGAATGTGGCCACTCTTTGCAATGTGTTAGTTGCCATGGGGGAGGGGGAGACAGCTGGAAAACATATTTTCTGTAGAGGTTCATCTACGTAATATAGTTATTATGGTCTCAGAAAGATGTTTAGGAAGTACTTATATTACAATACTGCATCAAATTAATCTATTATATTATTTTTAGAATACATTTTGCAGAGAGTTCAAAAGAGAGTAAATGAGACCCAGGGCCCTCTTTGTAAAATCAGTTGATTTGGACAGAAATGAAAAATGCTGAAGATATCAGAAAATGCTGTTTACATGCTTGTTGAACTGAAGGAGTGAGTATGTTAAGAAGTGTTGATGTGTAGAAAATAGGACACATTAATGTGACTGAGTCATTCAAGTAACTACTATCTGATTGATCCTTAAAATTCATAAAACTAAAGGGCGCATACCTGGCATTTATCAGCAGGTAGAGTTTCCTTATGAATCAGATAATATGAAGCCCCCAAAACAGGGCTTGAGAAGCAATCATGGGAACAAAGTCGAACTATGCAGGTGCTGACTTTTAATTATAATCAGCTACCAGGTCCTTTTTGCACAGACATTATACAAATGTTTTTTAAGGGACAGAAAAAAGATAGAAATGTTTCATTATTATCTTTAAATGTAGATTAACAGATTAAATACCTAGATAAGTGGTTGGTGATTTTTTTTTTCTGTAAAGTACCAGATAGTAAAGCCTTCAGCTTTGTAGGCTGTATGGCTTCTGCTGTAACAACTGAAGTCTACCATTGTAAATCCAAAGCAGCCATGAACCCTGTGCAAATGATTGAATGTAGTTGTTTCCAATAAAACTTTATTTACAAACTAGGAAGTAGATGTAATTTACCTTCTGGCCATAGTTTGCTAACCTTTAGTCAAACTCTTTATTAGTATTGATTGCAATTAATACTAGAAAACCAAAAGTGAAGTCCTGGCAATAAGACTATCTTTTTTTTCTTGTGCTGATTATTGCCCTTTCAAATTTCTTATAAAGGCCAATCTTGTTTATTGATAAGGTATAAGAAGGCCTATGAATAGAAAATAGTCAAATACTTAGTGTGTCTCCTCTCTCTTAATATGATACTAGGAATATAGCTGAAAACGTATACACTTAGAAGGTCACCAGCTGAAAACTATTTCTGTTCTAATTATGTATCATGATTACTGAAACACACCCCCCACCCACCACCATGGCATATTTTTCTGAATATTTAATAGGGAACTAATATGATGCAGTCTGTATAAAAAATTGTAGTTCTATATCATACTTAGAAAATGGAATAATATACACATACAGTCCTAAGGTGAAGGCTAAAAAAAGACCAGAATTAGTTTTGCCCTTCCCATTTGCAGTTAGACCAGAGTGGAACCAGTCTTCTCATCAGTTGTCCACAATACACCTATGCATAATTATGAAAATGTGTGTGCTAATAATTTATGTATAATGTATATGTATAAATACACTCCCACTAGTATAAATACAGCAATAAACTAGTTAGACAAGTGGTAATTCAATAAGAACTTTCTTTTCCTATTTGATTAGATGAAGGGTTACCACAGAATAGCAAAGCAAGCAAACAAAAATCCCCCAGATCCATAATCATCTTAAATCAAAATATGGCTGAAGATGTGATTTTAAAATGACAGTGTAGGGGAAGCAAGAAATAAAGGCTGAAAGCCTGTATTTCAAAATATCAAAGGCTTATTACTCCAGGTCTGTTTTCTGTCAAATGCTTCCCTACTCATTTTCATCCATCTCTCAATTTGGCATTCCCTTCTATTGCCAAAGCAGGTGCCTTGCTTGCAATAGCAGGGGTATGTGTTTCAAAAGGTCCCATGGGGAATAATTTATCATGCAAGATTACTTCATGACTAATGATGATCTCTATAAACATTCAGGTGCTAGTTGACTGCCTGGTTGGTGGTGGTCCAACCTGGTGACAGTTAGCATGTGTTTTATCTCATCTCGCCTTCCACATTCTCGACAAAGTCTAATATATGTTGGAAAGTGCTCTGGGATGTTATAAGAAATAAAATGATGAATAGAAGCTATTAAATAAAATTGCTACAAATAAAACACTGAGCATAGAACTTTATCATCTCTGGTTTTATCAGTGAGATAGGAGGTCTTTTTGAAGCTGTATTCTAAACCTAAAATATTAACTGCTGGATCCTGCAAGATAACAAGTATCTCATTCCAGCCAAGCTTACGACTGGGAATGTAGGTGGGAAGGAGCAAACTTTTAAAATTAATATGCTACTCCAGCTCAAGTTTTGAAACTACAGATAATGCATGTAAAATGCTGTGTCAAATGTAAACACTATAAGAATGTAAGGTATTTTTATATTACTGTAATGTTTAAACCATATATTTTTATTAGATAAACATTTTGAACAATCTAAGTTTATATTTTTTAATTTCAATGACTGGCCCTAGTCATTCTGAGCTCATTCAGCAGCATCAGCAAAGGAGAAAACACATAAAGCAAATGCTTCTGACCTAAAAACACTAAGTGCATTTTGATATTAGCTTGTACAACATAAAAAAATACAGTTTATAAAAAAGCTCTTAAATTGATAATTTTACTTTTGAATATATTTAAAGTAAATAAAAAACATTTTAGTAGTAAAAATATGAATTCTGCACAATTTCTAGAAATATATATGAAGGTGTAATATATTTTAGATGCAGGTAAATCACTATGGAAATATTTTAATCAAAATGGAAACATTTCCCACCACCATCTTATGACATCCAGCATAGTCTGGTGACCTATGTAAGAAAGCAAAACAAAGTTTTTCAGTTTTCTACTTTTTTCATGGATGGATTAGTGTTTTTGTATATGACTAAAATTTATAACATTGTTTCTTCCCTCTTTCCATGTAAATATGAAATTACAAAGCTCTTTAAAACTCCATAATAATAAATAGAATTGAAGTTGAAAACATTGATTGAGGGATTAGACTGCCTGACTGTGGACCCTAGTTCTTCTACACCAGCTACATTATGTTGGATAAATGACTTGGGATCTCTGTCCCCCAACTGCTTCAACTGTAAATGAGTGGTAACAATAATGCCCACTTTCTCGGATTGTTGTATTAGATGTAATGCATATAAAGAATTGGCAATAGGAAACAACCAAAGTGTCCATCAATAAATTAGTGGATAAAGAAGATATTGTACATATACACAATTGAATATTATTCATCCATAAAAAAGAAAGAAATCCTGCCATTTGCGACAACATGAAATGACCTAGAGGGTATTATGCTAAGTGAAATAAGTCAGTCAGAGAAAGACAAATACCATATGATTTCACTTACTTGTGGAATCTAAAAACAGAACAAAATAAAATGAACAAAATAGCAGTAGACACATAGACACTGAGAAGTGAGTGGTGGTTACCATGGGGGGAGGGATTAGGGCAGGTAAGTAGGGTGGGTAAGGGGAATAAAGGGGCACAAAAATCTCAATCATAATATAAATAATGGGGATGGAAATGCAGTATGGAGAATATAGCCAATGGTTCTGTAACATCTTTCTATGTTGACAGTAACTACACTCGTTGGGGTGAGAATTTAATAATGTGAGTAACTGTTGGATCATGTATTGTATGCTTGAAACCAATATAATATTGTATATCAAATATACTTAAAGAAAAAAGAGTCAAAAATAATATTTCTGACATGTAGGATAGGTTCAACAATTATTAGATGGTAATATATTATTTATTTTGAAATATATATTAAAGTTTTGAAAAAAAATAGCATTGGAACTTGGCAACTGTGATGAGCTGTTGTGTTATATCAGCCTTTCAGCTCCATACAGACCTGATTAGTGTCTGCCCCTCTCACCACACTGACTCCAGGATGCAGCACAGTTCCTGACACACAGGGTGTGCTCAAAACCTGTCAGATGCATGAACAGATGAGTGCATTAATGAACCTGACCTTAAGGTGAAGGGAAAACACTATGTTGTTTCCTCTTTGACCAGGAACAGCCAAGGAGGTTCTTATACACTAAGACCAGCTTTGTCTCAGTGCCTTCTATAGCTGTGTCCCATTTGTTTTGGCCTTAGTTGCCCAAATGTTACTAAATGCTCTAGCTTAGCATCTCTTCACTTCAAAATCTTTTATAAACTTCTGTGTTGATTTTCACAGCAAAGTTCAAGAACCTAGAATAAGTATAACATAAATAGGTTTAAGATATGTGCAGACTTCCGGAATACTAATTCTAATAGCACCTATGTATATCTACTACTATATGCTAAGCATATAAATATATACTCATTTAATCCTCATACAAATCCTGCAAGGTTGTTATCTCTATTGCAAATAGAATGAAAAAGTGAACACTAAGAAAGGTTAAATAGATTGTTGAGATCCTACAGTTCAGCTCAATTAATCACCAATAGCTAATATTTACTGAGACCTGACTAAGTGCCCCAAACACTCTCCTAAGTCCTTTCTATGTGTGTATTCATTTGCAACATTATGAGGTAGGTACTGTTCTTGGAGAAACCAAGGGTAAAAAAGATGAACTGGACTCAGGTCACACATATAATAAATGGTAAAGTGAGAATTCAAATCAAGGCAATTTCACTCCAGGATCTATGCACTTAACCACTACCATGAAAGGATGCCGCTATAGGGTCAGTGTAAAGATCTATTTCTGTTTTATGCTGAAGTATATTTTTTTCTTTCTGGTGAGGTTCAACATTGACCTCATTTACAAATATGTTATAGACTTTAAAATATATATTCCCTTATCTGTTATGGATATGTTATCTTTGCAATTTAGAAATTGATTGAATATAAAGATGAGATTATATTGTTTAGATTTCTTATACATTATTACATTTTATTATTTTAAAATTTAACCTGAAATTAAATCATAATGGCTAAAATTTCACCATGGTAAGCATGATGGCATTTCTATGTGGCATTTCCAGTAACAACATATCTAAAGTTAGAAATGGAGGTAGTGTTCTTTGAAAAACTATTTTTAGTAAAGAAGCTAAATGAGATGAGTATATGACATAAAATTCCCCTTAAGTTTCACCTTTTACTTAACCATTGCACTTAGTGGAAAACTGTCTCCACTCTATCTCTATTCATCTTTTTTGGCTGACACATAATAGTCTTTTTATTTACAAATGTGGAGCTCTGTACAGTAAAATATTCTTTTTATGAGAATGCTTAACTTCATATTTCTTGGAGTGTAGGTTGAGCAATTATATGATTCAGTTAGAGATTAAGATTTTCCTGAGAGATCACAAGGAACTAAGGAAAATAAAACTGTGTTTATCAAAAGAATCAAAATGAAGTGGACAGTCTAGCAGCCTAGCTTTGGATAAGAAATTTGAATGTTTAGTTAAATTTAAATTTTTTAAATTATTTAAAAATCAAGTAAATTAAAATTGAAATGTTCACAGTAAAATTAACTTTTCAGTAAAGTCCAATTAAAAGATTTGAGAAGGGGGGAAATTTTCTTAGCTAGAGAATTTATGTTATATAAATTTCAAACACCGAAAGACATCCTTTAGTATAATATGGGATAGGAAGTAATTTTCCCCCTAAATTTTCACTGTTCATGTTTAAGGTTGAGAAAAGCAGATTGGGGAAATCCCAAGGTACTAATAATTGATAAAAATTTCCCCAGGCAGGTCTGCAAAGCACAAAAGAAGGTAGTTAGAAATTTGATGTAAGTGGGTATTTATGTTGAATTTTATAACCTGATAGACTAGTCATTATTATTCTCATTGCACAAATGAGGAAACCAAGGCTTTGAGATAATGTAATTTCAAATGAGTCCACAACTAGTAAGTGGTGGAGCTGGCATCTAATTCCAAGCTCTACTTCCTTAACAGCTTGACCTGTTTATGCCACATTATATTGTATTGGCACTCCAAGCAGCTGTATTCATTAACTGTTTAGATAAAAACATTAGTGGAGCATAAAACATGTGACATAAATCATGATATATTCTTGAGATTGGAAAACAAAACAGTACACTCTAGTTTCTGCCCTCAGCTTCATAAACAGATACTCATACTGCAGTGTGATCAGTGTAATGGTATATAGGTGATTGCACTGTGGAGGGAGAACAAGCTGTCTTAAACGACAAGTTGAAAATATTTTCTGGGTAGACTACAGAGTAAAAGACATTCCAGGCAAGGAAAATGACTTATGTAAAATCAAGAAGCATTGGGATCACTTGGTGTATTAGGGAACAGCAAGTGAATCTTTTTGACTAGTACAGAGGCAAGAAAGTGAGGTGCATAAAATCATGGGCTCTTCATAGTTACAGTGGCATTATTTGAAAATTATACTTATGAATGTTTTCTCCCATTTTCCAACAGAATAATATCCAGTCTCTTCAGATCAATATTAAGAGCTCTTCATCCTCTGGCTCCTGCTTACATACTCCTAGTCCTCTCCCTCCATCACTCTCTCAATAGATAAAGACCTCTCCTTTTATCCATAATAATGATCTTATTGAGTGCTTACTATGAATCATTCTTCTAAGCACTTAAATGTACTCATTTTTATTTTGAAACAATTTAAGATCTACAGAAAAGTTGCATGAATAGTACAAAAGAACACAAAACTCCTGTGTATACCTTTCATCGAGAGGCACCATGCAAACTTTGATAGTTGTTCCTATATGTGGCTTATAGCAAAACAAATCCAATTGAAAATTAAGCTTCACCCTTTGCCATGTTTCTCTATTCTTCTTCAATCTAAAATATTTCCTTTGTCTTTCTATGACTTTAATCATCTGTATGTGCATGGATATTAATATTATACTTATGAATGTTTACTCCCATTTTCCAACAGAAGGGTCCTATTTTGTAGAATATCTCTTCTTTTGTGTTTTACTGATGTTTCCTCATGCTTAGTTCCATGTTATTAATTTTTGCCAAAATATCATAGTAATACTATATTCTTATTGTATTCTTTTGTGGAGCAAATTATGCCATTTTATTCCATTACTGGTAGTATTGATTTTGACTTGCCTATGATAATGTCTCATGTTTCTCCACCATAAAATTATTTTTTCTTTCCTTTGTAATTAGAAAATATTTTGTGAGGAGATACTTTGAGACTATGCAAAATCCTCTTCCTCACACCTTCACCCAACAGTTTTAGCAATCATTGTTTCTTTCAAGAATTATTATGGTAGATGTCAAATAGTGTTTTTTCTGATTCTATCATTCTGTCTATATTTACTAGTTGTCATTCAACTATAAGGAAAAGCTTTCTCTTCTCTTCAATTATTAATTCATTTATTTACTTATATCAGTGTGTACTCATTATTTCCAAACTTCACTTAGTGTGTTGTTATCTATTAGTCTCATAATTTATTTGATGCTCAAATTGTTCCAGTTAGAGCCTATTCAACCCACTTCCATCCTTCTTTGAGCATTTCTTTACTTCCTCATACAATGTGTTCCAGACTCATTCTTTCCCTGCTTTGATCTTGGAACCCACTATTTCTCCCAGAAGGCCTTGTTCCTTTTGTCAAACCGTGGTAGAATCTCAAACCTAGGCACTAGGTTGTAACTACTGCAGTGTTGCTGTTTCCAGCTCTCTCAAGGGTGGAATTAGAAAACATACATGTAAGTATATAGATACAACTTTTACATATGAATGTGCATGTATGTAATTTACATTATTTCTATATCTATATCAAAAACCACAAGTTCACAATGATAACTCCATTTTACCATGAGTTCATATTGGTACTTCCTTTCTCAAACAGTGAAAAATTCTAGCTCCTCTTACCCTCGATACATTACCTTTTGCTTAATTCCTCTATATGTAGTAGTTAATCCCCTAAACTCATTGGGCCACAAGTACATCCATTAGGCTACCTTTTGCTCTGCGTCACTGCCATCTTTATGTAGGTGACAGCTGCCACCAGGCTGCATTTTCAACTCACTGGGGCCTGATAAAATTTATTTTATTGTATTGGAAGGAAGAGATTAAAGAAGTAATGGAGAAAGGCCAAATATTATATTGTTTTTTATAAGCTTCACAATGCTATGATATAGCACTATTATTATTTCTATCTTGTAGCTTGGGATAATGAGGTACTTAAGGCTAGATAACTTATCTGGGGTCATGCATTTAACTAAGGCCAGCATTCAAATCCAGATATGGTAATTCCAGAGAATATACTCTGAACCATCATATCCTTTCAACACTTGGGCAGGTGGAGGATGAAAAGAAAGGTGGGTTTGTGATACAGAAAAAAAGTCTAAGCTAGAGACACACATCTTGAGAAGGGGGATGTTAATTTTTAACTTCTGTGTTGTAGTGATGGCATTGAAATTGAATACCAGTAAGAGAGGAAGTATAGAAAGGGAAGAGTAAAGATCCAACTATGCAAAAAAGATAATACTAGAAATGGAGGGACTGATATAGAGAGATCATAGATTGATAAAGATAAAAATGACTGCTGAAAGGCAGGAAACAAACAAACATGATAGAATGATGCTTAAGAAGCAAGAAGCTAGCATAAAAATTTCCACTAGAGTTCATGATACAGTCACTGTTGGTGATTTGATTCTGTATTTCACATGATTTACTAGCAGTTTGTCTCTATAACTGGAAAACAGTGAAAATACTTCAAGAGTAATGGCACATAATTTACCTACTTGGGAAACCTCGTACAATTCTTTGCATAGAGCAAGTACTCAATATAAAGCATCAAATCTATCAAAAGATAGATACTAAGATGAACTTAAGTTATTAGGTAACTTTACAAAAGAAGAGGACAGCAAAGAATAGAAACTAAGGGAAAAATGTTTTAGAAACTTGATTCAGAAGAGCAAAGTGAGAGGAGGTAGGGAGAATTTTTACATCTTTTTGAGAGAAGAGTAAAGGAATCACTTTGAGGTCACCTAATTTGCTTCTAGAAATAAAATAAATAGGTTTACTAGAAATCTCAAAAATGGTAGTCTATTTAATACTAAAAATACCTCAGGATGTAATATTGTTATTTTCCTCATTTTATACACAAAGAAGTTACAATAAATTAAATATCTTGTTTAAAGTCACACAATGAGAGAGTGTCAGACGTAAGTTCCAAATTTATGGACCTTTCATTCCAGCACCCTAGTTATTTGTAAGGGGGCTTTAACTACATGGTATTTAAGATCACTTGTACTTCAATATTATATTATTAATGAGCCTGAAAGAATTGTATCTCTGATAGAGAGATGGGAACTGAGGCAAAAGATCATATCCCATAGAGAAGGAGCAGTTTGTTTTTTAAATCAAGATGAAAACCTTCCAGCAAAATAGCAATAGAGAAAGAGGAGTGGATGGGAGAATAAGTCAGCAGTAATAGTTGTACTGCCCACTGCACCCTGCAATGCTTTATACTATTTATATATATTATATGTTTACAAATTTCCTTCTCTGGAAGGAAAACTTCCTTTTCCTATCTTTTTAGATCTGGGACTGCTTTTAACCACTAATTATTTTTATGTCGGCCTCTGGCATTTAAGATGAGATAGACAAGGAAATTTTTCTTCTGTCTTTTCAAATTCTCCCCACAAAATGACCTTTAGGGCTCTGGTTCAGTTTTAATAGCAGGCAAGATATAACTTCTCTCATTTATTTCCAACACCCATGAATTATTATTGTTTTCTCTCTCCATTATCATTTAGGCAATCAATACATATTTAGCTTCTTTAGTAAATAAGTCAATGATTCCGAACAAAGCCTTCACCATTATTTGAACTCCCTCCAGTTTGTGTCTTTCTGGTAATCAGAGCATGAAAAACATATGGTTTTCTAGAAACAGCATCATTAGTTGTGTACAAGAAAGTTTATCACTTTCTTTTTCATGTGAAATACCTTTTGAACTCTCCTCAAAATGTGTGTGTGTGTGTGTGTGTGTGTGTGTGTGTGTGTAGGTATACTATAACAAAATTGTGTTTAATGGCACAATGATGCAATTACAACTTTGTCTCTTAGTAGCCATTTCTTTGTTTTTCTCCTTGCATATCTCTGGTTCTCTTTTTTCCCTCTACAGCAGAGATGGGGGAAAGATAAGTGTTAGCATATACAAATATTATAGAATTTGCAAAGAATGCTTAGGATAAAAATAATGTAGATATTTAAACATAAAGTTGGTTTAAAGAAAAATTTAATAGTATTAGTCATAACAATTAACTTTTGCTGCTATAAAACTTACTCAAAACCTAGTGGTTTAAAATATAGCCATTTATTTATTTTACAATTTTGTAGATTGGTGATTTGGGCTGGCTTTCATTGGGCAGTTCCTTCTGGGACTGGCTTGGTTGATCTCAGCTGAACTCATTTGTGCGTCTTCCTGCAGTTGGCTGGTTGGCTGTGGGCTAGCTGCTTTGTAATGTTCTTGGCTGTGACAGCTGGGATGACTGGAGGCTCTGCCTACAAGGTTTCTCATCCTCCAGCATGGTAGGTAGGTGTTCACATAATGGCAGAGTTCCAGAGCAGTGTGAAGTTACACCCCAATGGACAAGTGCTTTCCGTGTTCATTGTCTTAATCACATTTGTCAAACTGTCAGGTTTGCTGCTACCTGGTGACTAATGTTGAATCTCATGGCCAAGTTCAGAGTCACTGTGGGAAAGTAACCACCGAAGCATGAGGATAAAAGGGGGATATGAACAAACTTACATATTAGATATGGCAAATTTGTGAAAATTGCATGCGAATGATCAATATTGACAGCATATTATATATAATTATAGGTAGCACTATTTCAGGAATTATGATCAAATCACATTTTACCCAAATCCATAAACTGAGAAGTGATATTTCAAAAAAACCTTACTTTTGTTATCTTTTAGAGAATCTCTATTAGATATTAAAGTGTTCTGAGAACTGTAAATAATCTAAGTGAATTATAAGATATGGCCTTCATCTGAAGAAATATATAATCTTTTGGGACCAATAAGAACTATATATCTAAGCAAATATGAAGTTTTACAAGAAAAAATAGTAATAAAACCTTTTATTTTTTTTTAAATAGATTGTAATGTAGATATTTTGAGGAAAATATACTTTCCTCTTCTGCCTCTCTAAATATATGGTCTTGTTTCTGTTTGACCCTAAGTATCTGTATCAATCATGATCCCATCAAGAATATAGGCAATTTTAGGAAATTTAATACAAGATGAGATGTTAAGCAGAGAATGATTGAGCAACCATAGATTAGTAAAAATCTACCACCTAAGAGTAAAGATAGAAAGCTGGATATGGTATTATTTTAATCTAGATACCTAAGATATCTGGTAACAGCTTAAATCGTAACATGGACTATTACAGGAGGGAAGAGAAGATACCAAAGAATATGTCTCCCATAAGAGGGAAAGAGAAAGAAAAATGCCCTGCCTTTTCCCAGCCTTCTACCCTACAGTTTCCTACCAGTGCTTCCATTTGACTGAACTTAGCCAAACTTAGCAAGGGATCTTGGGAGACTCTTTGTAGAAATGGGCGAAGGGATGGATGTGAGAACAAATAGGCAATGATTTAAGGGTTCTTCTACCTGGACTGCAGCAGGGATAAAAGAATGAGAACAGAATTTTATTATAGGAGAAATTCAAGAAGATAAAAGAAATAGATCTTCAACCTTTGACATATAAAATAGACTTTCTGTATACAGAATTCTTGTAAGCCAGGCTAATTGTATTAATTAGATTATAAGATTTTCCAGGCTTCATTATCTTTTCCTTTAGCTTATTGAAAATCAAGCTTTGAGAAAGCAGCCCTGGAATTCAATAGCTGTGTAGAGAAAATTACTGCTGTTGCCTATTATGATTTAACTATAATATTAAAGTTAGAAATAAGAGGGACAAATTAGAGAGGATGTATCACTAAAATGAAAGCCCATCTTATTCCTGCCTTATTCCCTACTTGGGACTCCAGGAGGAAGCTCAGAAAACAGGGAGTCAGAACATGTACAGCCCACAACGTGCCTTGATTTATCAATATTGAGCTGCTCTGAATTCTTCTTTCCCCCAAAGCCTCAGGGATTGTTGAGACAGAGCCCAGATGTCACTGAGAGTCTGTGTTTGAAGCTTGCCAGAGGGGGCCTTGAAGCAGGGTGAAGTCCACTGAGAACACTCTGTGCCAGCACAGTGTGAGTCAAAGGGGACCCAAGAGCTATCCTGAGCACCAGTGAAGGCCTCCATGAAGAGGTTTCCACTATAGCATGCCACTGTGTACTGAGCCCAAGTCTCAAGAAACACTCCAAGAATATATACCAACAACAGATTTGCAGCAACTTATAGGCAGTCTCAGAGGAAAACAGATTTTTGTCTATCCACCCTAGAAGCCAGGACACTGTGAATCTTTCTCTGTAATATGAGTGAATAGTGTATATCCCGCAAACCTATACTCAGATGCCATCTTGGAAAGGAAAGAAGAAAAGGAAGATTTAGAAATCTGTTACTCTTAACAGATGTTTGTTTTTTCCTTGAGATAATAAGCAAAAATTAAAAAAATAGTGTTTATTTTTAGGTGAGACTAAATTTCAATCTGAATTAAACATGTAGTTCCCACTCTCAACCCTCTTAACCGTGATCTTGTGAAGAAGATGGAAGTACATATAAAATACAAGTATTTCCTCTATATATTAGAATTTTGATATGAGTTAAGATTTGAGATGCTGAGAGACATCACTACTTTTTATTTTTTAATAGATATACATTATATTTACTTATCACTTTATCATTTGACACCACTTTTTTCTTATTTTTTTCACAAATGATGTACTTATGGTACAACATAAGTAAAATATGCCTATTGGATAATTATGTGCCACTTCTGTATATAAGTAGTAATAGCTAGATTTCTGTCTTGAATAAATGGGAAAAATGATAGTACCATTCGCTGAGAAAGAAAAGCAGAAGTGGGTGATATTTGGATGGTATATGTTCACAAGTTCAGTTTTAGATATATTTTTGGAACTTTAGTCATCCAATAGGATATATCAAGTAAACTACTGGATTTATAGTTCTAAAAATGATAGGATGGGAACCTAATTCAAAGGACTAAAAACTGTTTTCTGTTTCAGATTTGCATTTACTTAGATTTAAAGTGGTTTAATTATAAAAAATAAAATGATCAGGCTGTTTAGTTCCTAGGAGTATACTAGCAGCACATTTAGTGCTTTGCCATTTTGTCAGACAATTTAATTATGTGTGTTTTAAAGTATACAACCTACTGGTTTTTCTTTTGGTGCAATTCAACTCTTGATGATATCTATTCTTAGTCTCTTATGTCTCTTCTTGTCCCCTCTGACCACAGGCCCTTGGACTATCTGGAATGTTATTCTCTGCACTTGCCCCCACCCCATCTCCCCATATCTTTCCCTTCATTCACTATTATCTTCCTTGTTAGTTTCTAGGTTTCTCAAGGGATCCTTTCCTACTGCTCTTCTTATGGCACTGGTATTCTTTTTCAAGCACTCTGGAAGCACAAAGAACTCTCTTTGGTGGCATTTACCACAGTTGCAGTATAACTATTTCTGTTTATTTGGTTGATACGTTACTCTTTCTTTAGGATGTTTTGTTCACCTTGGCCTATGTCAATACCTAATTCAAAGACTTGACACATAGTAGCACTCAATAAATATTGTGAAAGAGAAGTTAAATGAATCAATTAGAAAATGGTTGTTAAGATGTATTTAAGTAAAATACATTGTAAGTTTGCTTCATTAGTGCATAACCTTTCCTACACATAAGAACTGCTTATAGCACTAAATTTTTCTTTTAAGAATGATGGCTTTAGAATATCATTTTTCAAGGGCTTTTCCTAAAATCTGCTTAAGCCTCTATCTTCTTTTATGTAATGGTAAAATTAAGTTGACATTTCTTGTTTACTTGGAGTCATGAGCATACTTAATTATATTGTATATTATTAGAATTGGTATTTATCTTTAGTCTCTTCTTCTGAATCTTTTAAGCCATATCACTCTTCTATATGTCAAATTCCATCCCTTCTCATAGTCTCTTTGACACAAATCAATCCTTCTTCCCATCTCTTAAACTGCTCCTCTCATCTGCTGTTGTCAAGGAAACAAGATAACCAAGCTTTTAAAAAAGATAGTTAAAATATGACTCAACAAGGAACTGAGTTTAACTTTTAAGACTGAAGTAGAAAACATTAAAGCAGAGTCGTATTAAAAATTATTTCAAACATTTCACTTACATTTGAGTTATAGATTTATTAAAGGTAATGCTTTTTCTCAAATCAAAACCCTGGACAAACAAGGTCTTCTCAAAAAAGAACATGAGGCAGAGGTAGTAGGGCAGACTTTGCTTGTGAACTGTGTAGCTTCCTGGACCATGAGAATATTACCATGATGAAATAAACAGCTTCATGAGTATATAGGCAAGTGGAATCCGAACCTGTTGAGGTACACCAAATTTGGTGCACTCAGACTTTTGTCTAGGGTGCATGTTCAAGAACTACGAGTATGGATCTAAATTCAGGACATGCATCATAATCTCTTAAAGGGTTTTTAATAATTTTCCCTGTCTTTCAAAGAAGTGCAGTATTCAAGAACAAGTAGATCTGAAATGCAGTCTCATGTCTTTGTGTATATGAAGCTCTCTACCTGCGATCCTATTGCATGGCTGAATCAAGTATGAGCATTATCAACCAGGCAGCTGCTGAATATCTAAATGTTTACAGTGTGATTTCACTGTGAATTTTCATTCTTGGCTCTGAAATAAACAGCACTACTACATTGTGGTGAAATTCTCTCTGGCACTTATGTTATGGAAGTTGGGTTGAATGTTTCCCAAGGGTAAGTGTAGAGTACTTTATTCCATACATTTATGAGATTGTCTAAGTGCATCAGAATCAGACCTACATTCTTACCATTTTTCATTACTGTCAACTTTAGAACTTCAGTCAATTACAGGGCTACAGTATAATGTGTTGCTTATATTAACCTCTTAAATTGGATATACCAACAATTTAAATCTCTCAATTCCAGCTCTGGGAAGTACACAGATTAATGTACAAGAATGTTGAGAATGTAGAAGGAAAGTATAACTAAACTAGAGTATTCTAATTAATAAACAATCAGCAGTAGACTGAAGGAACCTTTTAAAGCACCATGGAAATGGGTGTCTCATGATTGAGATGCTCAAAATTGGTCAACATCTACATATTTATCTGGAAACTTCAGCTCAATCTGTGTTCTTGATTAATTCAGCACAATGATAGATAGTTTGCCACATATACCCAGGACAATATTAATCCATTTAGGAGGGAGAAGGACAATGTTATGAATCTTTTTGGCTTCCTAATAACTTTATATTTTAAGTAACTAAATTATTTTCTTCTTATTTTTATTTTTTATAATAGAATTTTCCATCAACACAATAAGGGCAGTCATTAAAATGATCCTAGTAAACACATACAGAGAGTGACCTTCAGGAAGAGTAATCCTGAGTTTGGCATCATAATTCTGTTTTAGATTTCACTGCTAAGAAACTGGTAATCTATACATTTCTTGGTTCAGTGAATAGTCACCTTTCCTCTAAAATGATTATGATATATATTAGCATAATATTCTGTAAGTAAAGGGAATCATAGTCTGGATTGTGGATTCAAATTGTGTCCCTCTACTTATTTGCACTGTGATCATGAACAAGTTACTGAATTGTTCTGTGCCTTGGTTTCTCATATGTAAAATAAGTACTCAAATAATCATGCCTTACAGGGTTGTTATGAGGATTAAATACATTTCTACATATGAAATGCTCAACACATATAAATAACTAAATAATGTAAGTTTACCTAAGTAGTTGAAGTAGTAGTACTAGTACTAAAAGCAAAGTCTTAATTGGAATGATAGGAATAAGTTACTTTAACTCTATAATTGACATTGTAAATACTGAATTTAATTTAGTTTATGCATCCTAAAATCAAAGGAAGACCCATTTTAGGAAAGTGAGTACCAGTACAGAGAGATACTGTGGGAATATTCTATTTGGACCTTCCTTTTCTCTGATTTTTTGGGGATTCCTTGAGAATGGATTGAAATAACATTGTATGTGGCTTACCAGAGGAACAATACATTTTTGTAGGTTTCAGAAACCAAAGCACAGTGTGGAAAATACAAGGATCCCAATTAAAAAAAAAAAAGAACATATAATGTAAGAAGTCCTTTGGAAAGTTCTTTTAGTTTCAAGTTAGAGACATTCTGAGTACTCAGAGAGTAACTGAGAAACTCTTCCACTGAATCATGTCTAGGGAAAGAAATATCAATATAAGTGGACTACTTTATGGCCTCTGTCAATTAGCACGTTGAAGAAAACTACAAGACTGCACTAGGAGAAGCCCTTTATAAAGTTGAAGACTCTCAGTATATACCCTGGGTCAGAAGCTAATCTGTTTGATGTTCAGTAGTATGCTAAATGACAAAGAAAAACCTTGATCACATTTAGAGAGAACTGGAAGACACAGAATAGTGCCAGTTTAGATCTAATTATAGAACTGAAATCAGTAGATTTTGTTGATCTGAGCAAGTTTTTGAGTCATTGTTTATTTTCACCCAATGCCCAAGCAAATTGACATTTCAGATATTGTTTACAGAGGAGCCAAATTAATTTCCAACCTCCTTTAGGGTTAATCTTCATAAATATTAACAAATTCTATTTTTGGTGTGCTTACTGTATGGCAGGCACTATTCCAAACATTTTACAAAGTTGTCATTTAATCTTCACAGCAACCTTACCAACTGGATAGTGTTATTCTCTTTACTTTTCAGATGGGGAAACTGAGGCACAGAGAGGTGAGTCAGAATCAATGTTTCTGTTCCTAACTACCATTTAAATAAAGGCATTTGCATTTTATCTGTTTGTTTTCATGTCATATCGATATGAAAAGGACAGATAATACTGGAAACAACTTTTTTCTAATTAATTGAAAGTATTGCTTATCATTATTTACTTTTTCAGTGATTCTCAGAGAAGTTAGAAAGAATTACCAGTAGGAACCTTAAATTTGAATAAACAAGGCTACAGTAGAAGAATTTCTATCTGTGGAAATTTTTTGAATTCAAGAGTGAGTAAATAAACACAGAAAGATAAAATTTCACATATTAACAGGACAGTTTACACTCATCTAGACATGCATTTACGTATTCCAGATTAGGCACAACTCTGAATATTTATTTTCAGAGTGAGAGGAATTAAAAGGGAGGAGTCTGTGTTTTTATCCTAGGGTACAGTCATTTTACAAAGAGACGAAAATTGTATTTTGAATCAATTTTTTTTAATTTTCTGGTACTTTCACAGAAGAAAATAAGTTTCTTCCCCTCTCGTAGGTGTGGGTGTAAAACCCCCCTTTTACAGATAAGCAGTGCAGAATTGTGAGCTCTGAACTGTCACTGTTGTTCTGCATTGTGGAGGATCAGTTTGAGACATCAAAAACTGCCAAACTGTACAGCTGAGCCATGTCTCTGCAGTGAGTGATGCACTTGGCTGCCATTGCTAAAAGGCATCTTAATTGCTTGATTTGTTTTGCCTTATCTCATCACCTTTTCTCTTACCTTCTTTGTTGTGGTCTTATCTAGTTTTACTGAGCATCTTCCCATTAGTTTTTTAGAGTTCTGGGGAAACAGCATACATATTTATAAAGTTAGGACTTCACTGCAATTTCACAGCACCTAATATTGTCATGTATAACAATAAGACTTATTACATACTTTTAAAGCAATGGCATACTATTTCTGAAAAATAATACTATGGACCTCTTTCAAGTTAGTAGCTTAATTTGGATATTAATTAAATTGAGACTTTATCACATCTTTTTACTCTGAAATATTACCTTTCACTTCAAGACCTCAGAAATATTATGTACCTCTGCCAAATTTTTAGAATCTTTTACAGCTCATTTCAAATATGGGATTCAAACTCACTTCCTCACAAAGTCTGCCCTAGTTATTAATGCCAGGTTACTCTAGCTCTTTTTTTAGGCCTGTGTTGTTAACACTTCTGGATCCAACTGAGCCTTGGTCACTTTACCCTGGCTGGCATGTTTATAGAAATAGTGAGAATGTCCATTCACCTGGATGAAAATGTTCTTTTTATTCATATTTCCCTTCTAGAACCCCTAGTAATGAATAGTACTCAATAGAATTACTCAGTGCAGTTCCCTTACATGCTTTATTTTATATGTTACTCTGTATTAAATACAGGGAGCAGTTTGCTTCTTCCATTTATTAAGTAGTTCTACTTACCAGACATGATGATAAAACTCAGAGATACAAAGGAGAGACTTTGTTCAAATGGGGGAGACATAATGAGTAAGGAAATACATGATAAGCAGGCAAATGATAGATTCTGGAGAGTGGTACAAAGTAAACAGAATGTTACGATGTAGAGAATTGGAGGGTGGGGTTATCGATGGATGGGAGAAGTTTACTTGGTATGTGTCAAAGCCAGACAGGGCATGTCCTTTATTTGAAAGAAGAGGAGCCAGCTGAGTGAAAGAGCTTGGGGACAACACTTTGGGCAGAGGAAGGGAACAACAGGTGCAACAGGCAGCCTCAAGAGATTCCTTGATGACATGTTGAAGGAATTGAAACACTAGATGAGACTAAAGAGGTTGGAAAGCTCCTTATTATTGAGGACTGTGCAGTGAATGATCCAACAGGGTTTCTGTTTTTTTTTAATAGTGATGATAAGCCATGATAAATTATTAATACTCTCTTCTGGACTCCGGTGTAATAAAAGGCCTACTGGCCAGAATCTGTAGCCAAAGAATGGTGTATTTGTGAAAAAAAAAAGCCTATTAAGATAATCAATTCACTATAATTATTAGTATCCTATTCTTCCCAACTGAATCAAATGGACCAGGTTACCTAACATATTAAGACATTCATAAAAGACATGGTCCTTACAAATATAATGAATCTATCTATGGCAGACTTTACAGTATATTTGATAATAATAATTATAATAATTGAGTTAGTGTTACTATATCTGTTTTCTATCCTTCACTTTTATGAGAAAGATAATTACATTTGTTAAAATGTATGTAGAGCGCTCCATGTAAATGTACCTTTTATGAAGAGAGAATGTGCCTCTTGTTAGAATCTTATTTAGGCTTTTAATTTCAACAGTACTATATTACAAATGTAGTCCCTATCCTTAAGATGAGGAAAATACAATAGGCTTTTGAAAACCAAGTTGAACAACATTTTGCCAAATGATCATGAACATTTATCAAGGCTTATCTGCACAGGTGGTTCTTGTACAGGAAACAGTATTATGCACAGTTTGACTAAAGGTCACAAAGGAATAAATACAGTTCTTTTTGAACTTGACAATAATTTATTGGAATGTAGCTTACTTTAAATAACAAAGTGGCAGCCTAAGCCTGAAAAGTCTCCATTGTATACACTCATTTCACTGACTTGACTCATTCTGGAGATAAACTGGTCCTGAGCAAAAGAGAAGGAAGTTTGTGTTGAAAGATGTATTATTAACCCTTTACTTAATACTAGAGTAAGATGCTTCCCAGGAAGACTGGTCTAAATTTTTCTTATCTTTTGAGGTTCCAAACAGAACAAGAACTCCAACAATCAGTGATTCAAGAGCCTATCTTTCTGTCTGCTTATCTATTATCTGCCTATCTACCTATCCTCTCTCCTGAAATTAAATTTAATGTAGAATTTGGGCAAATCTCAGTATAACTCTATAAACACAGACCTCAAAATAAGTCTTAAAATTAAAATGCTAGCTTTCTTGGTTTGCTTAAATAATGGGCTCCTCTGTTTAATTTTGGTTCATTAGATTTTTCTCTGCTTCTTGAATTGATACCCCCTTCCCCCCACTTATCCTTTCTTCCTAATATGGTAGCAAAGATGTCAGGGAAAATAAAAAAGACTTTCTACAGAATTTTATTCCTATGTGTGGATAGAAAATATATTTGAAATACAGTAAACATAATCTTATTCTACCTATATTCTTTACAGTTTAGTTCCTAATTTGACAGGTACATATTGAACAAATAATAAATGCAGCACCTTGCACTAGGAATTGCTCATGTACTTTATTTCATCTGTGCTTCATGATTTACCTACCCATTTCCCTCTGAGTGAACCATATGCTATCTCATTTTCTCTATTAATTAAAATATTCCAATGGACAGTTTTTATAAAAGCCCAGTTGTTTAAGTATTTAATGTATGCTTTAAATGGTAGGAAACATCTTTTCAATGTAGTATGTTGGCAGAAAGTAAGCAATGACTTAGTCACAAAGAGAAGGTGACATAGTGAGTAGGGCTGATGTTTGGAAGATTATTCTAAAAGAACTAAGCAAATCTTCAAACACTGCAGAAGATTCTGGTCCTCCATCAGTGATGACAGTATCCCCAGGCCACATCTACATTGCTCTTTGTGGAATTCATAAAAGTTATATGTATATAGTTAAGAAAATGAGATACATAACTAGTCTTTGAAGTTCGGGTTGGTGTGTCTATCAGTTTTTCTACCCTTTAACTGCTATCTATCTTCATATAAGGATTACTTTCTATTTGCTCCTTTTCCATACAACAACATTGTCTAGATTTTTAAAGTTCTCTCAACCTAATTCTTAATATTCTTCCTTGTATGAACAAAAGACTATATAAACTGACCTTCATGGCTTTGAATTTTGGGTTTCTATCTCTGTTACTTATAGCCATTCTCCTTCATAGTTTCAAGTATAACAGATTATCAATTTTTAGGTAAGGTAAAAGGACTTTATTTTTATTCCCCTTTTGGTTGGTCAGAACAGAATTGGAAAAGAAATTATCTTTGATTTCAAAATGCTTTGTTTAAAAATAAATCAGTTTAAAGTGTGTTCTCTTTTCATTTCTTACAGCTCAGTATTTAAAAGACTGGTGAAAAAGAAGTGTGGTGATTTAGTTAACTGCAACAAGACAGATCCCTTAACCCTGTGCAAGTGTTACTTCAAAATGGTTTCTTTTGTTAATTTTTACAATTGAATATAAATTCAGATATAATTGCTTTATATATTTATCATTATATTTCAAGTATAAAAGCCATATGGGTAGACTTAAGTCCAACTTCCTGAAACATGTAAAAATAATATCCAAATAAAGGTAAAATGAGTATTAATGGCTGTTAAACATATGTGTGTATTAAAAAAATTGTCTTTTACAAAAATGAATCAAATTGCAGGCAGGTAGAATGGAAAGTTTGTTTATATTATAAATTATTCCTTCTGAATTTTAAATTAAAATTTTGTTCTCTAGTATGTGACAAAATCTATGAGCGACAAGCTTTCTTGATAGAAAATCTAGTTTAAAAGTACACAGTTTAATGAAGTAATCATAAGTGAGATTATATTATCTTAAATGGAATAATTCACTTATTTACTAAATGTAGTATTCCTTCACACTAAGCAGGGTAGGTAAAATAACATATTCTTTCTTACTGTTATAGTGAAAATTATCTAAAATGTCAGCAGTCAACTCAATTAGAGAATGCCTTGACTGAATTAATTGAAAATAGTTTAATGGTTAGCAGAATAAACTACAACAATAGAGTTCTTTGCAATCCAGCATCCAGAGGTCACAGAAAAGTCAGTTTGTTAGGCTGAAACAGTTTCCTTGCAACCAACTTATCAGAATTGAACAGTAGGGGACGGTATTCCACTAGTTTGTGTAGAGTCCATCAGCATTAAAACAGAAAAAACCTTTAACGGGGCAATGTAGCTAGCCAAAAGTAAAGACAAATCTGGTAGAAAATGATTAAATTAAACTCACGTTTGTTTAAGGATGTTCGTCTTGACTTATTTATCAAAATCAGCATTTGTTCCTTGTGGAATATTGGGCTGTATTCTCATCAGCATTTTTTATATTTAGATTTCATTGGAAAGAAACATTTATCAGTAGTGCTATTTCCACTATGTCTTCCTAATTAAAATTCTCCATAGGGAAAGAACTTACATTAAAAGAGATGAATATAAATTAGAAATGTTTTACCCTCTAACTTTGCCAAGAAAGAAGTCAAGAGCTAAAAACATCCCAGTAGGGGCAATATCAGTTATGATGCTTTTATGGCATTTATATCAATGCTTTCAATTCTATTTTATGTAATAGAAACAGTCTGGGGTAAAAAAGAATCTTATCAAAATTAAGTATCTTTAATTGAGTTTCCAAGAAGATCATTCTGGCAATGAATGGTTCTAGAGTTTTCATTGCAAAGGCTGAATCTCACAAAAAATGAATGGCAGAGCATAAATCCATATTTATATATAGATAAAAAAGTATGATGTAGTAAAATATTCCAGAGTATATATATTTGTATGCTTTGGAGGTTTGATATATATTTCTACCTTGACGTTGTCATGAAAACTAGCAGCAGGAAATTTATACATTATTTTAAGTAAGATGTATTTATTAGTGACGATTATGTAGTTCTGTAATGAAATATTAAAAATTAACAAAAGGATGTTTTAGCTAGACATTTCATAATTCTGTATATTTTTTAGAAATAGAATTCATATTTACTATTCTAAGAAATGATGTTGAAGCTCTTGAATATAAAGCTAATATATCTCAATTTTTCATAAATTTATTTATTGTAAATTAAAATCCTACATTTAAAATTTTCAAATATAATGCATTAGTTCCTTTATAAAAGCAAGGTCTACAAATAGTTGTTAAAAGTTTCTGATAGTTTTATTAACCAAATAATGAACAAATCATGTAATCTTCACAAATTTTCTTTTCACAGACCTTTTGTCTCCACAGACCTTTAACTTCTGTGATAGAGACCCAGAAAACCAAATACAAATTTTACTCTCTTTATAAGTTTTCCAACAATTGAATTATTTTTGTGGAGGGTATTTTCTTAGAAAATCTGATTTAGCTAAGATAATTTTACTGAAACAAATCATATTACAATGCAAAGATAACTTACTATACAAAAGTACGATATGGTTTGAGAGGAATTTCTCATACTGATCTGAGCTTAGTTGGACAATATACAAGATTTTAGAACTGGTTCTAAGCTTTATAATTAATGAATGTACATATGACTTGGATAAAGAAAGAAATATAAATAACAGATCAATAAGGATAAAAGATGACTAAATGAGGAAGTAAGAATAAGAGGATGGACTAAGAGCAGCCCACAGTGGTAAACAACCCTAACTCTCTCACTCCTGAGGATTTTGCAAACCAAGAAGGAATATTCTAGACTAATGCAATTACATATAGGATTGATTTTAATTTAGGCCTTGTCAGCACAAAGATTTTATATATAGCCCAATAATAGATTGTATTTTATCTTTGAAGACCTTTCAACATAGTAGATGCACCAAACAAGTTACCTGGATTAACGACATTCATAGTACCATTGAATACTCATCAGATTTAAGGTATTTGTCTGCTTTTAAGGAAACCTTCTAGTCAGCAACAACAGAATAGAATTCCCTTCTCCAGACTCTTAGGAGCATGTGTCCTTTGTTTTCTGAGCTCTTCATGGATGTGTGTAGATATTTAAAGGCACTAGAATAGAGTTTTTAAATTGTTCTGAGTAAGAAATGAGTAACAGATTTAGAGCAGTTTTTCTCTATGGGAGAAAATTTGACCCTTAGGAGAGGGGATATTTAGCAATGTTTGGAGACATTTTTGGTCATCACTGCTTGGGAGGGAGATGCTACTGGAAACTGTCTGTAGAGACTAGGGATGGTACTAAATACCCTGCAGTGCACAAGATCCCCCACTTTCCATGCAACAAAGTATTATATGAGCCAACATGTTGATAGTGCCAAGGCTGAGGAATCCTGATTTAAGGGAAAGAAGAGAATATTCAAGAAAAAGATAATCCTCTCTGCCATCTTTGAGGTCAAGTGGAGCAAGGAAGTAGGGAAATAGGAAAGAGTCTTTGGTTCGAAGTAGGTTGGAGAGCCCTTGAGACTTTTCAAATGAATGTTTTGTGCTAAGAGCTGTGAACCCTTCTGATGACTTACAAATCTTCAATAAAGTACAATGTATTTATCATGCTTGATTTCCCTCTGTTATCCTGTGAAGGGACTGAGTTTTGCAATTAAGGCTAGTCAGTCCATGAAGACGCAGGAGAGCAAATGCTATTTTAGTTGATATTTAGTTGGTGCATACTGACTCACTGACAGTTCAATTACTGTAATATTTTCCACCATTTGATAAATAATTGTTATCATGAACCCCCTGAGTGATCTTGATACCCTGACTACCCCCCTATACCTCCCACAGTCCATCAAATGAAGGGATGATATCCTACACAATTGGGGACCAGAGCTGGGGTCCAACCCTGTGGCCAATTTCTTTTAATATGGCTTTGTGTCCCTAATATACTGTGGCTAAATATTTTGAATGTCACTTCTCATTACACTCTTAATGAAATCAAACTTAACTCCTCCAAAGTCGGCATGTAAAGGACAAGCTACATAGGGATTCATGTGAAAGGCAGTGTAAGCCAGTCACCTCTTCATAAATTGAGATTTTTTTCTATTGACAAGCTTGGAGGTATAATTTTAAATTTATTAATGAAGATGGCAGTTTTCTGATGAGAGCTTGCTTCAGTGTGTGAACAATCACTTCTCAGTTGCTAGTTTTCTAAGTAAAGCTAAGAATATTTTAAATAGCATAATATTTATTTGCTTAGTTTAGGATCCTTGGAGTGAAAATGCTTTGAGAAAACTGGCTAAGTGTCAAAATAATAAACATGTCAAGGAATGGAAATCTCCTTAAAAGCAAAATGAAGATGGGAATTGAAATGTCAGGTTTGGGCTGTACAAGTTCTCAAATCAATTATCTTAAATGCATTTTCATTACTGGAATTTACTTACTGTATTTATTTTTAAGAAATTTTTATGGTTGCTATAAAACTTATGGCATAGCACCTTGGATTGGTTTGCATTTTTCACTAAAGGGAGATCTCTGAAATTATTGCAGTGGATAGCCAAAGGCAGAAATCCTGGATACTGGAAGGCTGTAGAATTCTTCAATTTTGTTTAGTAAGATAAGCTCAAAATGGGCCAGAAAGTTTATTGTAGTTAGACATATGACTATGGCATTTGAACAGTTATTTTTCTTAAATGATTAGAAAGTATTCATTATGATAAAATAAATTATTAATTTACATTTATTTATATTTATATATAATTTATACTGTGTTATGTTTTATATTTACTTTTATTTATAATACATAATAAATATTAAAATAAATATAATTAAATATAATTCATAATGTATATAATTTTTGAATCACTATGCTGTATACCTGAAACTAAGGTAATATTTTACATCAACTATACTTAAAAAAGGGGACAGAATTAGTATTAATTATAATTATCTCCCTAAAGTGTTCTTCTAGTTGTGTTGTATTGAAGTGCTAAGCAGCAATTTCAGTGGAGTACTAACCTACATAGCATGAGGTTTTGAAGAATGCCAAATCCTGTCACAGAGGCTGAGTAAAAAAAATGAATATCTGATTTAAAGAAATGGATATTTGGATAACAAGCTTTAGAGCATAGAGAATGGTAATGTACCAAAACCACAGAAGAGAAAAGATGGCTTTCATGATGAATGTTTGAGTTACAATAATTTTCTATTGCTTACACTGATAAAAACTAAATAAACTTTGCCTTCAGCCCACATATATACCCAGTCTGTTCCCACACCTTTCAAGCTTGCTCTCTTGAAAACACTTATATACACACATACATACCACCTTGCCTATATTTAGTCATAAAATGCCAATGGCAGTTCACACTGAGATACACTATAATTTTTGTCAAAGACCAAGAGAATTTTATAAGCATCAAGAGAAAAGAGATTCACCAAATAAAGAGAATCACCATAAATCTATCAGTGGATTTTTTAACAGAAACCTTCCAGTCCAGAAGAGAGTGGGATGAAATAATCAAAGTGCTGAAAGAAAAAAAAACCTGCCAACCAAGAATACTGTATCTGTCAAAACTATCCTTCAATAATGAAAGAGAACAAAGACTTTTTCTTGGGTAAACAAAAGCTGAGGGAGTTTACCACCATTAGACCTGCCTTGTAAGAAATGCTAAAGGGAGTCTCTCAAGTTGAAACTAAAGGATGCTAAACATAAATATGAAACCATATGAAAGTATAAACTTCACTAGCAAAGGTAAGCATACAGACAAATACAGAACACTGTACTACTGTAATGATGGTTCATAAATCACTTTTAATGCTCATGAAGAATTAAAAGACAAAAGTATATAAAATAACTGTAACCAATGTTGTTCATGGATACACAATATAAAAATATGCAATTTTTGACATCAGTAACAAAGTGGTAGGGAGGGATGAAAAATGTAGAGTATTTATATGTAGTTTAAGTTCTCAAAAGATATTATTATAACTATAAGATGCTTTATGTAATTCCCATGACAACCACAAAGAAAATACTTACAAAAAAAATACAAAGTAAATGAGAAAGGAATCAAAGCATGTCACTACAAAAAAGCAACAAAACACAAAGGAAGACAGCAAGAGAGGAAGAGGGAAAAAACTACAAAACGGACAGAAAACCATGAGCAAAATAGCAGTAGTAAATTTTTCCCTATCAATAATACCTCTAAATGTAAATGAATTAAACTCCTCAATCAAAACACATAGAGTAGCTGAATAGATTTAAATAAAATATCAAAGTATATGGTGTCCACAAGAGATTAACTTTAAATTTAAGTATACAGATAGGCTGGAAAATTAAAGGATGGACAAAAATATTCCATGCAAATGGTAACCAAAAATGATCAGGATCACAACACTTGTATCAGAAAAAAAATAGACTTTAAGTCAAAAACTGTCAAAAGGGGAAAAGAAGGATATTATACAATGATAAAAGGGTTGATTCACCAGGAAGACATAATTGTAAAAATGTATGCATATCAGAGCACCCAAATAGATGAAGAAAACATTGATAGAACTGAAGTGAGAGATAGCAACACAGTTAATAGTATGGGATTTCAATACCCTGCTTTCAAGAATGGATAGAAATTCTAGACAAAAAGTCAATAAGGAAACAGAGGACTTGAACATTACAGACCAAATGGACCTAACAGACATATTCAGAACTTTCCATCTAACAGCAGCAGAACACACATTCTTCTCAAGAGCACACAAAACATTCTCCAGTATAGATTAAATGTCAAGTCAAAAAACAAGTCTTAACAAATTAAAAAATGTCAAAATCATACCAAATATATTTTTTGACCACAGTGGAATGAAACTATAAATTAATGGCAGAAGGAAAACTGGAAAATTCATAAATGTGTGGAAATTAAAAAACATAACTTTTGGATAACCAATGGGTCAATTAAGAACATAAAAGGGAAATTAGAAAATACCTTGAGACAAATGGAAATGAAGATGCAACATACAAAATCTTATGGAATACAGCAAACATAGTACTAAGAAAAAACTTCTCAATTATATGCACCAAATTAAAAAAGAAATATCTCAAATAAACAACTCAGCTTTACACCTCAAGAATCTAGAAAAAGCAGAAGGAAGGAAATGATTATGATTAGAGCAGGAAAGAAAATGAACTAAGAATAGAGAAAAGTGAAATTAACAGCTGCTTTTTTGAAAATATCAACAAAATGGCAAATCTTTAGCTAGATTAACACAAAACAAGAAGGCTCAAAAAAATACTAGAAATAAAAGAGGAGACATTACACCTGATGCCACAAAATTAAGAGGAGTATCAGAGACGGTTTTTAAGAATTACATGCCACCAAATTGGGCACTCTAGAAGAAATGGATAAATTACTAGAAACATGCAATCTACTAAGACTGAATCATGAAAAAATAGAAAATCTGAACAGACATAGACTAGTAAAGAGAATGAATTAGTAGTCAAAAACATACCAATAGGGAAAATTCCAGGACTGGATCACTTCACTGGTGAATTCTCTCAAACATTTAAAGATTAATTAATGTTATTCCTCCCCCAGTTTTTCCAAAACATTGAAGAGGAGGGAACATTTCCAATTCATTTTATGAGGCCAGTAATACCATGGTGTCAAAGCCAGAAAAATATGTACAAAAAGTAAACTAACAGACTAATATCCCTGATTAATATAGATGCAAAAATTCTCAACAAAATGCTAGCAAACCAAATCTAGTAGCACGTTAAAATGGTTATACACCATGAACAAGTGGAATTTATCCTTGGTAAGCAAGGATGGTTCAACATACTAAAATCAGTCAGAGTGATAAACAACATTAACAGAATCAAGGATAAAATATGTAGGGTCATCTCAGGAGAATGCTTAAAAGATGGCAGAGTAGGAAGACAATGTGGAAAACTCTTCTCACACACATACCAAGGAAGCAACTACAGCAAATACAACTAACCCTGAAAACGACCTGAAACTGCAAAACAGACCACCTACACCTAGAGAAGAAGAGAAGACCACACAGAGAAAGGTAAAGTGGCAGAGCCATGATCAATCGGGACCCCAGCCCTTCCCCCATGCCAGCCCACAATTAGGAGGGAGAGGAATGGAGTGGGGAGGGGATCAGCTCTCAGGAACTCTGCACACCTGGCCCTGGAAATTTGCTTTGGGAACATGAGTTCAATTGCATCAAGCTTTGGTGATTGATCGCGCCGGACACCAGGGAGATCTGGAGCACCCTGGGTTGCTAATTGTGGAGGACAGAGATGCTCTGTTGGTCCCACTGAGACCTAACACAGAGGTTGCAGTTTGAAACATTTATCAGCAGCAGGAGGGGTTCTAGAGGAATGAGGGATGGATGGAATTCTCTCCACAGCAGAAAGGGCAGGTGGATGACACTTCCCCAGCCCTCCCTCTGCCCAACTGGTTGGGCACTCATGGGAGTCCCAAATGGTCCATCTCCCTTGCTGGAAGCTCAGCCCTGAGGTGCTTCCCTGTGCACCTGCCTACCCTCCTGGCCCGGCTTTCTTGTACTAGCAATATCAGACTCTGTTGCCTGGCAGGCAGAAGGAGACTTTGCTGCCTAGCAGGCAGAGGGATGCTTTCCCAGCTTTCTCAGCCCAACTGGGCAAGCCCCTGTGGGAACCATCTCTGAGAGCTTCTTCCTTCTTGCTGGCATCCCAGCTTAGCACTGTGCACCCACCCTGGGACCACCCTGTTAGCCAAGCAGCACTGCCATTGCTTCAGGTAAGACAGAGGGCAGCCACTCCCACAAGGATCCCAGCAGAAACACTGCTGCTCAGCTCACAAAAAGCTGGCTGAAGTAAGCTGCCACTCATGGCAGACTGACATAGTCCACTGCTTGCAGACAGGCAGAAAGGTGGCCTTGCATATAGCCTATCAACAGTAACTGGGGCTCCACCACAATGGAGAACCATGCACAGGTGAGCAAAGGGTCTTGAGCTTCTGGGCACCACAGGACACCTTGTTCAAAATGCCATTACTCTGTAGACCAGGAGGCATAGTGAATCTAATACAAAGGAAGAAACACGGAAACCAGACAAAATGAGGAGGCAGAGGAATGTCACAAACAAAATAACAATATAAGACACCAGAAAAAGGGCTAAATGAAATGGAGATCACCAATTTTCTTGATGAAGTTTTGATGTAACAGTCATAAATATGCTCACTGATCTGTGGAAAAGTTTTGGCAATCTCAGGAAGGACATCAACAAGAAGATAGAAGAGTTGAAAAAGAGCCACACAGAGCTGAACAATACAGTATCTGAAATGAAAAATACAATGGAGGGAATGAATAATAGATTGCTGCAAGTAGAGTAGACAATGAGATGGAAATTAGAGAACAGGAAATCAACAAAGCTGGGGAACAGAGAGAAAAAAGAATGTCTAGAAATGAGAGGATGCTAAGGGCGCTGTATGACAACTCCAAATGAAACAATATTTGCATAATAGGGATACCAGAAGGAGAAGAGAGAGACAAAGGAGTAAGAAAGTTTCTTTGAAGAAATAATTGTTGAAAACTTCCCCAATCTGGGGAAGAGAGCCCCTAACAAAAGGAACCCCAGGAAGACAACACCAAGACATATAATAATTAAAATGACAAAGATTAAGGATAAAGAGAGGGTATTGAAAGCAGCTAGAAAGAGGCAAAAAATTACTTATAAGGGCAACCTTATAAGGTTATCAGATTTCTCAACAGAAACTTTAGAGGCCAGAAGGGAGAGGCATGAAATATTTAATGTATTTGAAACAGAAGAACCTTCAACCAAGAATCCTTTATCTAACAAGGTTATCATTCAGAATTGGAGGAAAGATTAGAATTTTCCTTGATAAATGAAATTTAAAATAATTCACCAGCAGTAAACCAGCCTAACAGGATATGTTAAAGAGACTTCTCTAGATGGAAATGTTCTTAAGCCTAAATATTTTTCATCAGTGAAAATGAACTCATAGTAAAGGTAGTAGACCAATTACTAACTAAGCAAGTATGACATCTATACACAAAATGTGGAGGAGGAAAAATAATAAAAAAGAAATACTTTTAGACTATGTTCAAAACAAAGTGACTATCAACTTAATGCACTGTTATATACTTAGGTAACAGTGAATCTGCATTTTTTTGTGTGTATTCCTTGACTGATTTTGTGTATCATTGATTTTACTTTTTCCTTTCTTGTTTTTTTTTAACATCATACTTTGTGGAGATATATATATGTAATATAAATCGTGCAGCCACTGTAGAAAGCAGTATTGAGATTCCTCAGAAAACTAAAAATAGAAATACCATATGACCCAGTAATTCCACTTATAGGCATTTATCCAAAGAAAACAAAATCCTTGATTTGGAAAGATATATGCACCCCTATATTATTGCCACATTATTTAAAATAGCCAAGATCTGGAATCAATCAAAGTATCCATAAATAGATGAATGTATAAAGAAGATATAGTACATACACACAATGAGTATTATTCAGCCATAAAAAAGAAAGAAATCCTGCCATTTGCAACAACACAGATGAACCTAGAGGGTATTATACTAAGTGAAATAAGCCAGTCAGAGGAAGACAAATACCATGTGATTTCACTTACATTTCACATAGATTCTACTTTAATGGAATCTAAAAACAAAATGAACAAAATAGCAATAGACTCATAGACACTGAGAAGTGACTGATGGTTACCATGGGGAAGGGATTGGATGGGTGGGTGGGAGGGTAAAGGGAAGGGGAATAGAAGGGCACAAAAATTCTCCACCATAATATAGGTTGTTTATGGAGATGGTAGTATAGCATGAAGAATATAGCCAATGATTCTGCAAGATCTTTCTATGTTGACAGATAGTAAGAGTGCTAGTTGAGACGAGGATTTAATAATGTGAGTAACTGTTGAACCACTTTTTGTATACTTGAAACCAATATAATATTACATATCAACTACAATAAAACAATCCACATGCAAAATAATAAAATTGGATCCTTATCTTGCATGACACACCAAAATAAACTCAAAATAGATTATAGATACTAATATAAGACCTGAAACTATAAAACTCCTGGAAAAAATCATATGGGAAACCCTTCATGACAACATGTCCCCTGACTTTGTATATAATTTATATAATCATAGATGTATTATCACTAGCTTGACTTCTGAATATTCACATATATAAGAACAATTATATATAAATAGTCATATGAGACTATGTTTATATGAATATATCACCAACTCAATATCTCCAATTGGAGATACAATGGCCATTTCATACTTAGTATGTCCAATTAATAGTTTCATTCTACACTGCTCTTCTCCCTGTCTTTACCATCTTTGATTTCTATTTTTCTTTCACATCCTTCATCCAATCCATTAGTAAATGTTCTAAGTGAACCTTTAAAATACCTCCAAAATCTGATAACCTTTTACCTGGTCTACCCTAGACTAAGCTATTGTTAACTCCCTGTACTCCTGAAGTAACTTCCTGTTTTCCCTTCCTCTACTCTGTCTCTTTCAATTTGTTCTTTACACATAAACCATCCATTGATTCATTCATTCAGCAAGTATTTATTGAACATCTACTATGGCCCAGGCACTCCTCTGGTTTCTTGATATATGTTAGTGAATGAAACAGACAAATTTTCTCTCCTTGTGTGTATATGTCAAATGATTTTTTTGTTGTTAGATCATGTCATTCTTCTCAAAATACTCTGATAGTTCCTATCTCACTTAGGAGAAAATCAAGATTCCATTTAGGCATGAGGCCTTATACAATTTAATCCCACTTGAAGTTTCTGACCTCATTCTCTATTATTACCCCTTACTCTTTTGACTTTGGCCATACTGGTTTTCTTGATGTTCCTAGAGTATGTGAACCATGTTCTCCCTCAGGATATTTATCCTTTTATTCTCTCTGTGTGGCATGTTTACTCGACTGTGTTCCATTTTACTGCTTTCTATGTTCTTCTGGAAACTCTATTTTAAATTGTACTCCTGACTGCAATGGGGTATGGGATGGGGTGGGGGGACTCAAAAATATGGTTGAATATAGTAACCACATTGTTTTTAATGTGAAACCTTCATAAGAGTGTATATCAATGATACCTTAATAATAAAAAAAAGGGCAGCAAATGCTGGCTTTGTTAAGCACTCACAAACTAGATGCACTCTGGCTTTTCCTTCCCTTGAGGCAGGCAGCTGGACTTGGCTGCATATGGGTGGAACTGGATTCTTACCAAAGATAGGTGGTGTTGGGAAAAAAAATTGTACTCCTTTCTACCTCTTTATCCTGATTTATTTTTCTTTGAACCATTTATAATGTTCTAACATTTTCTGTATTTTTTTGTCATATCTCTAGGCCTGCACCAGGTGCCCTGGGGTACTCATGAGGGCACTGTGGGGTATTGTAAATATTTGAGGGAAACTTCCTGGTACTTGATATATTTCAGAAGCCACATAAACTGCTAATTTGAGGAAGATTAGTTTTAATGTAGGTCATATTACATTCTTTTTTGTCATCATGTGTTTACAAAGCTGGGTTTTTGGTGGCTGTAATAACAATAAAAAAACTTAAGTACCATGAAAAAATCAATATGGAATAATAAATGGGGTGGTGGGTTCCAATGTGATTCCAAAGTTTTAGTAGTGTCCAATAGCTGCACACGTCCCATTAGTAATTAATCATGATGTTTAAAGAATAAAATTTTATTTTTTTAGCCCATATATTTCATTGTCTTAAGTAACATGTTAGGATGTAAATAAGTTGTTTAGACTTAAATACTTAATAAATAGAACTGTAAGGTATTTGTTTTGGCCTAGAATGCTGCAAAAAATTACTGAGAGACTAAGTGTGCTGTGAACCAAGACAGTTTGGGAACCTGTGCCCTAAACTATTAGGTCCATGCAGGCAGGGACCTTGTCTTTTTTTCTTTTTGCCCTGTACCTAGAAGAGAATTGATATGTAATAGCACTGTAGCACTAGTCAGAGGTAGCCTTGAAGGGCATTGGTAAAGGGAATTATTCCCAGTAGGAAAAACTTTAGATACTTCTAGTGGTCCACTTTATGTGGAAGTGATGGCCTGTGACTCAGAGCAATATTGACATATAGTGGCTAATAGGTTATATGGCTGATAAAATAAAATTGGAACAGTGATTACTAAGAAATCCAGGTTTGATGTATGTGGTTGGACCTCTCAGAGGTGACACAAGATGTGATGTAAATTTCTCACTAAATGCCCCCAAGAGACCCTTCACTAGAAGGAGGCTGTCATTAAACAAGTAGACAAGATGACTTGTCCTGAGGATGTCCTTCAGCCTCTTTCCCTGCAGACACCCTTGATCAAGGGGCTATGTACAAAGAACCCATCTAGACAGGGATTGAAGCTACATATTGGCTTAGCAACATGGACTTCCTCTCACCAAGATTGTTCTGGCTTCTCTCCCAAGTTGATTTTTCAACGTGCCAACATCATAGGGCACCGCAGCCCCCAAGAGGGTGCTGTCCACTGGTGGCAGATAAATTGTATTAGGCCTCTTTTCTCAGGAAGGCAGCAGGGATTGACACATTTTATGGGACTTGGTTTTCTTCCCTTTGGGCAGTGTTTCTGCCAGAACAACTATTCAAGGATATTAGCAGTGCCTCACCTATCACCACGATACCCCATTCAACATTGCTTCTGCTAAGATAAGTCATTTTATGCAAAGGAAATGCAACAGTGAGCTCTCCCACAGAATTATTTGGAATTTCATGAGGCTTAGTAGAAGCTGGTTTTCATTACTCAGAAGCAGCAACTTTGATAGAATGAATAAATAGCCTGCTGAAAGCTTAGTTATGGTACCAACTGGGAGAAAACACCTGGAAGGGTGGGACATTTTCTTCCTGGATATGCTATATGCCATAAACTTTTGGTTGATTTGTGATGGTAGTATCTTATATACAGAATTTGTTGTTCTGGGAAAGATGGAATTGGCCCTTTATTATTTCAGTAAATTACCCACTGGAAAACATTTTGCTTATCTTCCCTGCCACCTTGGACTTTGTGTGTTTGGATGTGTCACTACTCGAGAGAGGAATCATCCTATCAGAGAACATCATCATAGGTCAGATGAATTGGAAATTGAGGTCTCTCTTTGGGTGTGTTGCTTAATTAAAAGACTGAGAGAGGATCACTTATAGCAGTTAGGAAGAGTGGTCCTAATTATCAATGGGGATATTGGATTTCAGCTATACTATGGAGGCAAGAAGGATTTACTAAGGCACCCCTTAGAGCTCTCTTGCCTAATATTCCTGATCAGTGGAAAGCTACAGCAACTCAATAATGATAAGACTACCTACCCAGGACTCAGGTCTTGCAAAAATGAATGTTTGGTTTACTCCAGACACCATCCAGTCTAGATATGGCTAAAGCTAAGGGGAGTATAGAATATGTGGTGAAAGACAAAAACTAATCATTAACATGGGCCTTGTGACCAGGTGTAGAAGTAGGGACTGTAAGTGTAATGTTTTATGTATCTATCTATCTATCTGTATTTCTTTCTTTCCATTATTTTGCTGTTTATTTTTCCCTTCCCCTCATCCTCTCATGACCTTAGAAATATATAATAAATTAAATGCCAAACTGTCATTACAATGTCATGATCTGGAATAAGAAAAAGAATAGATTATTAGATTTTATAGAGCAGAAATGTGTGGATTATACTGAATATTTTTATTTTCCCTTCCATCTTTTGGCACTTTGATTTTTTCCTTGGGATACTCAACTGTATGGACTGCATTATATGACTTCCTTGTTTTTGGCTTCTTGTTGGGTTAGGCCAAAGGAAAGCATGTGCAGAAAATTGGGGGGCAGAAAGTGAGGTTCTGTTTCCCTGTCTGCTTTGGCAGTAGCTCCATCCCTCTATTTAAGGCTACATCTAATGTTCGCTGGCCCTCCGTGTTCTACATCTACTCTCTTTGAGTTCCAGTAATCACTTTCTCTCCTTGTCCATTCAGATACTGTGCCTGGGACTGCAACATTCCTTATTAGTTTTCTCATCCCCACCTACATATTTATAAATAGTTCTTTTATTAAATTTACCATTTTGCTGTTTAAATGTGCTATATCTTTCATTCCAGGACTCTGAATGATTAAAAAAAAACAAATTTAAGAAACTCAAGCAATAGTCTTTGTGGCCATATGTTGAGATTCCATTTAGAAAACTTGGGTGCTGTGGATAAGAGGGCTTACTCCAGAGACTGCCTTAACCACTGCACATCATCTTTAGGAAGTTTGGAAACACTTTTTGAAGTCATTATACTGTAGCTTTTGACTCAGACTAAAGTTTGGTTAAACTAGTCTCATCCTTTGCTTGTTCTTTGCAATTTCTCTGTTGTCTGCTATCTCACTCAAGGTGGTACAGTGAAACTGCATCTCATCTCACAAGCCCAGCAAATGCCATCCACTTATCTGTTTAAAGCTGAAACATAAAAGGATTAACAACTCTAAAATAAATAATGTATTACAAAAAAATGAACAAAACATAAACAGATTCATAAATACAGAGAACAAACTGATGGTTGCCAGAGGGGACTTGGGTAAGGGTATAGTAGAAATAGGTGAAGGATATCAAGAGATACAAACTTCCAGTTATAACATAAATAAGTCTCTGGGATGAAAAGTACAGCATAGGGAATATAGTCATAATATTGTAATAACTTTGCATGGTGACAGATGGTAACTAATCTTGGTATTTTATAATGTATGTAATTGTTGAATCATGATGTTGTACTCCTGAAACCAATATAATATTATATGTCAACTATACTTCAATTAAAAAGATATTGTTATAAAAATTGTAAAAAAAGTAATGTATTATGTGAGGCACTAATCAAAATAAGATATGGATGTTAGGAATCCATCCTTAATTTATAAGTGTTTATATTTGTATTTTGTAACCATAAATATTATTTAGAAACACAGCTTACTGATTATTGTATTTTGTCTAAACCAACAAGCAAAAATCATTAGCTCCTGGAGAATCATAAGTAATATCACTTCTCATCTATCTGCTAGTGAACCTATGCACTTTCTAATTAGATTACTTGTATTCTATTATACACAACAAAAGAATTACTTTTCTCTGACTTATTCCATATTCTCATGAAAAAAGTCTCTTTAATGTTCTTTTTATCCAAAATCCAAGTTTGGAACAAACTTTAAGCTCAAACAAATGGTACTATGGTTATTGGCAAGAAAAGAAAGAATGGTGCAATGGCGTGCAGCAATAATGAAACACAAAATAGTCAAAAGCATTTCAAGCAGGTGGTGCCACCTGCACCCATCTAATTCCTATCCTGACAATCTGTCACCCACTTGTTAAAAGGATGGAGAACTTGATACCAGTTCAGTGTTGGTGGGGAAGGGTCCTGTGGCTCTAGCTCAAGTACTAAGTCAGATATGGAAGAGGGGATTATTACTATTAGTGCCAGTGGATAATTTTCTTTCTGTGAAACAACTGTGGGGATCCCCTGGACAAATCTAGCTTTGATATTGGCAAGCTATCACATGTGAGAATGGACACCTGTGAGCCAGGAATTCCCAGCTGTACTCGTTGCCCTTCTGTTCCAGCTGGTTGGCATTTCCTTACAAAGAGTATAGAAAAAGGTCTGGATGAGGGGGAGATAGTCAATTATAGAAGCTCAGCCTGCTCTGAAATCCAGAAATATATTAGGAGATCATTTTAAGAGTTGTCATCTTTGAGGAACCAATGGAAGAAGAATGAAACTAAATAAAGCCAGCATCCTTTAAGAAACTCCTAGGGTGTTCTTTCTTCCAAAGCCATTATGACAGGAGTGCTATATGATCAGCTCTGGAAGGAAGTAATGTAAAGCATTTTGAGTGAATAAGTGAGTGACTAAATGAACGAATCAATGAGTGTCATAGTTTTTTTTTTAACCAAATCCAGACACCATAATCAGGCTTTGATATACACAGCTCACTTTTGCATCTTTTTATTGGAGATGCTCTTGTTAAAGATGTTATTCTGCTTGTGCTGGGAAATAAAATTTATCACAATTATTTCTGGCTCTGTTTGCATTTGATCATAGATGAAACTCTTTACAGTGAGTCTTAGATTTCCCATCATCTAATATTCCCGGCCATCACTGGAGAGGAATTGGGGTAATAGAAGAATTCATAGTGGTAACTTTCTCAGGCTTCTCTGGTAAATAATCCTCACCTGAGGGTTTCCTTTTTAAGAAAGAAAAACCATATGCATTTGAGCATATCTGGCTGTAGATATTGTTCCTTAGCAAGTGCTTCAAGTTAATTCATGTTAATTTCTTCAAATTGTATTTCTTGAGTACCATCAGCAAGATAGACCAGGACTTAGCATAACCCTCTGACCTGGTCATTGTTTTCTCTGGCTGGTGACAGCAGAGGAAGAGGGTCATAACGGTGGTCATATCTTTAGGTTCTAACTTAGTCTTTAATTTATCCATTTCCCAAACATGAAGTTCTTTATGGACAGGAGTATTTACGTCATATCCTCCCTTTACCAGGGTGTTGCATCTGATATCCATTATGGTTTGTGTGGCCATAATTGTCTAACAATAGTAGCTAATCCCTGGAATTACCTCATCTCCTCTAGGAGGGAGAAGGAACAGGCAAAAGATGTCTCTGGGAGAAAGTAAAGTAGATGCATTACAACAGCAATTATTGAGAGCTAACATGAATTATCCAGGTTTGAAATGGTTAAAATTGTCTTTTATAGGGTAATGTGTTCTTCTTCTATTAAGTCATTTTGTTATTACATGTATTCCAATCTTAGAGAAGGAAGAGCCTGACAGCCCTGTTCGTGTGAGGTCTGAAGTAGGATCTTGTTACTAAATTTCTTGTGGAAGCCTAGAATTTCTTCAAGAAAATGAATGTCTTATACTGCTGTATCTTAATGGATCAAAGGGGCCTGTAATTTGTGTAAAATATCCTTGCACATGTCAGTGTATTAGAGTTGTTCCATGTAAAAAAAAATCATTCTAGTAAGGATGTACAGGGACCCAAATCCTACGAAAAATAACAATGGAAACATCATACTCATTTTCAAGGCAACATATTCAGATCATCTGGTGTGAAACAGCATTCAGCACCATGCTTAAATCTCATGCCAAGCAGAGTAACTAATCTCATCAGAGTGGTGACAGGTGCTAGCCTTATGGCTTTTTACTGTAGGTTCACTGAGAAATGACACCTAATAATGCTTCCCAGGTTCATACTGATTCAGACTCTGTTCTTTCATATCTTCTAGTCAGGAATTTCTAGTGTTTTAGAATAATGTTCATTTCTATTAGTAATCATTCAGTTTGGTGCAAATAGTTTCAATTTTTTTTCTCATCCTGTAAAAGGAATTTTTTTTTTCTATTGCTAAAGAAGCAAGATTGGCTGAGATGAATGTGTGAAAATCATTATATGCAAACCACTGTGAATTAAAATGTTTTTAACATTTATTCAAAAGACTAATGCTACCTAAAGCAAATGTTTATTTAACATTGTGCATAGAAAAGATCCGGTGTGTACTATGAAATAGATATATGTGAACAGATCAACTGAATTTCTTATTTTAATGATTATTTGTGTTATGTTTGCAAATGAGAAGGATGCCATCATTTATTTCTCATATCATTCCTGCTGTAGTAATGATGTATTTGTATCTTTAAAGACATTAAAACTGTGGGATGCGGTTATTCATTTGGCCAGGTACAGACTTAGAATCTCATTTGCCGGCTGCCTTAAATCATAAAATACTTTTGTAATTTGAAGAGAAAATATAATTTATAAATTCCTTTTACTTCACAGTTCAAACAGGTCGATACTGACCCCCCGCTCCAAACACAAACACACACACACGTATAGTACTACACTACAATGTAACAGGAACATTCATGTAATTTCATAGTGAATGCATATTTTAACATTTGTTTATCTATGCGGTTGCAGGCGTTGGAAGGGGGTAAGCTTGAATTATGACTGCCATCCCCTTGTCCAGCCTAAATTATTCTCCTACTGGAATCTCATCCTTAATTTTACCTCTCAAGAAAGATTATTCCTGATTTAACTCCTCTTCTATCCTTTACTTTAACAACTGTTCTAATTTACCTGCTTGTCAGTGACCATAGCCCCCATACCTACCTGTGATCCACAACATTTAAAGTGAGCGCTTTTATAAAAATCAGTCTACTTGACAGCCCACACATTTCTCAACCCAGAGAACACATTGGAGTTATCTGGGGAATTTCAAACAATACTGATGTTAGGACCCTACACTAGACCAATTAAATTAGAATCTCTGACTGCTGACCATGGTTTGATATTTTTATAAATCTTCTCCAAATTATTCTAAGTTAAAGAGGATTGGGAACTACTGCCGTAGTGGCATGAAACACCATGGCGCATAGAACTGTATTTGTTATTCCAGAAAAGAGGAAAACAAAGGAAAATAAGTGGTTTTGCTTGAACACGATGAAAAACAACTTCTGCTTTATCCTTTATGGTAACTGCAAACCACTGAAAGATTCCTAAGCCAGAAATGGATATCAAATTTCTTTTAAAAAATGCTTATTTTCAGAGGTGCAAGGACTTTTAATGTGTGGTTTAGGGACCAACTTGGCATTGTACATGGGCTTCAAATTGAAAGTAAAATTTCAGATAATTTTGGGCAGATAGGCATACACATGGTTTTATTGGAGAATTATTTAACTTTCACCTTCTTAAAGGAATATATAATTTAAAATTATTTAACCACTAATTTTACTGGATGTAGAAAAACAAATTAGAGCTACTGCAATTCCATAAAGAGTTTTTTTCATCTTTTCTCTATAGATAATCAGGGGATATTAAATCAGACTCTTAAAATTTTATATCTATTGTTTGTTATTATCATTGTATTAGTTATTATAGGCTCTGTGGGATAGAAAACACAATTGGGTTATTTATTCTATCAAGTTACAGAAAGTCCAAATGTAGGGTGAGTTTCAAAACTGGTTTATATAATAAGTGACTTAACCAGCACCCAGATAGTTTCTGTCTGTCCTGTCATCTACTGTCTCACTCTACCCTGCTACTGGTTCCACTGAATGATGGCTAGTTCTGGACTTTAGGCTTCCTTGTTCATTTTCTGAAAAAGAGAGAATTGATTCTTCAGATTTATCCCCAAGAAAGGGGGGATCTCCTTTCCCAGAAGCTCGAAGTATCATTGACCAGAATCAAACCAAATGCTCATTTTTTTTAAACATTAGAAATTCTGCATCAAGGCACATAAGACTACTGAGTGGCTTGATCTAATCAGAGGGTAACATTTGGTAATGGCTGATGGACCATCTTCTCCCAGGGCATGTGGACATGTAGAAATAAACTAAATTCCTGAGCAAAATTAGAATTTGTAAAGAAGGGAGAGGAGACATTCTGGACTGACAAAACACAGTATTTACCTCAACTCAAAATTTTTACATAGCAGGTTATTAGTGTTTTAATTGCTGTAATTATTCCAATATTTTATTTAGATGAATGCTTTTCCAACAATAGAGTCTGTGGATAAATTTCACAAGTCTCCTATGGAATGAAATAATAAGAATAATTTGGAACATTTTTTATAATTATTTAATTTCAAGATCTCTTTTCTCAATAACTGTCCATTTTTTTAGTATCACATTTTTTCTTTATGGAAACAATAATAGCAGATAAAAAATTTACTTGGTAAATTGGCAAGACACCCCCCAATAAAGATTAACTGATTTGGTAAATATAAAGCACTTTGAAGGAAGTCTGGAATCTATCATCTATCTATCTATCTCTCTGTCTATCTAACTGACAATCAATCTACCTACCTATCTATGCAATGTCTATGCAGCTATTTTTTCTTAAGAATTCTGGTAGTATAATTTTGCAAAATAATGTTTTTGTTTTGTTTTCATCTTTAGATTTATATATGAATATGTGGTAGATAACCTATAGAATGGTCTTCATTTTTGGATTTTTGTTTTTTAAATTCAAAATAGCCAAATTTTTGACCTCTTAAATTCTACTGAAGCATTTTATTTTGTTTCTTAACATAATGGTTTTTTATGCTGGGAAAACTTTCATAGACTGGAAAGTGTTTTAATGGTACACAAACAGTAGGCCAGGATATATAATCTTTTCTGACATGATACCATTTTATCTACCCTCAATTTTTTCCATTACTATTTCAGTCATAAGGGTTGAATAATAAGGCCCCCAAGCCACAATATCATTTTTAGGTACATCAGGAGATTAGTATTTAACCTTTTATGGCCTCTTGGTCTTGTTTAAAAGTTGATAATGACCTCTACAGATTTGAAGGCTTTGGCCAATGTGAATTTTTCTACCTAATCAGCCTCTATCTGTGGGAATGCAAGACTCCCAGTGTCCTTTCCAACGTTCTCTTCTGGATATAAATTAGTTTGGTATATTTGAAACATACATTAGGTATCAGATTCTTAAAATATTATCCTAACTAATCACTCTCACAGCTATCACAGAGCTGTGCCAATTCTAAAGTTGTTCCAAAGTAGGAAGAGGAGAGGCTCCTTCTACTCCATGTTACACACTTATGGGGTCCCATAGTAGGGTTTCTTGGGTACAAAGTATGAGCATTTAATGAGATGGTTTATACACAATATATCACACAGTGTCACCTAGTACTCTTTTATTCTCAGGATGTGTAATAGATCCAGAGTGCTTGAGTCAAGAAGGCTTTAAATATACCCTGCTGATTATCCTGCTTTATTACTGAATCCCTCTTATTAGGTCTGCTTTGGTCTTGTTTTAAGATTAATTTTCCTCCCAGAGGCATAGATTCCCTCATGGAAGATTCTGTCATTCCTTTTCTGGTGTTCTTTTTTTTTCCAATTAACTTTATGCCAGTGCCACAGCATGAATAGAGTTAACTTACTTCATCCATGCAATTACATATACTAGGAGATTTGTAATCTTATGGGAGGGAAGGAATAGTATATGTAAAGTGGTAAGTCAGTACTAAGCACATTGCATGTAATACATAAATGCTTGTTGTGAAATGATTGCATGCAACCAATGAGTCAAAGAATTTAACTCCATCCCAGATTTACTTGAAACTTTATGCCTGGACCAGCAACTAACCATAATAATACAAAATCATTATTTATGTACTTTCTCTTTAAAAAGTTATTTTCCTTAGAAAACTGATCTAGTTTAAATTTGATAAATAATTAAAAACCCCAGGCTTTCTCCCATCCATAGCGCCAGACAGGGCTTTTGACATCTGCAACTCTCCTGGGGTGGAATTTAATGCTGGCCCACAGAGTTACACCAGTGCTGCAGTTTCAACCTAGAAGCTGGTTATTGCCAGACATAGCAGACTGTCCATAGTTAAAAGGTCCTATTATTCATGAATATGTCTGATTAGCCAACTATACTATACATGCTGTAGAGAGAGGAACTGAGTGTTATTCCTTTCTTCACTACAAATATGCATCAAAATGATTTGTACATAGTTAATAGTTAATAAAATGCTTTTCTAATTATACAGATAAAACAAGAAATGATGACTATGATTTTTATCTTCTATGAAAAATCTAACAGTAATGGAACATTTGACTTAATGTAGTGACAATAAAGTATTCATTCTTCAAGTAGTGAAGTTGTCTCCTAAAGTTCTATTTCCTACTCAGATATTTATGTCCTCATTTATGAGACTTGATAATGAGAAAGTACTTAAATCCTTGAAAAGGTTTACATGAACAAGTTCCACAAAATAGGAATTACTTTACAGAATCTTTATTTATAAATTAAAACTTTCATATGTAATTAAAACTTTTAAAAGATACATGATAAGGATTACAAGTTAAATAAAAGAGAAACCTGAATACAGTTTAAAGTTTGGTGGCAAAATTGCTTCTATTTGAGGGTGCTAATCCTTCTTGCTTGCGTGTCTAAATAAACAGAAGGTGTTTTCCAAGTTTTTATGATGGATTTCACTTCAGTTTCTGTTTGAAAAAAATGGAAATATTCTAAGCTTTCAGGAAGTAAAAAAAAGTGTTTAAGCTCATAAAAAAAAGTCTTTGTGGCCCTGCTTAATGTTCATGTCATCAGTTAAATTACATGTGACAGGACCAGTAAGTCTGGAGATTTTCACCACTAGTGTGATTGCCTTGAAGTATTTTGTCTCCTTAGAATCTCTTTGGCTCCATTTCCCAAGGAAGTTGACTCCATGTTAATCCTGTTGACTCTTTCATAGCAGTTTTAAATAGTCTGGGTCCAGCCCTAGGGAAGAGAATGCTTCCCTGAAGACTGCTAGCCCACTTAGCCACCCAGTCATCGTCCTTCTCCTAGGAAAGAATGCTAATTACAACAAGAGATTGCTTGTATCTTAACACAGCGGTGAGAGTTGAAAGAGTCAATTACTTATTTAGGGATTGTATATGAGGTTAAAGAGTGTGCCCTTTCAAAGGTCTTTAAACTGAGAATTGCCACATTCAAAGAAGAAATTACTTAAAATGGTGATGAAGCAAGGCGACGTATTTTCATCACCCATAACAGAGTCACACTTTTTAAGCAAGCTGGTACTTAGCTGACTTACAGGGATCTGGAATCTTTATCATAATACACAAAGCACTCAGAATTTAATAAGTTGACCTTGAAAACAATTCTTTATTTAATTATCTATCACTTATAAATAACTATTTAAATAACTTTCTATTGAATTACATACAGGTGAAGATTTTAACTTTACCCTACTTTTGCTTCAATGATGAAAACATTGGTATTTGCTTTATGCACTCTCCACCATTTATGTAATTTTTAAGGTAAATGTTTTATTTAAATAGGAAAATCTCCTTAAATCCTCCAAAGCAAGGTTCTTGAAGTAAATTAACATTTTAAATGAATAATTTTTAAATAAATCACCATTAAGAAAACATGTTTTATTAATAATCCAGGTCAGAACTCTAGGTGATGAATAACAGTAGACTACAATGTAATAGGAAATAATTGCTTTTGAAGGATAGAAAATGTTCCTTGAGTGATACTTAGAAAGCAGAAAAAGTATATACATTAATGCAGTATTCTTATATTACTTAGGATTTAAGTAAGTTTAATTTTTATACTATTACCATGAACATGATTCAATTATCTGATTTCTCTAATTGTACTTTCAGTGTGAATGTGAAATAATTACTGAATAAGATAAAATTATTTCTATGTTAAGTACTAACCCATATTCATAGAGCTTTCATCAATTTTATAGATCATTGATAGAGCTGGTTTCTAACAAAATTTTACTCAAGGTGATTGTTAATTGTTATCCTTTCTAATCTGGAAATTAATTATCATTAGATATATTCATAAAAGGCCTTTTAGTAAGTAGTAATAATAGCAACTTAGACTAAACTATTTGTAGGAAAAGGTAAAAGCTGGTATTCCTTCCCAGAAGCTAGCTTTAAGCAAGGGAGCAATTTGAGATACTGTTGGTACATTCCAGAACTCCCTTTGGTCTTAATTAGAACAATTGAAAGAAACTGTTCATTTTGATCAGCTGGTGAAAAGCCCCGCTGTTGCAGTCAGTCATTTCTATAGAGTTCAACTTTCAAGTTCATAAGCAAGAAGGTTAGATTAAAGGATTTTTCCTCCCAGTAAATCATTAGCACAAATGCATCATTTCAAAATTAATACTTTAAGATTGTGCTGTATTTTAAGGTTATAGAGTTGCTGGTTTAAAATGTGACACAAAATGTATGAGTAATTCATTTCACAGTGGGTTGTATATTTTGAGTTTCCATATTTAGAGCTAAATAGAATATTTTAATTTGTGGAAAATCCATCTTTGGGAATGTATGCTGATATTCATACTATATGTCTACATGATAGCCAAAAACATTTTGTGGAAAAACAATAATGTAGAGAGACCAGACAATATGTCCAAAGAGGCTACAGTAAAGGGAAAAAGTAAAGTAAGAATGTGGTGGGTGAGTTGCCTTCAACAACTTTTATGTTTGCAACTCAAAACCAAACCATGGGGCAGTGAGATGAGAAAACAAGATAAGTCACTGCACAGTTTTACCCACAGCAAAAATTGGCAACAAGATTTCTCATCGGTTGCCACAGCAAGCAGAGGGGGTGTGGATATGCTTACCTGAGAGATCTCACATTGATGATGGGCAAATTCAGTTGCTGATATTGTTGTTTATTTGCTTTTCCTTCCAATATGAATGTGGATACTTTTGCTACCATGGGGATCTCCAGGTATGTCCACCTGATGGTAATGCCAGGTGCTTTGTTGGGATTGAAAAGGACAACATTCGAGCTGCTGGGTTTGTTTTTCTTTCTCTCATATTTTCCTGTATAATTTAAAATGTGCATATTGTAGTAATAAAGTAGTCCATGTATATCTACACACATTAAGTAGCTGAATATAATGGTGCACAATTTAAAAGATGTGGAGACAATTGATGTATATAATGATTATGTTTCAACTATGATCAAGTCTCTTCAAGCTTAAGTTTTTAGGATTCTATGACTTCATATAATGAGTATGTTTCAACTATGATCAAGTCTCTTCAAGCTTAACTTTTTAGGATTCTATGACTTCATATAGTTGAATTCAGGTTATATGTTTATATAATTTTATGCTCACATCACATGGAGGGAAGGTTTTCTGTTGCCTATGTAGTAACATCAATTAATTTCAAACATCTACCTACACACCTCTACCATCTTGCTGGCAGTTTGGGTGCATATGTCATCTCAACTTTGGACACCATGATTCTTGTTTAATCTGTACTAAGAAGGAATGTTTCCTAAGGGGTTACAGACATAGCTTAGTTTGCATACATAAATCAGGAACTGTAGGATATTAGGATAGTTGTTAACACCCATTTGTATCTCCGTTAACATCTGTAAGTGGTGGTAAGGAAGAGCCAACATAAAAGCAGCAGCAGCTGGATGAGTCTTCCAAGCGCAGAGGCCGAGAGGAACCAGAGGCTAGATGCCAGAAGAAAGTGTACAAAACTGTTTAATCCTAGTCAGCAGGGAGCTCACCACTGGGTGGTCTCAAGGGTAGTGCTGGTGGAAGCCAGCCTGAACATTACCCCAATCATTTTATACATACTTTCATTTTTCAGTCAAGGTAATACAGGTAAGAATAGAGATCTCCTCTCTTTTTCCAAGATGGTGCCTTATGAGAATATAGGCTTCTGTGTAAAAGACTAATGAGAACTTCCTGAAACAGTTGGTTTACAGCTTCTCTATGTCCACTTAGGACAGTAGCCACTAAGGTATACATGGCCCTTTTTGTTTTCTTATGGATAGAAATGATGGTTCTTAAACCAAGCCAGAGGGATCCCCTCGGGTGGTTGTTGAATAATGCTGGAGCCTAGGCCATGTCCCAGATTCTGAGATCTCTAGTGGAGCCTAGGACTCTGCTCTTTGAAAAGAAACCCAGGATATTCTGATACAGTTATACAAAAATGTTTTTCTCTAATCCCTTATTTAAAACTTTAAGCATGAGAAATATTTTGGTATTGTGAAATTTTTTAATTTTAGAAAGGAAAAATGGTGTACATGCCATATATATCCTAGCAGATCCTGAGGTAGTGTGCCAGTATCAGTCAGGTTCAAGAAAAGAGAAATCTCACCAGATATTTCAATAGAAGTTTAATATAAAAGCTTGGTTACAGAGGCACTGGAAAGATGAAAAAAAAGCAGAAAAGAAAACACTGAGGGATCCAGAGAAAATAATAGCAAATAGAGTTTATGGGAATTTAGAAGTTAGTAGAGGGTATTACCCAACTGGAGCTACGAGGCTGACTCTGGAGCTATCAAAAGAAGCTAGGACCTGGAAGCTTGATTCCGTTAGGAACAGCGAACCAACAGAAAGCAGCAAGTCTCTCCCAGGTCCCGCCTCCCTTTAGTGCCACTTACTGGTTAACAGAATGGGAAGCCAGTTGGAAAAAGAGAAATGTAGTTTGTAAGGTCTCTGCCCCTCCTTTTCAGAGCCAAATATGGAAGGGTGTATTGGGGTATGATACAATAGCTTAATGACAGGTTACTATGTCTATAACAAAATTAAGGAATATTCACTCCAAGTAGGAACAATAAATAAATAGCATAACATCTGTTCAAGTGAGGTTTTACAGCTAAATGAGCTGGCTGCAGTTTTTTAAAAAATTAAAAGCTTTTTGGATCTTGAAGTTATGGATAAGGCAGTATGGACTTGTACTACTCTGTGTTAGAAGAAAGCATCTCTCTGCTTTCTCAGTCTTCCAAGATTTTCCCAAAGCACACATCTTGCTACTGATTCTAGATTTAGAGGTACAGTGACTTCATTGAGAAGAATAACTAGGCACACTCAGATCATATCTGCCCTTTTCCTCTTCTTGAGTACCAGCTTGACTATAGAAAGAATGAGCTCCTTTTTGCTCTTTTATGTCATAAATCAGACACTCACAGGCCCCTTTTATGTGGAAAGGTTTGTCCTAGTTCGTCTTTGCCAATGTCTGAAATACAGTGCAAGCCCATGGGGCAAAGAGATCTAAAGTCACATCCACCAACATGTACCTAACATTAATAAAGGTGAGATTTTTGTCTCTTTCTTTACTCATAGGGAAAGCAGAAAAGAGTAATACAAATATTTAGGGATCTCCAAAAGATTCCTGTTGTTCACATAATAATGTAAATTATAAAGTTCATTGAGGGGGAAGGCACATTGCAAATATTTTCTATTTCTTAAGGCTTACTTTGAAAATATATTTACTACTTAATTTGAAAACTCTTTGTTTTCAAAACTTGGAACCCCAAAACCTCTTCCAACCCTCTCATATTCATCAGTGACCAGCACTTCTTATATTGCTGAAATTTTGAGATAATTTCTGAAATCAATGACTGATACTTGAGAAATATGTAAATGAGATAAGAGAGATGGATCCAGGATGAAGTCCTAATCTGAGAGCAGAGTGAACTTTCATGCAAGGAAATCCTGAAGGAGTGGCAATGCCAAGTCTGCAAGCAAGTAGATTAGGAACTCTCGAGTCCTGGGGGGAAGTCCACACCCTTGTGAAGAAGATCTTAGCCTCTCATTTGGTACTCCTTTGCATCCTAAAGGAAAATCTATTTATATTTATTTTGAATCTTTGACCAGTATTAACCATTTACCACCTAAAATTCCACTTATAAATAGCCCTAAGCCCTGAGTTTAAAAATTCTGTACCGTATTTATTTGTCCAGCCAAGAAAATCATCTTAGATTGAGGGGATGACTGATAATGGAGAAGTGTGTTTTTTTAAATTTATATTATTTTGCTGATGCCTGTGGAGAGTAGGGGGGGCATCCTTTTAGAACCTTGACCTAGGGCTTTTAGGTGATGACTCCAACACAGTGAGTCCTATATAATGGAATAGAGAGTAATGGTGGGAACAAAAGCACAAGACAAGGGAAGGAATGGAGGTGGAAAATTAAATTTTCCTATGCTCGAAGATGCCGACATAAAACCCAGGAAGCCTGAATACTCAGGTTACCAATTAATGTGTTAAAATTGTAATCTGAAACCAAGGCTGCAAAATACAGATGCACATTCTGGGGTCCCTAGGAGCTCTGAGTCTGCACAAGTACTTTTAAGAAGCACAGATACTGGGCTTTCAGAAGATTTTGCCCAGGCCGTAGAAGATTTAAGGAACTTGAAGCTATTGTCTACCTACTAGAAAGACTTTCTCCAATTCAGATGGACCCAAATGAAGCCATACACAGAGATAAAGGGCACAAAAGAGGAGTGCAGAGAAAAAGAATGCTGTGACCAGGGTCTCACAGTTGGGAAGAAAGGAAAGGTTTCCATAGAAGCCATGTGTGGGGTGAGCTAGGTTTTCTGAGCCTATGCCTGTTCTTCTAGTGATCATCTTCAAGTTTATTTTGATGTAATTGCTTTATTTATTACATCTCTTGTTACAGCCTCCAACAGGAAATTCAATCTCAGGACTGTAGCTAGGGGAGGCAGAAATCTACTACTTATAATTAAAGAGTATCAGTGACAATGTTTATTTTCATGTTTGAAATAAAAGTCATCAAAAAGATATATGCTTAGATTTAATGCAATCTCCCAGGTTCTTTAAAACCTCCTTTAGCCACCTATGAGCCAAAACACTTACTACATTACTGAAACAAATAGAAATTTCTCACTTGATCGTAAACTTATATGCAGTCCTATTTTTTATGTAGGTTGCATTGTCAGTGTCCTTGATTCTTCAGGAAGAAAGAAAAGAATAAATGAATACAGACCTCGATTCTTGTGAGCTAAAGTATAAACCGTAGACCAAGGATAAAAGCAGTGGTGTTGCCGGTTACTTGATTTGGGGTTCTTGGGATGACATTCTTCTTCCGTTAGTTTATAAATCCAAGAATTCCACTTGAATTGTAAGAATGGAAATTATATCATGCAAATTAAAGTCCTTTTTATCTGTAGATGAAATCTGCCGGCTGTGGCTGCCTATGCAGGGGGTGCGTGGTTGCTCACCTGTAGCGGGAGGAGATGGTCAACAGCACTCCTTTCTCATGGACCATGAAAGCATCCACTGCTGAGCGAATGCTTCTTACAACAGTAAGAAGGGGAACTGTGCTCTTGTTGGCCTCTCTTCCTCAAGGTTTCCTTTATACATCTTTCCTTTTGTTCCTCTTCACTCCTGCTAAACAAAAATAAAACCAAAACCCCAGTTGTTCTGTTTCTTGCCATAATTCCCTGTTGAAGTTAACTAAATACATATTTGTTTATTTTAAATATGCAAGAAAGGGGAGGACACACTTTCACTACAGGAAAGTTTTTCTTCTTTGATAGTTTAGAATTTATCATCTTCCTGAACTGTGAGCTGATTCTGTGTATCAATATCAATCTTTTATTACACACTTTGATTTTAGATAACTAGATACCATAAAACAACTGAACAGAAAATGCTAGAAAAGGATGCAAGTCCTTGCACATTTTTCTTGGTAACTTTATTCTTCATACTACCTTCTTGCCTGCACACTATTGGTAGGCTGTACTACATGATGTTCTTCCACCATTTTCTTGCACCTACATGTCTTTGTTTATGAGACTCTGTCTAGAAAGTCTTTTTTTTTTAATCTTCAAATAGTTAATTTATTTATTGTGGCTTCACTCCCAAAGTTTTTCCTGTTTCCCACATTTGAGCTTTACCATCCTTTTGTTTTGTTTTAGTAACCTCTACTTTCTTCAGGCCTAGCACTGATTTCTGATTTTTGCTCTAACATGGAAAGGATTGGAATTCATCACTTTGGTACACATAACAAGAAAAAATACTGGACAAACTGATAATCAGTGACTTTGTTTTGGTTTATCAAAGAACTGAAGTGGACAAACTGCCACCACAAAATCTGGAGGGACAGACTCATACCAAAAGACACAGCTGGGATCTGCCCATCTGAAGCATAAGTTTCTGGGCATACACTGGTAGGAACATTTAAATCATAATTGACAAATTATTAGAGTCTAAGTGTGAAATGGCACAAGAGTAAGAAACTCCTGGGGTCACCAGTCTTAGGGAAACCAGGCCTGCTTCATAGGCTTTACTTTTAGCAATCACTCCCACCTAAATTCTCATGATGAAGAGCTGAGAAATATGCCTCATGACTCTGGCAGGGTGGAGGAGAGAGTAATCATTGTGAAATATGCCCAGAACCTTTTCCACTTAAAAGGCCTATGCTCCAAGAAATAACTTGGTTGAAGTTTTATGCCATTTGGAGAAAGGGCATTTCTCCTCCCATTAAAGCAACTTGTAGCATTCCTGTCTCATCTAAGGGGGAAAAAAACAAAAATCAAGAAAACAATAGCAAAAAATATTCAAAATGGATTAGGGATTCAAGGAAATAGATTTGTGGCAATGCAGTCAGGGAAAATAGTAGTGGGCAGGGCAAAAAGCAGTTATACCACTGAAGAAACACTTGTGATGTCACAGTCTCAAGACACAGGCTCAGCAAAGGTGGTGAGATTCAACTGGAAGAGTACAGAACTCTCAGTCTCCTCTATACATTACTGCAACACTAAGAGTCTGTGTAACAGTGGATTACAGCTGAAAGACAGATGCTTTTAGAGGAAGAATACATTGGAAAGACTAAAATAAAGAGGGGAGACAAAAATAAGAACATTAAAGGACTTTGAAGCCTCTGGCACCTACAGCTTGAGCAATCATTAAACATACCCTGACCCCTAGTCAGATTACCATATATTCTCACAGTTAATACCATGTACCTCAGTTCTAATCATGTGATATCTAATTACGTGTGTCCAGCTTTCAACCAAAAATTTCAAGGTATGCAAAAAGGCAAGTAGAAGCAGTCTGAAGAGATAGAGCATTAAGCAGAAACAAACTCAGGCATAAATGTTGGAATTATCAGACAGGGAATTTAAAATAAACATGACTAATATGTCAAGGGAGCTAATGAAAAAAAATTAGACAATAAGCAAGAAGGGATGGTACTATAAGCAGAGACAGGGGACCTTTAAGAAAGAATGAAAGAGAAATGCCAGCAATCAAACACTGTAACAGAAATAATGAATACCTTTGATGGACTCAACAGTGTACTAGATACAGCCAAGAAAAGAATTTGTACTCCTGAAGTCAATAGGAACTCCCCAAACTGATTTTTAAAAAGAGAAAAAGAATGAAAAAGAAAGGAAAGAAAAGAAAAGAAAGGATTGTAGGTCAATTAAAAAAGGTATAACATGTACATTCCAGTATATCTGCTCTGGAAGAAAGCTTGTTTTTCAGGCAGAAAAAAAGTAATATAGATCAAGAAGCTTGGATCTACATTAAGAAAAGAAGAGCATTGAAGAATGAATAAATGAATTCAAAATAAAATATTTTATTTTTCTTATTCTTAACTATCTAAAAGATAGCTGTTTAAGGTAATAATAATAATTTTGGGGGAGGTTATAGTGTGTGGATAAGTGAAACGAATGACAGCAATGTTACAGGGAGTGGGAAAAAGGGATTGAGAATACTGTTATAAATTACTTGTATTGTGAAATGATGTAGTGTTATTTGCAAGTAGATTCCTTTTAAATATATATTGTAATCTCTAGGGCAACTATTAAAATTTGTTTAAAAGAAGTGTAATTGGCATGTTAATAGAGCTGATAAAATTGAATGATGTAAAATTCTCAATTTAAACCAGAGAAAGAAGAGAAGTTGGTGGGGGGTGGGGAGGAGCACAGAAGAAATGTGATTAAAAAGTAAGTAAATATTTACAGATATGGTAGATTCAAATCCAACTGTATCACTTTAAATACAAATAGTCTGATTACACCACTTAAATGACAGAGTATATCAGAATGGATACAAAAAATCATTACCCTACTACATGTTTTCTGCTGTGAACTTTAAATTGGGCCATGTTGAAAGAAATTCTCTATGCAAATGTGAATACTGATTTCTTTTGTAACCTAGTAGAAATGTAAGGAGATTAATTGATGGGGAATTGAATGTGTACCTATTATTTCTTTTATTACCTTTCTTGGGAATCTCCCTTGATTGTAGTTATCTATATCAACAACATTAGCAGAGAGCCATGATTTCCAAAATGTGTTGTGGTAAAAAAAACTCTTTAGCTATTTTCTTCTATTCATGAAGATTTGGTCATTAAATACTATATGGTTTATCTAGGGTAGGGATGAAAGGTTATGAGCTTTCTCAGAGGAATTAAAATAAAGCATCATTCACTTGGTTTAAGTGTCATAGTTAATTCCTTTAGGTGTCCTCAAATGCATGCTTCTTCCCACACTCTTAGAGATTGACAGCTCCTGGAAATGTGCACATCCTGTCTAGTAAACTTTGCTTACAGGTTCAAGGCTAGAAATGATAACTGAAATCTTAGAACTTCTTTAAAGTTCTGTTTGCAGTGAGATAGTCACATGTTTGGTTGGCTGAATTACAGAGTAACCTAGGGAAACCTATTCAATCTAGGTTAAGTGTATCAGATCATATCTGCTACTTACGTCCCCATTCCCTCCTCACCCCAAGCCCTTCTTACAGAATGGCAACTATCTTTCCTTGTTACTCAGTTACACATTCAATTCTCAATAATGTATAATCATCATTTTTAGAAAGCACCTTGCATTTCTTTGTTCATCTTTCCTTCACTGGCACCAACACATTTTCCCTGAGCGCTTTCTATGGACATCTGCTTCTGGATTGGACTATTTCCTACAATATAAAAAAATCACTAAAAATATTTCCTGGTAACAGAGAAGGTGCACAGCATTTAACAAATAATTATGGAAAGGTAGATAATGTTAAATAAATTTTGTGACAGGCTATGAGTGCTCATTGAAAAACAATAATTATTTTCAGTATTTTAATTTTATTAGACAGTCTATTCCCATCTTAGAATTTTCTATTGAAATATATTTATCCTTGGAGACCTACCGTAAAAGAAAAGATTTTTAAAGTAGATAGATTATTGTCCAGTCTTAAAACAACATGATGACCATTTAGATTTTTTTCTCTATCATTGATTTTTAAGCAACAGAGCCTTACAGAAAAGAGTATTATAACTAAGTTAACTGGATGAATTTCAATGGGAATTTAAAGTGCTCTCAAATGATCTCATTTTATTTTAACTAGTGTGTGTAAAAACTTATTTTACTTGGCTACCACGATTTGTACTCACAGTGCTGTATTAGCAAAGACCTGAATCCATAATAAGACAACAGTTTCTTAAATATCTTCTCTTGAGCCAGACTAAAAACCTATCATCTTCTATGAATGGCAGAACTAACTTGAATTTAATTTCTTTTTCAAGCAGAATAATTTTATATAAACCCAGCCCAGTGGGTCACTGAAAATTGATGTCCTGCCCTGCAATTAAGAAACAAAGGAAAAGTTCCTAATCAACATTAGAGTGCAAGCGTCCACAAAGTAAATAATATGAACCTCCAATTGCTAATAGGTTACATGAAGTACTATCAAAGGTGAATTCATTTAGGACTGACAGGAAGCTGAGAAAGCTATAAATATAAATTTATTTTGTATCTATATTTACATTATAATATCTGTACACCAAAAGATAGTGAAAGAAAAAGATATCACACACATAATGAAATTTAGGGCAGATATTGACATATACCTCTAAGAGTTACTTACCTTTAAATTAGAGACCTCATATATCTATCATGTAAGAGGAGAATATGTGTAATATAACAAATATTGTGGGAAGATGTTATATTAATTTTTCTCAAGCTAATTTAAAAATAGAACATAACATATTTGCATGGGAAAACTAGTTTCATTTTCTCCAACAATTGCTTTTCAAAGCTAATTTATATTTCCAAAATAGAGAAGTTCAAAGACTACCTGCATAATATTTATGCAGCATATGCTTTTGACAGTGTTTATTTAAGAATGTTCTTGTAATATAAGTGGGTGGGGAAACAGAGGGCAGTGAGAGAGAGCCTGGAATCTCATATGTGTTCTTAAAAGCACTTCCATTTCCCACTTTTCCCCTAGTAAATGAAGACAGGATGAACAGCTAAAATTACTAATTGGTTTACTGATCAGTTGTACTTTGTTGGATTGATTTGCAATTAATTCTGGTTTGTGGTGCACTGAAGAAGAAGGTTGGCGCCAACCTTTGAGGCAACTGATACTTAATACCATGCTGGAGACTGCAGGGCAAGGTATCAGTATTTGGTCTGGAGACAGCTCCTAGAGCCTCTCAGGAAGAATTGCTCTGCTCCATCTTTCTAGCGAGGCTGAACTCTTATTATTTATATCAAGTAGTAAAAGTGTGAGCTTTTTTATTTGATGTTGAGTCTTGTGTAGCTATGAACAAAAACAACACAAATAAATTGAGAGTGTAAATTATTTTGCTCATTTTCTTTCTTCCTATCTGTACCAAGAACTCAAGTTATGTAGTCATACACATGGACATACACTGCCCCCCACACATAATTTCAATTGACTAAAGAAAATCTGAACTTTTCCCACTACGAAGAAAGGATTAATGAAAACTTAAGTATTAACCCTCCTCGGTTAATTTTAAATGTAACTTTCATTTTAAATATCAGAGTCAGAGACTGAAGAAATAAAACTCTAATACTGAAACTACCATTAGACAATCAATGGGTTAAAAATGTGCAAGGAAAAAATACTTTTTTGGTTTTCATTGCATTGTACATTCGTTGACTCTGCTAATAGTCTTCCTCTAATTAGCACCTTCTCCCCCATTAAGAAAGTTATCACTTTCACATCTTCTGTTCTTAAGTGACTTTTTTCTGTGTGTCCAGTCTTTTCTAAGACTTCTTATAGTCTCATTTATTTAATATAGAAAATTACTTATTTTCTATAATCAGGAACATATTAATGTCAATATTAAAGAGTTATATGACCTTATTTACTAAGAATTGAAATCATAATTAATACACATTTTCTGTCTCTAAAATCTAAAATCCTCCCATAAAAACATAAAATGTAAAGTTTCACAAAACATTTTAAACCCTATTTGTATATTTTCATAATGGTAAAATGTGTCTATTACTAAGGACTCATTCTCTGAAGCATGTGAGCACATTTTTCTTCCACTAATTCCTTGAATAACCGCTATATCAGTTAGGATTGCATTTGAATGCACTTAAAAGAAACATAACTAACTGGCTTAGTAAGTAACTATTTGCTTGTTTGTTTGTTTGTTTTACCTGACATAGAGCCTAGGGCTAGGCAGGCCATGGCTCATACTTCTACCTAAGAAGCAGGCTCTTTGCTTCCTACTCTGCATCCTCAGGGCATGAGTAATTTTCATGCTGATAATCATCTGTTCCACTCTCCCGGTAATAGGATGGATGAAGAAAAGAAAGCAAAAAGCAACACCAGTCAAGTAGGGCCCATTCAGTGACTTAACTCATTGGTTGGGACTGCATCATATGGTCATACTTAATTACAAGGGACTCTGAGAAGTGAATATGTTCAGTGGGCACTTTATCATCTTAAAACAAAGATGGAGTTCTTTTGAAAATGAAAAAAAAATTAAAGTTGATATTAAATTTAATATTCACCTACTGAATTTAATATCCATATGTAAGGCTCCAAGATTCTATTTTATTTCATTTGTTTACCTTTTTGAAATTAGTTTTTTAATGTTTATTTTCTATCTCTTCCAAGTAAAAACAAATAAAGGTTCCAAAAGAGCAGAGACCCTGCTTTTTTTTTGCTCATTTTATTTTTAGGGCTTAGAACTGTTCTTGATTTAGAGTAGCCATTTAATGATATTTTTGTTGAATGAATGAATGAGTTATTCACTCATGAATTCAGTACAAATATACTGAATAATTACTTTGCATCCTAGTGCTAATCAGAATGGTGAATATTAAAAGTAAAAACTCAATCTCATTTCCTAAATATCAAAATGCTTAAAGTTTATGATGAAGTCAGTCATGGAAACAAGTGAGATTATTTATGTATGATAAAGGCCGTGATCAAAGTATGTGCAGGCAAGTTTTCCTAGATGCAGGATATCTAAATCCAGGTTCAAAATAAAAGCTAGGGGAAGTAACAGTGGGGATGGGATAAACAAGAATGGAAGGAGGAAGCATATTAACTAATAGGACAGAAGATCAGCATATGAAGTCAGGAGATCCTGGTACACCAGAAACTCTAAATAGGTTAATATAACAAGACAAGAGTTTGTGTGTGTTGGGTATGGGATGAGTGAGGGGAGTTGAATGGGTATTGATTGTAAGAGGAAGATTGGAGTTAGAAAACATGAAATCAGAGATAAAAAGCAAAGGCTAGATTATGAACAGTTTATTAGTCAAGCTAAGGAGTTTGATCCTGAAGGCAAACAGAAAAATTTACACTGCATAACATGATTGATTTTTAGAAGTACATAATGTAAATTAAAGGTAAGAAAAAACCTGGGAGCAAGGAGACAGTTTAAAACTAGGTGCAATAGATTAGGAGAGAAATTGCAGAATGTGAATTAAGGATGAAGGAATAAAAGGAGGAGATGGAGTCCACAAGAGGAGAGAAATCACAGGGCATGGCAGTGGCTTGGTGTGGGAAAGGAAGGCATATGGGTGACTTCTAAACTAGTGAGACAGAAACACAGGAGGTTTATGTCTTAGGGGGAACACAGTGAAGAATTGTGTTTTCCATGTGTTCAATTGCAGTTTCAGGACATTTGGTGGAGTTATCTAGCCTATCAGAGCTTTAAAGAGAGTAATGAGCAACAAATTCATCTGTAAGACATACAAAAAGCTTGCAAGTGAATCCATAGGAGTAAATATATTCAACTGAGGGGGTGAGAAAGATGAGAAGAGAGTGCCAAGGGCAGAATTCTTGACACTTCTTAAGACTCATTCAGGACCTCTCAGTGGCTGGCAGTGTCTTCTTACAAATGCAAGACAATGTGAATATATTGCTAGAATTGTTCATATATAGTCTACCTTCTTACATAGGTCAAAATGACTGACACACAGCATTGAGGCTGATATTAAAATGTATGATTATTTTACTTATCAATTAATCCAAAAATATTGGCTTTAACATTGGTTTACATTTCTCCAATAATGGTTTTGTGTTCTTTGTTTTCCTCTATCTTTCATTCCTATTACTAATTGAAAATAATGCAAATTCCCCAGAGATTTTTAAACTCAATACACTGTTAGCAATATAGGAATATTTCCTTATCTTTTCAGTTTAGACTTCTCTGGGTTTTCTGTATACTTAGTCCCTTGTAGGAAAAAAATGCCTAAAGCAACTTGCAGCAACTTGTGGAATGAATTTTAAGTATGACTTAATTTCTTTTATGCCCACATATTATTTCAGAAAATTTATCTTGCTATGTAACAAGTTTTAGTGATTAAACAAGAAATGTATTCTAATTACAACATTGTAAGTTTCACTTGGCATAGAGAACAGTGTATTCCTACCCAGAGTACATTTTATACAAGAGATACATATAGTTTTAATTTTAGCATAGATAGGTTTGGTTTCGAACACTCCTAATCTTGAATTTTACTCTTGTGTGGTTTATTAGCACCTGATAATAGAGGCTGTCTTTCTAAATGGACATTTACTTCTTTTCATTAAGAATGTGATGGCATGCTACAGATGTTTAACCAAGAGAGAACAAAACAGAGCAAATAATAAGTTGTTCATACTTAGTAGAACTAATAAATTAGATAACTGATTTGTGGTATTGAAGAACAGTTATAAGAAAACAAATCTTAGACTATGTATTACTTCAGAGTGCCCTTTTCACTACTATTGTGACCTTGTTCCTACTGCTGAATAAGCCTCCATCTGATTGAGCTCTCTGAACTGATGCCAAGCCTAGTTATATTAGGGCATCCATAGGTTGCCAGAGGAGCTTGCATGGTTAGCAAGGATATGAGACAAAATGAGGGGTGGAGAGGTGGAAGGAAGTCTTTGCTGAATGAATAAGGTGATCCATGTGACTTTTTAATCCTATCTATTCACTGTGACATTTAGTTGCACAACTTCTCAATTGGGAGAACATGAATCCTTATGGGGCAATTTCTTAGTTTATGTCATAATTTAGTCACATTATTTATGTGTCAGGAATCAAGAACCCTGATAGCAGATATAAAGAATCTATAAATCTACTGCTTGCTAAAGAGAAAACTGCATGTCTTAGTATTTGAACTACAAAATCAATCCTTTACTATTAAATGAGCACTGGTACAAGAACAGCAGTTGGTGGAGAGGATTTTAATGAAACATGGAATTCCTAAGTTCAAGAAGTAATTATCATAACACATGATACTTGGGATGAATATACAAGGCCAGAAAATGGAGAAAACCACGATGAGGAGAAAATGGGGAATCACAGAAATACAGGCGTTGAATAAATCTTGCTACCATTTGTCACCATACAAAGTGGTTACAGCATTGTTAACTATATTCCCTATGCAGTACATGACATCCATGTGATTTATTTACTTTAAAACAGGAAGTTTGTATCTATTTTTCTCATCCCCTATCCTCCTCCCCTCTGACAACTGCTGGATTGTTTTGTTTTGCTTGTTTACTTGTTTTGTTTTTTAGATTCTACATATACATGAAATCAGTGTGTCTTTCTCCAACTTATTTCACTTAGCATAATGCCCTATAAGTCCATCCATTTTGTCATAAATGGCAAGACTTAATTCTTTTTTATGGCTGAGTAATATTTTATTGTGTATATGTACCACATCTTCTTTACCCATCCATCTGTGGACACTTAGGTTGCTTCCATATCTTGGCTATTTTAAATAAGTGCTGCAATGAACATAAGGGTGTATATATCTTTTTGAAGTAGTGTTTTCATTTTATACCTGGATAAATATCCTGAGGTGGAATATTTGTATTTTAATGTAGTTTTACTTTTAATGTTTTGATAAACCTCCATATAGTTTTCCATATTGGCTGAACCATCTTGTATTCCCACCAGGAATGGATGAGGGTTCTCTCTTCTTTCATCAATACTTGTTATTTCTTGTCTTTTTGATAATAGCCATCCTAACAGGTATGAGAAAATATCTTGTGGTTTTGGTATGCATTTTCATAACACTGCAACATTTAAAAAAAGTATGTTCTAGAAAGATAGATGTAGTGCTTTAAGACAGTATTATCTTTATGAGCCACACTAGAGATCTGTGGATCCTTATAAATTTGAATAATAAATAAATATGGTGTTTATTAAAAACCACTTGAAGGAAAGAGGAAAATTTTGAGTGGAAAAGCATTGAAAAAACATTCTCAAGCAAAGTAAGCTCATGAGGAATATACAGCTGCTTAGGTCCTAGGGCATAGCCAAGCTGTAATCATTCCCATAGGTACAACAAAATTAATTGCAGGTCAAGAAGCAGATAAAGAGGACATGGGCAAGCCATGGTACCCCCAACTGCTATGGGCAGGGAAAAGGAATAAATTTTATGTATGATTTGTAAAGAAGGTGTAGGAAGAATATCATAAGCAGAACAGAAGAAAGGAAATTGATGAACCTGTTAGTAAATTATACATTATGACAGGACCAATGTTCACATGATAACAATAGAATAGGTATTAATCTGGGATATTACCATGCAGATTGCAAATCTGGAGTTTTCCCAGATTCATCAGTGAAACAGTTAAAAGTGGAGCAGCAGGATTGTTAGGACCCTGTCTCAGATCTAAGGTCACGTTCCATTCTGAGTGCAGTGCTGGTGCTAGTGGCTTAGTATTATTTAAACATTAGGGCTGACACATACAATTTTTAGATTTTTAAAACATTTTTTCTATGCCAAAATGAAAGTAATGCTTCAGAGAACTTAGAAAGGGCACACAAATCTACAGGCTTAAGCAATTACAGTGGTCCTGATGCATTGTTTTTTATAGAAGTAGATCTGAGAAAGAGCTGTGTGGCAGACACACACAACCATATATAGAAAGTGGGAAATTTACCTCAGTACTTCCAGGCACCCTTGTCTATCACTGGGCTAAATTTGTGGAGTAATAGGAATGGATATAAAGTGTGTGTAGAAAATTCAAATATCTTACAAATGCAAAGAACTTACTTTTGTCATTCTCATAATGGTCGAGTATAACCAATAGTCGAGTATAACCAATAGTCAAGTATAACCAATAGTCAAGTATAACGAAGAGGATACTTTGTATTGCTTTCAAGCAAATTTTATAGAATGGGTGAAAAGTGTATGTTTGTGACTATAAGATAATTTAGCCCTTTCTTTCCAAATGCTGAAACATTTTGTTCCATCTCTTTCACATGTCATAGCTATCAAATACCAGGCCATACTTCTATAATTTTTTTGCCCAATGTCTTAATGTATTTTATTTCTCATTTTTATTTTTTCAAATTTCTTCCAGGAAATATTTACCCATTTAATTTTTTGCTTTCCAATCATTTCCTCAAAGTAATATCAATACATTTTCTATATAGCCAATAGGTAGGTATTATTAACATTATTATTACTATTATTATTATTTTGTATCACATTCTGCTTAAATGCCCTCTATAATTTTTTATTGTATTTAAAATAAAACCAGAAGTTTTTCAAATCTCTCCTCACTGCTTACCTTTCTAGTTTTGTCTTGTGAATCTTACTCTCTGTCCCCAGACTTCCGCATCTCCACACACACAAATTCTTTGTTTCAGCAACTTCTTTTACTTTTAGGATGAGTCACATGACTCTTGAACTTCAGACCTTTATACTAGGTATTCCTTCTCCCTGAAATGCTTTCTTCCCCTATACTCTTTCACACTGGGCAAAGTCCTGCTGATTCTAAAGATCTCAGCTGTTTCATCTTGAATTACTTGTCTTCCTCGTTAGTGTACAGCCTATGCTTAACTGAAGACCTAACACTTATCACCATGTCTTGTGCATGGTAGATGCCTGTAAATAGTAGTTAAATAAAATTGATGAAGAATACCTCTTTGAATTCTTAGCCTGTTTCTCAAACCAGTTTACACTGTAACTTTACCTATTTTTTTTCTCCTGTACCAGAAGAAATGTCCTTATTGCTGGTCAAGGTTAATTCCGTCATAGGAACCATTTTTTCGAACCCCTTTTGTCAGTTATCCCCTCCTGCTTAGATATCTTCAAATTCACCCTACCTCCATTGGGGATTTTTAGCATCTTAAACATAAGCATAAGAAATTAAGTATACTTATTACTTAACATAAAATAAGTATTACAAGCTTCCAAAAGACAAATAAAAATGAAACAAATCTCACCACTCCATATTTTCTTTTTACTATAATTCTATGTCTGTTGCCAAGCATGCTACATTATTGGACCAAATTAACACCAAATTAAGCTACTCTAATTGCATTGTTTATTGACTGAATCAATTTAAAACATATAGCAAGAAGCAAGAGGAAATAAACAGGGTAGTTTTACACTCTTAGGAGAGGGTAGAGAGAGATGGAATAGCCACACTACCCAGACCTAAGGTATTCAGTGTTCATATGGAAAACAGATGAAACTAAGAAGCAAGTAGCTTGTGAGACAGTTTAGATGAAGTTAAAATAAAAAGTATATGTGTGCTGGCCATAGATAGGAATGGATAGAAGAACCAAATAAGTGCTATATATTCATCAGCCTTCCCCAGTGATGATGTGGATGTTAGGACAAGGGGTGACAACATGCAGGGGAGCTCAGCAGGTGAAACTTTCTTGGAGCCAAACACACTTGATCTATTAGAGGGATGCAAGGCTACCACAGAAACTCCCATTTCTGTGCCACCACTCTTCCAGCTGCTTCTGCCTGGAATGTTTGTCTTTCTTCCTTTCTGTCTGAGAGATCCTTACCACATTTCAAATTCCTGATCAAGCCATCGGCCTCTAAGAATCCTTCTTGAGATATGCTTTTGTAATTTCAGGTGTTATTGTAGCAGATGCATTTATTTTTTAAAAAGAAAATATTTTTAATGGAGAAAATTTCCATATTATACATTGTAAATATTTATACTCCTACAATAGGTTTTCAGATAGTTTGAGTTATTGTTGAATTTGTCTCCTGTGGACCACCTGTCAAATGCTGCTCTTTGTCAGGGATATATTTTTATCCAGGACATTATTAGCAAATATTAATATTTGGATTTTAGAGAAAGCATTACAATTTTATTTCCAATAGTGTAAATCTAGGTGCAGTTTCAATTTTGTGTTATTCCTTCATTTATAAATATTTGCTACTGTGATTGTGTTAATCATAAAAACATGAAATTATTTCTTATGTTCTTTACTCTAGAGAGCTAAAATATTATTTTAACTTTGATTCAGGCTAACATAAATTACTTATCAAAAAGAGAATCTTAAGTAATAGAAAAGGAACCAAACATTTTTTAAACATTCAGTAGGTATTGATATTTAAACATTCAGTGAAGTTGTACAAGTGAAAGGTTATTATCAAATATCTTCTCTTTTTAAAAGATCATCCAAGTATTTCATGTTATCTTATTAGAATAAGTTACTTCTATGAAAGTTTGTGAGTTTCAGAAACTGTTCCATTTTCTTATTCCAAGAAAATAATGTTTCAATTCTAATATGTTATATGAATGTTTTGAGCACACTTTGTGATTTAAAACAATAGAAAGTTAATTGCATGATTAAATATATTGTCCCTAGAACCCACTGAAAAGACATGATCTTAAGACCCTTATATTTTTCTAATTTCTCAGGACTTCCTTATCTGCTTTTTATCAAGAAAAGTTTTATGAGGTCCTTATTTTGCAGCAACTGTAAATTTTGTGAGCAAGTTATAAATACAGAAATCCCAGCAAAGCACTTTGATTTCCCAGTGTTCTAAGTTACAATCTCACTTTCGTTTTTTACTGATTTTTTTTTTGCTTCTGGATCATTGGTCAGAATTTTATTTTTTAAGAGTTTTTAGGCTTCTTAAATCAATCACTTTATTCTCTACTAATGACTTCCTTATGCTTGCTTCTTTAATTTTAGATAAAGGAGTAGAGAAATTTTAGCAAAATCATATACATTATATATATTTTAGCTCTGAATCTATTCATTGCACATATACCTTCTCACTTGATGTTATATTCAAATTTCTTCGTTAACATATTCTATGTATTGCATGCCAATTACAAATTAGATGAAATTATTTTCTAAACTTTTTTCTCTTTAAAAATAGCTTATTTTAACTTTAAAGTTGACTGAAATTGAGATTATTTTTATGAAATTTAGTAATAATAAATTACAATAAAGGGGAGATCAAAGACTAGAAAGGGTGGGTGATTGCCTTCCATATTCAAAGATTTAATAAGTATTTGTTAAAGTGAAAGATTGTTAAAAGAATATATCTTTACATTTAATTTCCCATAAAGGTGGGGGGTGAGCAGTGGAATTAGTAGTCCGGGGTTTCTTGAATTTAATTACCTCATAGACTTGACATGCTGCGTACTGACTTCTTTGACCTAAAACAAATATCTCGTCTCTTGCTCTGTACTTAGGGGTGTGAGTCAAGCTCACCAAACTGCCTTTTATATCCTTTACTCATGCTTTTAATGTTTAAAGTGTTATAAACTTAAATACTCATTAATCTCTGTTCCTGAAAAAGTTGTCTTATACTCCAGCAAAATCGTCATTCATTTTAACCCACCAGCTTGTAGGAGAGAGAGGTGGAAGGTTTGGAGGAGGATATTCTTTAAATATAATAGATTTTAAAGAAGCACTTGTATCTTCTTAATTAAACATATAATACAAGATGAGAGGGTTATTTCTATTTGTTGTTTTTGAACAAACTGAAGTTAAGAGTCAGTCAGATATTTGATTATGTGGCAAAAAAAGAGGTAATTGTGGTTAAGAACTGAAAATATTATATTTCTTTAATTTTCTAGCTGTTAATAAAAAGTAAAATTTCCCATTATGTAGGTAATGGCATATTGACATTTTTCCCAACGCTCTTAGAGAATCAGTTGATAAATAAATATAACAAAAGACCAATCATGCATCTATGAGCTCGGAAAAATTGTGATAAAAATGAGAGGGTAAGATTTGCAGTAAAACACATTGAACTTACATTCCTACCTCTAGCATTTACTAATCATCACCACTCTGTATTGATTTTTTTTTTACTTTTAACAATCAACTTCATTTTGCCCAAAAAGAGACTATATATATATTAAGCAACTACTTTTTGGAGAAATACCAATTTTTTTTTCTTTCTTGGGATTTTTTTTTGCTATTATTAATATACAGTTACATGAACAACATTATGGTTACTAGACTCCCCCTATTATCAAGCCCCACCACATACCCCATTGCGGTCACTCTCCATCAGCATAGTAGGATGTTATAGAATCACTACTTGTCTTCTCCGTGTTATACTGCCTTCCCCGTATCCCCCTACCCCATCCCCACACCTGCTACATTATGTATGCTAATTGTAATAGCTCTTTTTCCCCCTTATCCCTCCCTTCCCACCCATCTTCCCCAGTCCCTTTCCCTTTGGTAACTGTTAGTCCGTTCTTGGATTCTGTGAGTCTGCTGCTGTTTTGTTCCTTCAGATTTTTCTTTGTTCTTATACTCCACAGATGAGTGAAATCATTTGATACTTGCATTCGCTGCCTGGCTTATGTCACTGAGCACAATGCACTCTAGCTCCATCCATGTTGTTGCAAATGGAAGGATTTGTTTTCTTCTTATGGCTGAATAATATGCCATTGTGTATATATACCACATCTTCTTTATCCATTCATCTACTGATGGACACTTAGGTTGCTTCCATTTCTTGGCTATTGTAAATAGTGCTGCAATAAACATAGGGGTGCATATGTCTTTTTCAAACTGGGCTGCTGCATTCTTAGGGTAAATTCCTAGGAGTGGAATTCCTGGGTCAAATGGTATTTCTATTTTGAGCTTTTTGAGGAACCTCCATACTGCTTTCCACAATGGCTGTACTAATTTACATTCCCACCAGCAGTGTAGGAGGGTTCCCCTTTCACCACATCCTCACCAACATTTGTTGTTGTTTGACTTTTGGTGGGCGGCCATCCTTACTGGTGTGAGGTGATATCTCATTGTGGTTTTAATTTGCATTTCTCTAATGATTAGTGATGTGGAGCATCTTTTCATGTGCCTGTTGGCCACCTGAATTTCTTCTTTGGAGAAGTGTCTGTTCAGGTCCTCTGCCCATTTTTTAATTGGCTTATTTGCTTTTTGTTTGTTGAGGTGTGTGAGCTCTTTATATAATTTGGATGTCAACCCCTTATATCGGATATGTCATTTATGAATATATTCTCCCATACTGTAGGATGTATTTTTGTTCTACTGATGATATCTCTTGCTGTACAGAAGGTTTTTAGTTTGATATAGTCCCACTTTTCATTTTTGCCTTTGTTTCCCTTGCCCAGGGAGATATGTTCATGAAGAAGTTGCTCATGTTTATGTCTAAGAGATTTTTCCTGTATTTTTTCAATGAGTTTTTATCATTTCTTGACTTACATTTAGGTCTTTGATCCATTTTGAGTTTACTTTTGTGTGTGGGTTAGACAGTAATCCAGTTTCATTCTCTTACATGTAGCTGTCCAGTTTTGCCAACACCAGCTGTTGAAGAGGCTGTCATTTCCCCATTGTATATCCATGGCTCCTTTATCATATTTTAATTGACCATATATGTTTGGGTTTATATCTGGGCTCTCTCTTCTGTTCCACTGGTCTATGGATCTGTTCTTGTGCCAGTACCAAATTGTCTTGATTACTATGACTTTGTTGAGGTGTATCTTTTTTAAATTAATTTACCTGAATACAGTGAGCTTTTGATAAGTTTAATTTGAACTATTTTTGCAATCAAGCTATATTATTCAAAAGTCCATATCGCATTTTGGAGCTCTCATTTTCTTATTCAAGCTTGAGTGTTATAAATCAAACTTTCTGACTTTTCTTTGCAGATAAAAATAATGTTGATTAAATTATAATCTAATTTAAAACTAATAGGGTGGGGCCATAAATTTTAACTTAGGAATTTTACAAACTCTTGTTTCAAAGGAGCAGTTTAATCCTTGATTTTGAAAATGTACATTTCTGTGTGTTTGGGCAAACATATACAATTCTGTGTTTCAAACCACAGCCAAGGTTTAGAAGGACTCCATCATCCCTCCAAATTTCCCGTCTTTTTGCAGTCAACACCTGCCATCTAACAACCACTGATGTGTTTTCTATCCCTATAGTATTGCCTTTTCTCAAATGTCATGTAAATTGAATCATATAGTGTGCAGTATTTGGGATCAGCTTCCTTCACTTAGGAAAATGAATTTGCAGTTAATCCATCCATGTTGTGCATAGCAGCAGTTTGTTACTTTGTATTGCTAATTAGTCTTTCATTATGTGGATGTACCAGTTTGTTTAGCCATCAGTAGCTGAAGGACAATTGAGTTCTTTCCAGATTTTGACAGTCATGAGTGACTCTGCCCCAAATATTTACATACAGCTGACCAGGTATTCCTGAGTCATAAAGTAAGTGTACATTTAATTTTAAAAGGAACTACAGACCTGTTTCCCCAAGTGGCTGTTCTCCGTGTGTTTCCACAAACAGCACATCCAACCTCTAGTTGCTTTAAATCCTTGTAGCTACATGATGTCAGTTTTCTTCTTCAAAAAAATATTTTGTCTTTCTGTCCAATGTGTAGTCATATCTCACTGCCATAGTGGTACAAATTTGATTTAATTTTCATTTCCCTATAGACAAATAATTACAAGCATTTTTTCGTGTATTTATTAGCCATCCATATATCTTCTTTGGTGAACTTTTTCTCAAAAATTTTATCAGTTTTTTATTAGGCTGTTTTCTTTTTTTTTGGTAGTGTTATTTATTTATTTAATTAATTTTTTAAAGGTATCACTGATATACAATCCCATGAAGTTTCACATAAGCAACACTGTGATCACAACATTCACCCACATCATCAAGTCCCCCCCACACCCCACCACAGTTACCGTCCATCAGCATAACAAGATGCCAGAGTCACCACTTGTCTTCTCCATGCTGTAGTGTATTAGGCAGTTTTCTTATTGTTGAATTCATGTATTGTTGAAATATGTATGTATTTTCTTTTTCTTACTAAAATATTCTATTTTGTTCTTCTGGATTCATGTCCTTTGTCTTAATATGGATTTTTCAAAGATTTTCTCCTAGACTATGAATTTTAGAGCATTTACCCTTCTCTAAGTACTGGTGACCCTGATTCATGGTAAGACTTGCCTTTTTTTAGAAAAATACTTTCTTAATAAGCAGTTTTAGTTTAAAAGAAAATTGAGAGGAAGGTACAGAAGTTTCTTATATGCATTCTCTTCCCATACCTGCATACTCTACCACATTATCACTCACCAGAATGGTACATTTTTTACCAAGAATGATCCTACAGTGACCTTTCATAATCATTGAGAGACTCTAGTTTACCTTAGGTTTAACTTTTTAAGTCATACAGGACTTTTTGTTTAGTTCAATGAAAATTTTGGGCCAGGATAGGGCATATATTAGAACTTTTTAAACACTTGAATTATGAAACAGTGTCATATGTCCTTGTAAGATAACTGATCTTGAAGTATAAACACTATCACACCTGGAGAATGTGTTCTCTTTCTTGAAAATTGAACTGGATAATATAATTTCACTATTCAATAATTTACTTTTGTGACTTCATGAATAATTACCATCTTCAATATAAGTAGTGTTAGAAGCAATTTTTTTTTGTAAAAGTGTAAAGTAAGTGAAAAATATGGTATCTTATAGTTAGTTGGGCTTTACTCTGTCTTAAGAAACAGATTAATGTTTCCTCAACTGAAACAATGTATTTTAAAGATGCACAGAAAATTAAGGGAAAGAAGAAAAGCCACATTGTCAGGCTTAATAGAATAATGGAACTTAAAGGTCCTTTTGGGAACAGTGCAAAATGAGATGGTATGCATTATCTAGTCTTTCTCTGTATTTTGTTATTCTGCCATGGTCATTGGGGTTGGTCACAATATGTATTTCCTTGGCCTCTCCTCTGAATCGTATTCGTCGTCAATGAAGCCCAGGAATTAATATTTGAAAACTTCCCGTAGATTCATTTATGTAGCCAAATAAGCACTTGCCCATGACCCAGCCTCCTGAAACACCGCTCTTCTCTAGGGATCATTATGAGCTTGTTGATTTAGCTCATCTCTGTCTCTGCCACTAACCACCAACTGATTTTATCTTATATATGCCTCCCATTTAGCCTCTCAAGAAAGGATAAGATCACAAATGATCAGATTCTGTCAGACACAATCTTTGATAAATATTCTATTCATAAATTTATATTTATACATATATGTATATATGTGTGTGTATATGCTCACATACAATTGCATCTACACACACACGTGCAAACACTATTTACATAATTGCACAGGAGCAAATATATTTTTCCAACTTATCTTCTCAGTGCCAGCTCTTGATCTTCCTTTTTCACTACCTCTGCTCTTTTTCTGTCCTTTTTGAACTTGCAAGTCCTAATCAACTATTCATTAAGCACAGTGGTTCTCTCTTGTATCTTTGCCAAAAGAAGGGTTGTACTGGAGAAGGCTAGATTTACTGCTCAGTATACTTCTTGTTGTTGTCTCATGTTTATTGACATATTACAGCACAGCAGAAAGATTCAAATGACTCCATGTCGTGTTTTGAAATCCATTGCAACTGTGGGCTGAGCAACCTGCAGTTTAGACAAGACTGCCAAAGCTGAAGAGCTTCAGCATTTCCTGAGTGTCAGAATCTACTTCAGTTCTCTTGATCCTGGGCTGAGATCAGATATAATTACCTGATGAGGCTGATGAGACATGAATATCTTTCCTTTCTCTCTCCTTCTGCAGCATGGATGGAGATACCTCTCATGAGACCACTCTGAGCCCCCTTCGTGTGTGACATACTCTGCTATCTTTCCTTGGAAATTCTTGCTAGGAATAGTGGAAATCTCTTTGCACATGTATGTTCATGTAGAAGTTGTTACCCAGGCATATGAAATACTTTTCTAGGGAGACCGAGGCCACTTACTTCATATTTTTGGTTCAGATGCTGCCCATATTGGTGGGTTCATGGCTAAAGAGCTTGGTATACTTTTACTAATTCATTTCCTACTGCATTATATTTCTGTAGGAGCTGCATTTACCTACATGATGTGCCAGCACATGCAAAAATATGTCTTTTTAATCAGAAAACAGAGATTGAGCTTTCCCAATGAGATCACAAATGTAGAAATAATAGATCTGATGGATGCTATTGCAAGTTTTAGAGTAACAAGACCAGGTACACACTAGAAGCAAAAGCACTGAAATCAAAGGTTTAATGGAATTCACTGGTGGAAATCAAAAGTTAATGTCAGCATTGAGTTAATTGTTCTCAGCACAGTGGACTTTGATCCTGTTAGGAGCTTTATACTTTGACATCAGAAGATAATTTTAACTTGGCATTGTGTTACACATTGTGGGTAATTGTTGAACAACATTATAAAGAGCTTATACTATGTGTTTTTACTACTAAGATTAGATCTGTGTACAGTGTACAATGTGATATAAATGCTGAACTTAGAAGAAGCAGAGATAAGAAAGTCTGAGTCATTACACATTAAGCTTGAGACCCACTTCTGTAGGAAAATCATGGTGGTCCTATTCCTTTGTCAATAAACCATGAGGGCAATCAGTGGGGATTTATTTTCTTTAATCTTAAAAATGCATTAAAGTGGAATAGCTTCTTTTTTGGCTCCCAGACATTGTCATATCTGCATATAACACATGGAATTGCAGAAACTTCTTGGTAATATAAAGAGAGTTAGATTAAAGAGCCATGCTCAGGATGGCAGAGAAGAAAGGAGAAGGACCATTGTCTCAATGAGGCAATTGAGAGTCACTGAATTAACAAAACCTTTACTTCCTTCTAACTCCTTATTATTTAAGACAACAAATCTCACTATTTTAAACTGTCCATCCTGTTACTTGCAGCCAAAGGCTTTGTAACTAATATGCATACATGAGTGGAATAAAATATTTCCAGTCCTGTGGATTTGATACTGGGTGGAATTTCTCCCTGACCCAGGCATTTAGAGATGTTTATTAGCAATGAGAACAGCTAAAGATCTGGTGGATAGATTAGAAAGGCAGTAATTACCATTAGCGGTTAAGATCTGTGTGTCAGGGAAGAACCTTAACCTTATAGATGTCAAGATTCCAAAGAGGATGACTAAGCAAAGATGCAAGATGGCTTGGCACAAATTCAGAGGTGCTGAAAATAGACAATGAGTCTCAATACATCAATGTACTGATCTGTTTGTTGCTCACAGCACAACAAACACCAAAAGCATCAGCACTCTGGCCCTAGTTCTCCATCATGGCATGGTTCCCCACAAGGTATGGTACAGGCCACATAAGGGCCTCACACTCAGAAGGCTGCACAGTAGTCAAGGAATGCCAAGAGTACGTCTCAGCACCTATTGTGGCAGGCTATAAGCAAGCCAACCAATCTCCCTTGGAGAGCAAGCTCTCACATTCTCACCTGATGGTCACTCTGTGGTTGCCGTGACTCATTTAGTGGTGTATGTGACTAGCTACAGGAATGGCTCAGGGACAGAGCATGGTGAGGCTTGCAGTGTGGCATACTCAGCAAGGATGTGTTAAGAGACTTGGGGCCAACACTGTATTGCATTCTCCTAAAAGTTTGCTTAGCTTCGGATTTCCTGGATTGAAGGAAGTGTGCCATTTATTTATACCATTTACCGGCTGTATGTACTTGGGAAATTGTGAGATCTTAATGCTGTCTTGTCCATAGGGTTCTTTAAAATACAACCTGACATACAGTAAATATATACTAAATAAAAGTTTGTTTTTACTATAATTCAGTGCAGTTATATTTTCAGGTTGCTGGAAGAAAGAATGAACATGATTAAAATAAAAAATGGCAATTGATCTTCTGTCAGAGGTCAACTAAAGTATATATGAAGAGTTGGCTTGGACAAAAGAAATCAAGTTTTGAAAAAAGAAATAAGTTTTCATGAGGAAAGGGAAGATGAAAAATGTCCCCAAATCGACATAAGTCCCAGAGTCCATGTAGATGGATAATTTGTAATTTCAACAAACTTGCTTCTTTCAGTAGAGATTTAATGCCTATGTCCATCTAATTTCTTATATTTGAAGCTGTTTTACTTTTTTACTTTTTTATTCAGAAGATTGAGCATTTTCTCTTATGTGGCATTTCTGATTGTTACTCAAAGATCAATAGCTCTAATACAAAAATTGATATTGACTTGTAGAAATTTCAGTAAAGGACACAATCAGTTATAGTCCTAAAAATGTAAACATTTATTTCCTTATCAAAATGTTTGAACAGTTATATATAATGTTCATACTCTGGTCATCTTACTATTAATACTAATGACAATAATGTAACAATACTAGGTTACAGCTATTGAGTGCTTACTCTGTACCTGGCATTGTTTTCAGTTTTAAGTACTGTGTGCAGACTAATTCATTTAATTGTCAAACTACCACATAAGCAAATGCTATTATTACCTAATTTTATAAATGAGGAAATTAAGGCATAGACAGGTTAAGTAAATTTTTCAAGGTCACTTTACTAGTAAATGTCCAGAATAAGACACAGACACTGGACTCTAGAATATACATATTTACCCATCATCTAAGAAGGACAAAATCTGATATGTCAAGTGAGGAGATTAATTTCCCCAAAAATATAATCCATTTTTTGATGTATATACTATAGTTACTTATGTATAGGTTTTTCATGATCAATAAATAAATCCTTAATGAGTTAATAATTTTGAATAGCCTTTCCCAAATTTACTACTAGAGCTCCAGTGACCTGTTGACCTGGAACTCTGGTGTCAAAAGTTCTTGCGGATCTTTAACCATGCACATCTTATAGATTCTCAGACTGGTAAAGGGACTTTATTTTCGGCCTTGATAGATTTATGGATTTATTTATTGTAAATTACTCACTAGAGAGAGACATTCCGTTGTAAAGCACCCCCTGGTATTGATTCAGTAAAATGAGGGTGTCATCAAACAAATCTTCCCAAATACCCATGCTATTAAAACTAATTGACCATGTCTGTTCTTTAAGGTTAGCTGGACATTTAATGTACATACTAAGAAAGGTTTTATCTGGCATTTCTACCCCATTCTCATGATATCTCAGGGTAACACCTCTTACTCAAGGTTTCATGAACGTTTTCCCCATCTCTGGATAAAAGGGAAATCACATAGAAATGCTAAACACAACTGTGACTTTTAAAATTATTTTCACTTTAATATATCCATTGTCTATATAAATTTTGTAATTACCAAACTACTAGAACTCTGATTTTAAGAAAGAAACACCATCATTTTATTTATAGTGTTTCTTATGGGTACATTTTAGAATTTTCTTTTCAGTGCTTTTCTCCATTAACTGTATTAATTCTTTTATTTGACGAATGATTGAGAAAGGGTTGGTCTCCTTCTTGTTCTCAATTGCTTCCTCAGATAATTATTTCCTAACTCACCTATTAAAAATAAAGTAAAAATGAACTATTTGTTGGGGCTAATGCTCTATAGCTAGATCATTCACTATCTTTTCATAAGGTGTAAACTTTGCCTCACAGTTTTCCCTATTATCCCTAGACATGTCAATATCCACATGCCTGACTCACCCAACTCCCTGATTTCTGTGTTTCATGATTTGTTTCACTCTGCTTCATCCACACCACCAAACTCGCATGCTAAACACTATTATCACCAGAAACTACTCAACCATTCCAGATCATTGAAAAAAAAAAGCATGAGATTCCCTGATAAAGTGTCCCTGTTATTCCAGCTTGAGCACTCACCTATTCCAACTGGGACTTTTTCTTGCCTTCTTGGGGACTCTTCTTATTATCAAGCTAGTCCCCTCCTCTTTTTATCTTCATTCATATCCATCTTAGACCCCATGACCTACCATTTCTGTTATGATCTTAATTTTTTATTTATATTATTAATTTGGCAAAACCCAACCCTGGGTGAACAAAATTACTCATTTCTCTCTGTTATCTTGTAGCTGGTTATTGCTTGTGTATAGATTAGTATACATAGTACTATCATTAATTTATGATTACCAATCTCAGATGCCCTTTAATCATTACAGAAATGCTACTGTTTCTCCAGCTGACTCACTCTCCTGGTACTCATGGCAAAAACTGTTTTAAACCTTCTTCACTCTCTTCAAAACACTGAATCTGCCATTCCACTGCAATTACTCAGCAAATGGGCATGCTGTCTCTATCACAGAGAAAACAGAAAGCAAGAGATAAGAATTCACTCAAATGATTAATTTTTGGATGACTGCATGTATTTTCTCCTTGTCCCCTAATTTAAGAGAAGTTGTTTATCTTCTCTCTCTGGCCAGTATTTCCACCATTGCTCTGGATCTCATACATTCTAAATTTCTCAAAGTTGAAGAAAGACAGTGATTTGGAAACCACCCTGCCCTCATTCTGTGTGAGGAGAGGTTTGGATGCCTAAAAGAGGAGTTGTTTATACTAGTGTGGTAGGCCCTATACTGTGTTACCCAGAAAAAGCATAAATAATTCCTTTGCAAATAAAAGTTCATGTGATTGTACCACAAAGGTTGAGGTAAAAATCATGCTCAAAGAAGGAATATATTCAACTCAAATGAGATTAGACTGTTTTATCACTGAAATAACATTCATATATTCTTGGTCAAGATATGCTTGATTTTTAGGTAAACAAATGAAAGATTTGTCATAGCTCTCCCTGAGAGGGAAGTAAGCTAGAATGAGAGCCCCTACTTTTATCCTCACTCCTGGGCCTACAGGCCATAGCACTTCCTATTTAGAATCAAGACAAGTAAAGAGAAGTCTTCAGATCATCATGACTAAGTTGAAATACTTTACTCTGTAAAGCATGAAAAGAGACCAAGGTTGAATGCAAGATGGTGGAAGAGGAAGAAACAAAAAAATTTTTAAGGAAAAGTGTATTTTTTTTAAATGTATTATGGAATAAATTAGAGAAATATATATTTTTTTAGGCAGGTGATGGAGGCAGACTTGCAACCTTGAAAATGGAAAGTAAGAAAAAAGATGATGGCACATACTTACAGTAAGTCCAACTCTGTGAATCGGAAGGGAAGAAAACAAGTCAAAGGTGACTTCTCTGTGTTCTCCATGCTGTATTTTGCTGAGAACACTAGCAAGTTCAATGAATTCACTGAATTTGATTTTGTACCTGATAACTTATGATGTATTAAGTTCTGCAGAAGATTAGCCTAATAAGAATTTAGGAATGGGGTTGTGATTGCATCCTAACCATCTTGAGGGGCCTCTGGTGGCAACAGAGGAAACGCTTACTTGGCTTAACTGAGAACTACTACACATACTGTTCATCACAGTTATAGGGTGACCCAAGTGCCATGAACATCAAAGAAATCCCTTAGAGAGCAAAAACAGTAAGAGCAAATTCCCTGCCTCTTCACACACTTGCTACCACTAAACACCACTATCAAAGAATAGCATGAAACTCCTTAGGACAAAGAAGAGGGCCTTGTCATATCTGAACTCTATTAAATTACTTATTTCACACATCTTTTTGTGTACCAAAATCTTCTCAATCAACTCTCTTAACTTCCTAAGACAGGAACAGCTGCAACAAAATCAAGCGCTCTGGCTACCATTACATTTCTCCTCTTTATTTATGACATTTAACAGAAGAATGGAGTAGTTGTTCCCACTCACTTTCCATATCTCACATTTATTTATTCCTCAACTCAATCAAATTTGGCTTTCCTCCATCCTCATCATACTCTTGATACAGTTTATCTGATCTTGCTATCAGTCAGAATCAAGTGCTTTTTCAGTTCTCATAATACTTGATCTTCTGATGGCATTAAAATGTTTTTTCCATTTTTCCCTCTGTCCATTTCTTCTCAGGGTTCTTTCCACTTCAGCCTTTTCTATGTGGTTCTTAAATGTTGGAATTCCTTAGGGCTTACAATTTTTACTCCTCTCTCATGTTCTAGTCTCTCTTTAGAATATCTCATCCATGCCTATCTCTTCAATGACTGTCTGGGACAATGATTCTGAAATTTCTATTTTTGGTTCTGAGTTCTCTAAATTCCAGACCTATCCAACTTGCTATCTACATCTTCACTTGGGTATTTCAAAGGTACCTTCTCTGCATGATATAACTGAACCCATGGCTTTCTTTCCAAACGTTGCCATCTTCCAGTGTTTCTTTGTAGGCTAAATGACATAGTGATTCTGAAAATTTATATTTGTAGTTTGTGATGATACATATTTGAATTATCTTTAGGGAAGAATTCTTTGAAAGAAAAATTTATAAATGGAAAGAGTTTCTAGAATGAGTGTTCTCATTTCAATAAAATGGCCTCTCAACTGTTGTTGCGGAATATTCTGGGCACTTGAGTCAAAGGAATTTCATTTTGTTCAAAATGTATTGTTGCCATGTTCATTTAAAAAAGATAGCTTTATAACGTGTTGTCAGAAAAAAAGTTATTTTTGTGAAGTCATACAGTGGTGTAAATGAAGGACATTTCATTTAATTTTTTTAATTGAAGTATAATTTATATACAATATTTTATTGGGTTTCAAGTATACAACATAGTGATTCAACAGCTATATACATTATTAAATATTTACCCCAACTAGTGTAGTTACTGTCAACAGATCGATGTTACAGAACTATTGACTATATTCTCTATGCTGTACTTTCATCTCTTCTACTAATTTATATTATGATTAGATTTTGTGCCTCTTTACCCCCTTCACCTATTTTACCCACCCATTCTCATTCCTCCCCCATGGTAACCACCAGTTCCATCTGAGTGTCTATGAGTCTACTGCAGTTTTTTCATTTTGTTTTGGTTTGATTTTGGATTGTACATGTAAGTGAAATCATATGGTATTCATCTTTACCTGGTTTATTTCACTTAGCATAATACCCTCTAAGTCCAATATTCATGTTGTCACAAATGATAGGATTTCTTTTTTTATACAGCTGAATAATATTCCATTGTGTATATGTACCACGTCTTCTTTATCCATTCATCTATTGATGGACACTTTGGTTGCCTCTAATTCTTGGCTATTGTAAATAATACATCAATAAACATATGGGTAGGACATTTTCATTTTGAATGAAATTCTTATAATAGGAATTGTTATAATTAAAAAGCACAAGCAGTTGTTTTAAAAAGTACATAGCGTGTTATATCATGCCATTTTGTCTAAAAATAATTTTTAATAAAATTGAAGGAGATGAAAAGTTGTTATTGTTTTGGATATTGCATTTTGCATCATATTAAAAATATAATCTCTACTATTAAGATTAAGGAAGATGTTCCATTAACTTTAATTAAGTAAACCTGCCTGTGGATTGCCTTTTGAAAAAAATACTTCAGAATGTTATGCCACCCTTCAAATTACTGGCACAGACAGAGGTGTGAGGTCATTCCTTAGACTTTTTCATTGCACCCAAACTAAAAGGGAAATGGAAGCATGATAAGAATCATCTTCATTTGCCCATTTTGAGCTTATTAAGGCACTTTTGCACAGACACTTAGAGCTCTCTTGTAGCTGCACTAGTTCTAATTAATGCTTGCCACCTATCATCCCTGTTCTTAAGAATGAAACCAAGAGAATCCCCTCAGGAGGAGGAAAATGATTTTTTAAAATCTTTCTGAAAGATTTAATATGTTCTTTATGAAGTAATATGAAATTATTGAAAAAAGTCTATATGTTTTTCATTAATATGCTCTCATTCATGTTATGTTTGTTGAATAACAGATACAAATCTTTCTATATATGATGCAAACATTATGGGCAAGTCCCATTTTAATTTCATACTTGATGCTTCAGCTTATGCTATGTTTTTAGTTAGTGCTGGCTTATTAAGCTGCTAATTTATCTACTGTTGTGAAGGCCTCTGGAAATGCTGCTCCATAAATAATAGAGCAGTGATCCATAACCACCTCCCATGTAACAGCATTGAGTCCACTGCAGCTAATAGGAACGAACTGCCGGTTGCTAGGTGCCAAAATGCTGCTTGACTATTTAGGAAGTGATATAGTTTTGTCTCCCTGCTAAGATGACAAAACTGTAATTAGAGATTAATCAAGAGCTACATTAGTGCCACAGTTTCCTGCAGTCTGACTTTTGTTGCCCACCAGTAGTTAAGTGCATCTGCCTGTATTTACCAGTTCTCTGGAGATTTAGAAATTTATTGTCATATTTACGGGAACAGCTGCCTGCGAGTTGTCAAATCATAAAGAACTAACTCAAGAGAATGCATATAATTAACTACTCTGTCTTCAGTCTATTTATTTTTAAAATGAGGTTTCATTTTAAAAGATTAAATAACATATTATATAACCAGCTTTTTTTTTTGTTCTTGGATTTTGTTATTTTTCATTAAAACATTTCCACCAACTATTCAGTAATTTGCACTGAGTAAATAAAGATCAATTCAGCTATTGGAAGGGAGACAAATACATGCTGGTAGCAAAGAAAACTTGGATCTTTTGATTATTGTGGGAGCTGGGACGATGATGTGTGTTAACATCACTTAAAGATCTATGTTACTATGAATTTCTTAAGAAAAATACAAATTATTATGGAACTGATTTTTATTTAAGTTTCCTTTGCTATTCGTTTCAAATTTTTGCTATATCTACTTTGGGGTAAATTATTCCTTCTTCTCTATTTATACATGTTGCATTTTTATTCTTTAAAATATTGTAATATTTGGGGCATGTTAATCACAAGCATTTTTCTTTGTTGAAAACCAGATAACTCCTAGATAATGGAATCTTTAGGTTAGTTGATTACTATAATAAATATAATGTCAAAATTAAGACTATTGAAATATTTTAAATCTTAAATTGTAATGAATAATACTAAATAGTGAATGTCGTAGTATTTTCCTCTTTATATTTACATGCAATTATCTTAAAACTTGAATTGGAATTAAATAGAATATGCATTTATGACTGCTTTAGTTGTTGCAGAAAATAAATAGTTGTAAATGAAATCGTTGGAAAATTATATTCTTATAAGTACATATATTAGCTACAATGCACATGTTTAACTCATTTATAACATGTGTATTATTTTGTATTTAAAGAAAATACACTTTTATTGCATGATTCTTCTAGCTTACAGCAAAATTTTGGAACAGTTGTAATTAATTCAAATACTAAATCTGTTAATACAAAACAATTGTAATTCGAATTTACAAGTCTTGATCACATTTAAAACTAAAAGCCACTTCAAAATGAGTTGAGGTTTTATGCTCAGATTTTTTATTACAGTACTACATTTCAAATGTAAAATACTCTTAGACATCCAATTCACTAATTTTGGATTCCATAGGAAAAGTATAATTTTCTTAGGGTACTTGACACTTTATTTACTCTTCCTCCCTAAAAGCAAGGGATAAAAAAACTGTTACTGCTGTTATTGTCATTGCTCTTTAAAATATGTATAATATACAAGTATATATATGTATATATATTCAAATAAAAAATTTTCAGAAGTTTTAGAATTATAATAAAAGGAATTATAAATTGGTTACAGAACAATTTGTGCAAAAGCATGTGGAATTTATTCTGGAGTTTGCGTTTTTTATTTCTCTTCAGTCTAATGTGACAAACTTTGGTGTATTCGAGGAATACTGTTAATTAGAAGGGAAAGATGATATAGAAGACATGAAATGTAGAAAGAAATTCTGCATCTGTTAACTGAAAGAGCCCTGCAGGGGCTGAACTGAGAGATTGAAATGGATCCCAGGCTCTCACTATATTTTTGTCTGTAGTCAAGGGAATTCTCAGTGTACTAGAGCCAACTTTAATACTGGCAGTAGGTAGTTGGTGATTTAAAAAAATCCAAAATCATATTTTTGCTGATACTGGATTATCGTACTATATAATTTTCAAAGAATATGAAGTGAGATCAGTTTATTTTGGGAAATACCAGGGACTTCATTGACAACTTTATAACACTTCCTGTAGCTAGCATAGGAAACATTGGTTTTGAATAAAAAAAACACTCTCCTTATTTGTATTTAGCTACTTATAGGCATTTTAAAATCATGAATAGTACTCCAAATAACGTCCTCAATTTTTAATCACACTGCCACAGTATGTTAATACATATATACTTTAAAATGAAAGATGCTATAAAATGAAAACAGGATTAACTAGAATTTTATGGAAGGAAAGCATAAGACAGCTGTTAAAAATAATTAATAGGAATTTTTCTCCCTGCACAATATGTTGCCTTCAATTGAAAATAAGGTTAGGACTTAGAGTTCTTCAATAATGTTAATTACAGACAGTCCAGTTCTAAGCTGAGGCCACACATTTTTTCACATAACATGTCATTTTTGATGCAGAAAAGCATTTTCTGCTTTTTGGAACAGGGAGTGCTTTAGCAGCTAATCGCTGGACATAGTTTCATTATTGTGTTATTGCTCTCTAAGTTACTTAAGAAACATCAAAAATAACAATAAAATTTGTTATTTTTATTTTAGGGAGGAATCTAATACAAATATTAAAAGCTGCCAAGTGTCTATGAGCCTTGAACTATCAAAGTACAATGACTTAGGGTAGACTGAGGCTGACTATCCTATTCAACTTTGATGTACAAAGTACTTCATTAATTCATTTATTAGTGTTATGTGTTAAATTATTTATATATTCATTTATTTATCAGTGTTATCAAAGCTATACTCAAGCAATGTGCTATCCTTTAGTGGATTAGATTACATTCATCTGAGTCAAACATATCTTGGGATTGAGTGACATTTCGCTATATTTCTGTTATATGGTGTCAGGCAAATTAATTGTGTGTGCCTCAATTTTCCTATCTGAAAAAAACATATGGAGAAAATAAAATTACATCACTGGGTGGTTTGAGGTTTATATTTTTTGAAATTGAAATGCTTAAGGTGCTTAGCACATGTAACCATTTCAAATATCCATTTAGATATAGTCATTGTTATTACTCCTGAGACTGTCCTTCGAATTCACTTCTGAGAACAGGGTTCTACTCAGAGCAGAGACCAGGAGGCTTTGAGTTGCTGGAGCTGAATGAAGCTCCAGGAAGAAAGGTGAGGGAGCTACATGCAGATGGCCCAGGGAAAGCCCAGCTACCCAGGAGCTCGATGTCACCTTCACTTTCTTCCTTCTCTCATTGAATTTCTGGCTCGTTTCTGGGTCCTCACTGTTGCCTGCTTCTTGGCTTTCCTGACTTAGTCATTCTCAGCCTAGCAGAAAAAAGGAGCATCCCAGAAGTGCTCAGCCTGAGAACAAGTGCAGAGCCCTTCCAGACCCAGTCGCACTGCGAAGCAAGCTGGTGACCCGGACTCCAGGGGGCAGCAGCCCGAATTGCATTGCATAATAAAGTACAGAGGACAGAGGTTCAAGGGCCACAGTGGTTTCTAGCCATGGAGGACAATTCACATAGAGAAGGAAGCACTTCCTCAACTGTAGCTTCAGTCAGTATTTCCAAGGCCTGTAAAAGCTTGTGGAAGTGTCCAGCTGAACATAAGGATCAAAAAAGAGTAGAAAAATAAAGTTAGACTTGTGGATTATGTGCTCTATCAAAAAGCACCTGAAAAGCCACATGCAGGCAGAAAAGTTGACATCAGCAGATGATGGAGCAGCAAGGAAGAGTAAGAGCATCAGCAGCTGACCAGAAGCTCCTGACTTGTGAAGTGTAATCTTTGGAGCCCAGAGCCCTGTGTGCAGTGGCACATCACAGCACTCCTCTCCTTAGGGCAACCAATGTTGTCAGTTTCTTGTTTATCATTCCAGACATGGTTTATGCATTTGTAAATATCCCCTCTCCCAACACATGCACAAACATATAATATTATAATAGTATGTACTGTTCTGCATATTGCTTTTCTCACTTAACAGTATTTAATGTTTTTTCATGTCAGTACATAAGCAATTGTTTTGCTCCTTTTAATGGCTGCATATAATTCAATATGAGTGTAATGTGATTTATTAATTGGTCCCATATTGATGGGCAACTAGGTTGTTTTTAGCCAGCTTGCATTATGAACAATGCTGTGACTAGTATTATTGTGCACACCATTTTACACACACAGAAGTGTATCTATAGGATAAAGACCTAGAAGTAGAGCTGTTGGATCAAGTGCATTTAGTTTTGAAAGTTGTTGCCAAATTGCCCTCCATAGATTCTAACATGCTAATCCCATCAGCAAGAAAGAAATGTGCCAGGGCCCCCTTGGCAATACTGGATACTGTCCAGCTTTTTGATCTTTGTCAATATGGAGATGAAAAATAGCATCTCATTGTAGTTTTAAAGGGCATTTCTCTTTAAGAGTGACATTGAGTTTTTCATATGTTTAATAGTTATTTGTATCTCATTTTGAGGCTGAGGTATCTAGCATATGATCTAGCCTTTGCACCCCAATTCCTGCCTTGTGGACCCAGAACGTACCTTTTATATCTCCCTAGCTTTTGCAGTTTAGGTTTATTTTGACTGCCAGTAACATGAAACCCTGACTCAACTGATTTTAACAATAGGGAAATCTCTTATCTATGTAACCTCATGTCCTAGGCTAGGGTTAGTTAATTCAGCTGCTCAGTAAAGTCACTGAAGTCCCTGGTCTTTCTATCTTTCTGACTAGATTACCATCCAGCTAGACTGCCTCATGGTCAGAGAATGACTCTATCACAGCCAAACAGTACAGCACTGAGATAAGACAGCATCTAGTGAAAGTGAAGGGCTATTTCTTACCATGAATCTCTCTTATTCTCTTTTTTGTTTTTTGCTAAGATAACAACTAAAAATGTGCCATAAGCTCCCCACCAAGATAATCCCTATTGACAATATAAAAAATGATAATTAAGACTTGTTTAAAGTTCAAAAAAATGAACTATAGAAAGGTGTAAAATTAGAAGTAAATATTTCCTTCCTTAATAAAAGAAGGGGTTAATCAAAATGGGTATAGAGGGACAAGTACTTCAACATAATAAAGGCCATATACGACAAACCCACAGCCAACATTATACTTAATAGTGAGAAGCTGAAAGCTTTTCCTTTAAGATCGGGAACAAGACAAGGATGCCCACTCTCCCCACTTTTATTCAACATACTTCTGGAGGTCCAAGCCACAGCAATCAGACAACACAAAGAAATAAAAGGCATACAGATTGGCAAGGAAGAAGTCAAACTGTCCCTGTTTGCAGATGACATGATATTGTATATAAAAAAACCCTAAAGAATCCACTCCAAAACTACTAGATCTAAAATCTGAATTCAGCAAAGTTGCAGGATACAAAATTAATACACAGAAATCTGTTGCATTCCTATACACTAATGATGAACGAGCAGAGAGAAATCAGGAAAACAATTCCATTCACAGTTGCATCAAAAAAATAAAATACCTAGGAATAAACCTAACCAAGGAAGTGAAAGACTTATACTCTGAAAACTACAAGATACTCATGAGAGAAATTAAAGTAGAAACCAATAAATGGAAACACATCCTGTGTGCATGGATAGGAAGAATTAATATTGTCAAAATAGCCATCCTGCCTAAAGCAATCTACAGATTCAATGCAATGCCTATCAAAATACCAACAGCATTCTTCAATGAACTAGAACAAATAGTTCTAAAATTCATATGGAACCACAAAAGACCCCAAGTAGCCAAAGCAATCCTGAGAAGGAAGAATAAAGCAGGGGGAATTACTCTCCATGACTTCAAGCTCTACTACAAAACCACAGTAATCAAGACAATTTGGTACTGGCACAAGACCAGACCCATAACCAATGGAACAGACTAGAGAGCACAAATAAAAACCCAAGCATATATGGTCAGTTAATATATGATAAAGGAGCCATGGATATACAATGGGGAAATGACAGCCTCTTCAACAGCTGATGTTGGCAAATCTGGACAGCTACATATAAGAGAATGAAACTGGATTACTGTCTAACCCCATACACCAAAGTAAACTCAAAATGGATCAAAGACCTGAATGTAAATCATAAAACCATAAAACTCTTAGAAAAAAGCATAGGCAAAAATCTCTTGGACATAAACATGAGCGACTTCTTCATGAACATATCTCCATGGGCAAGGGAAACAAAAGCAAAAATGAACAAGTGGGGCTAAATCAAGCTGAAAAGTTTCTGTACAGCAAAGGACACCATCAGTAGAACAAAAAGACATCCTACAGTATGGGAGAGTATATTCATAAATGACATGATAAGGTGTTGACATCCAAATTATATAAAGAGCTCACACACCTCAACAAACAAAAAGCAAATAAGCCAATTAAAAAATGGGCAGAGGAGCTGAACAGACACTTCTCCAAAGAAGAAATTCAGATGCCCAGCAGGTACATGAAAAGATGCTCCACATCGCTAATCATCAGAGAAATACGAATTAAAACCACACTGAGATATCAGCTCACACCAGTAGGATGACCACCATTCAAAAGACAAACAACAAATGTTAGGGAGGATGTGGAGAAAGGGGAACCCTCCTACATTGCTGGTGGGAATGTAAATTAGTTCAACCATTGTGGAAAGCAGCATGGAGGTTCCTCAGAAAACTAAAAATAGAAATACCATTTGACCCAGGAATTTCACTCCTAGCAATTTACCCTAAGAATACAGCAGCCCAGTTTGAAAAAGACATATGTACCCCTGTGTTTATCACAGCACTATTTATAATGGCCAAGAAATGGAAACAACCTAAGTGTCCATCAGTAGATGAATGGATAAAGAAGAAGTGGTACATATACACAATGGAATATTATTCAGCCATTAGAAGAAAACAAATCCTATCATTTGCAACAACATGGATGGAGGTAGAGGGTATTATGCTCAGTGAAAGAAGCCAGGCAGAGAATGCAAGTATCAAATGATTTCACTCATCTGTGGAGTATAAGAACAAAGAAAAAGCTCAAGAATAAAACAGCAGCAGACTCACAAAACCCATGAATAAAATAACAGTTACCAAAGGGAATGGGATTGGGGAGGATGGGTGTGAAGGGAGGGTTAAGGGGGTAAAAGGGTCATTACGATTAGCACTCATAATGTAGGGGTGGGGACATGGGGAAGGCAGTATAACTCAGAGAAGACAAATAATGTTCTATAGCATCTACTCTGCTGATGGACAGTGAACTGTAAAGGGGTATTTTCAAGTAGGGGGAGACTAGTAACCATAATATTGTTCATGTAATTGTACATTAATGATAGCAAAATTTAAGAAATTTTAAAATAAAGAAGGGTTAATCTCAATAGTAAAAGAATACCTTAATTGATGAGCATCACAAGATACTGGACTAGAAAATTTTTATTATTTCTGTAAATGCAAAGAGGTATTTAATTTTCAATATTCATTCACTTAAAAATGTTAATAGAAGTAGGCTGAGTTTTCTTTACATTATAAGAAGTGCCTGATACTGGATGAAAAGGAAATCAAGCAAATGCAGAAATGTACAGAGAAGTTGCGATCTGTTTTCATTACCATTTTGCAACTATCTCTGTTAATTATCTAATTGTACTTATATCAAGAACACACATACAAAAATGTAGAATGTACAGATTTATTTATACAAAATTCAAATTATACAATTAGATCATTTGTGTTCTGATTAGCCCCTTTGTCCCATTTAACATACTTATTTACATCTATATACCTGTTCCTCTAAGATTCTACATTGATTCTGTGCACCTAGAAACTCATCTCCCATTCCTAAATGTAATTGATAGTCTGTTATTTCTTCTAGATCTTCTGAATGATTTCAATTTTTACATCTAATATTTTATGACTTTGTACATTATTTCTACCTAAGATATATAAGCAAATCTATCTTTTCTGTCCTAAATAACTCAATACTTCTAAAATCATTTAGAGAATAACTATTTCCACACTGATTTGTTATAACATTTTTTATTGTAAAGTATTATATAATGGAATCATTTTCTGATTTTTAAATTCTCTGTTGAGCCTCCTAATTCTTGCAACATGACTAAACTGTTTAGATTTTTGTTAGTAAATCTTTAAAACTTTAGAATCATTAATATGCTTTCTACAATTATTTTATCTATTAAATCCCATTTATTTTTCCACAAGCCATCTTTCAGTTCTCAAATAAATCCTACCAGTGTTTTGTTTGGAATTATGCATAATTCAAAATGTAATTTGGAAAGAAATAGTCTTCCTTACAAAATCCAATCTTCCCATCAAGAAAAATGGTATGTCTCATCTCTCTATATAGTCTTTTTTTTTGTCATTTAATATTGTTTTTTAAAAATATTTTTCTGTGTGATTGGAAATTTGATAATATATTTTCTTATTAAACCTCTTGATAACCCGATCATGTAGATATTATTATCAACATTATATATATGATAAAATTAGAAATTAAAGGGTTTAAGTAAATTACTCAACTTATTTCTTCTAGATCTTTTGAATGATTTTAATTTTTACATCCAATATTTTAGTACATTTGTACATTATTTCTGCCTAAGATATGTAAGAAAATCTAGCTTTTCTTTCCTAATTAACTCAATACTTCTGCTATTCTGCTAGTGAGTAGCCAAGCCAGTTCTAACCTGAAGATGCCATGCTCATCCATCATAGCCGTTGCCTCCCAGTTATTGCAGGTAATAACTTCTGAAGGAATTCTGATCCCCAAAATAGAATTCAATACAATATAATGCTGACTGCATCGGTAAATGTTACAGTTTAACAGTCTCTTCATACCTTTTTGTATGAAAAGTGAAGAGTTTTCTGAAAAATAATTATCATATGCATAATTATTTTAGTGGCTCATTCATTATCTTAATCAGCTTTTTTACTTAGACCCAGACTATTCAACTTCATTGCAAGATTCCACAAGAAAGGCCCATGAGGAAGAACAGGGAAATAAACATGCATTTTTAATCCCTGAAGTTTCAAAGGCATTCAACCTTAGATGCTCAGATCTCATCACTCTACATGCACAGAGGATACAGAGAGTGTAGGAGGTTACACACTATCCCATAACAGGCTTGGCAAAACTCCACAAAAGCTAAGCAACCAGGGTAGCCTGTGAGGGTGACTCTTCTTGAATATGTTGTTTACTGCTGTGCAGGTGATTTTCAGCCATAGAATTATTTTCATCAGGGCTTAATTTTAATTTGGGTTATTTTGTCCTTCAAAATTCTCTGCTCTCCAAATACACGTCATTTATTAATATGTCCGTATATTTATAGATAATCTCTGACTACCTTTTACAGGATAAAATTAAGTGCAGTTCAGGATAAAACAATCACCATAACACTTAATGTCAGGTTTGCTCTTTTATGACTATGTTTACCACACCAGGAAATTTAATTTCTCCAGGTCAAGTTTTGCAACTTGAACATGTTCAGGTACCAGGTACTTTCTTTTACTAATGAATGAAAAAATAGGTGACTCTAGAAGCAATACATTGATTCAAACACATATTGCTGTTTCATGGCGTGATTACTTTTTGTATCATTAATATTTTATTCTTCAACTTCTCCAATGGCTAAGCAAGCAGCTATTGATATTCTAGAATTTTACTTGGGTAACTAAAATCCCAGTGATAAGTGACTTGCTCCTGAGTCTTTGTATATATTTCTGAAGTGGTTTCAATTCTTTGTATTTGAATCATGCCACTCAGCAATGGTTTTTACTTTCAGTCATAAGAGAAAAAGTGGTATCTATGGCAACAGAAAAGTTGAAGTGTAGTTCTTGACAGGGTTTTCATGTGACAGAAATGACAGCCATCTTTGTTAAGTAATACTATGTTAAGATGCTATCTTTTGTGTCAAATTTACTGTGATATCTGAAATTGGGGAATTACAACTTTAAAGAAAAAGACAGCTCAGCAATTAAAGTGTATATTATAGTGTTTTTAGACAGAGTTCTCATGACCTTCCTTTTGGTTCAGTGTTTGATTTATAAAGCGGCATGGACTAGTGTTCCAAAATCATGATTAGTTAATTAAAAGATGTCAGCATTGAGCCTGGACCAAATATGTTTCTCACAAAAGTGACTAAAATCGTACATGTGGATAATTATGGCTTTTTTCTTATCCAATGTGTTGTAAAAATGGAAAGTTCAAGTTATTCAAAAGTTATGTTTGGCATAATTTAATTAATATCATTCAAGGTTATCTTCCTCTTTTATTTTTAAAAAAGAATGCCCACTCTGTCCTCAACACCCCCAACATACAAATACAGAAATGGACACATGTAGACAGGCAGACACACCACACAAACACACCACCCTTCTTTTCTTAAGTTTAGGTTGAGTTTTTTTTTTAATTTTGGTAAAATGCACCAAAATGTACTACGTGGTAGCATTAGGTACATTCATATTGTTGCACTTCCTCACCACTATCCATCCATAGACCTGTTTTCATCTTACAAAACTGAAACTCTACCTCTTTAACAACAGCTTCCCCTTCCCCATCACCCCAGCTCTTGAAAAAACACCATTCTGTCTTTTCTATCTATAAATTTGACTATACATACCTCACTTAAATGGAATCACATAGTGCTTGTCCTTTTGTGTCTTATTTCCCTTAGCATAATATCCTCAAATTGTATCTGTTCTGTAGCATGTGTCAGAAGTGCCTTCCTTTTTAAGGCTGAATAGTATTCCCTTATATGAATATACCACATTTTGTTTCTCTGTTCTCCCATGGACACTTGGTTTGCTTTCACCTTTTGGCTATTGTGAGTAATGCAGCTATGAACATGGTTGTATAAAATCTTCTCAAGACTCTACTTTAAATTCTTTTTTATATATACCAAGAAGTGGAATTGCTGAATCACTTAATAATTCTATTTTTTAAGTTTTGCAGGAGGTGTTACACAGTTTTCCATTGTGACAACACCATTTTACATTCCGACAAGTGTTTCAGTTTCTCAGCATCCTTGCCAGTACTTGTTATTTTCTATACACAGCACACTTTAAAAAGTATGTCCGTATTTAACGATAATGTAATTGAAAAATATGTGACCTCGGGTGTTAATGTGCCTAGGTTCAAATTCCAGATCTTGAGTTTGCTGTGACACTGGGCAGCATTTAACTCCCTTGAACTTCAGTTTTGCTATCTGTAAATAAGGAAAATAATAGCACATACTGTTGGATATATTTTTTTGTGAGAGACAAGTGGGATACTGTATATAAAATGCTTCACAAAATGACTGTCATTTATTTACCCTTTAATGCATGGTAGCTATAATTGTTATTAATTCCCCAACAACACAACTAGCTAATGTAATTATTATAAAGATGAATTTCAGAGAAGTTGAGTAACTAGCCCAATGACATTGAGTTAATAAATGGTGAAGTGGGATTCAAACACAAAAACCATATCCTTGGTCCACTGTAATACACTGTTTCAGTTCTATAAGTGAAGGCAAGCAAGGTATCTTAGTTGGGACTGTTATAACAGAATAGCATAGACTGGGCAGCTTAAACAGTAAACATTTACTTAGCACAGTTCTGGAATGTGGAAACACAAGTTCCAAATGCCAGTGTGGCTGAGTTCTTGGTAAAGCTCTCTTCCTGGCTTACAGATGGCTGCCTTCTCATTGCATCATCACATGCTGAGGAGAGAGAGAGGGAAAGCAAAAAAAGATAGAGCAGATTAACTATTTTCCTTTTATAAGGACACTGGATTCCATCTTGGGGGGTGCCACCTCATAAGCTAATTACTTTGCTCAAAGTTCCTACCTCCAAATGCCATCACATTAGGACTTCATCATATGAAGTTTGAGGGGGCACACTGAGTCCATAGCACAAGAAGATTAATGTATGAAATCCCGGGTCCACATAACAGAAAAGCAGAGAGAATGACTCCACTTCATTACCTTCATCCAAATCCTCTCCTACTCCATTACCATTGTCATGAGGACTCAGTAGTCATCCTTTGACTTGAATTTCTTTCCCACTGTCCATTTCATTCTTTGTATTCAAATCAGTTCATCAAATGTTTTTAATTAATTATATTTTTGTGTGATATCATCTTTTTATCACATCATTAGATTTTTTGGGACCAGAGTCATTTGATACAGTTCTTTCATCCTGGATTCCTTTGTATATAACACCATTATTGATCAATGTGTATTTAATAGTTTGCCAGTAATAATATTTGACTAACCTTAATAAAACCCTGCTGCTTTTATAGTGTTTACATGTAGTTTTTAAAAGGCCAAATAGTAGAATGAATGTTTCTATTTAGAAAGAAGAGTTTTATGATCATCTTATGTCTTTCCTCAAATTTACATTAGGAAAGACAAGTATTATTTCACTGATAAGTAAGACTTATCAAACCTACAAGTGCCAAGTTAATTTAATCATTTGCATTGGTAAGGGACCAAACTTGCTTTCCTGGGATCTACTTCAATGTTCTATTCAGACTAAGTTGATGTCCATAATAAAGCTGTGCCCATTTTACAATTTCTGAATTTTCTGCCTTTTTTAGATGTATCTATTGCTTATATAGAGTTTCTGAAAGCTTACTCTGCTGTGTACTACATTCATATTTTTATTTATATATAATAAAAATTATTAATATATATTGTTATTTATAAAATAAATATATATTATTTTTCAGGCATATAACAATGAATAGCTTCTAAGATTGGAAGAGCCTGGGTTGGAATGTTGGAATACCAATTCTGATAAATCCTAGCTACATTATCTTTGAAAAGTATACTAAACTTTGATAAATTTTATTTTAATTACATGAAAAGTGAGAATAATCCTATCCCTAGAATTGTGAAAATTCAAAAAGATAACATATATAATACTCAGGGCAATACATACAATTTAAAGGTTCAAAGTCAATGTATAATTATGAATGCTTTGTAATGATGTTTCTCTATATCTATATTTCTATCTCTGTACATTATATTGTATTAGCATTTTTGGGTTCTGATTTTTAAGTGAACAATAGTAACTTTACTGATAAAATGAATGACTGTAGTTTTGCCACCATCCTATTACTACTACTATTACACTATTACCACTATTACATTGTTTTCCATGGTGAGGTCTACTCCAAGTCTCCACACGTAGGCAGAGACAGTGTTTGGGAGAGAAACTAACATGGGAACCACTGAAGGAGAGAGGAGAGCTTATGGCAGCTGAACCTAGCCCCTCATCCACTGAGTGCCACTGTAAGGTTAAGATCAGGCATAGCAGAGGACACAAATGGTGGAGCTCACTGAATGATAAATGTGCAGGAAACAAAGTTTTATACTCATGAAATAAATGTGACTGAATTTGCTGAAAATATAAAATGCATGTCACTTGTGAATTTTAGATACATAAATGATATAAAGGAATTGTTATACTAGTTGATATATATAAAATCAAGGCAGAAACTGTGAATTCAGAAAATATATCAATTTCTCAAAGATTACTTACTAATGAGTGTCTATACTTCACTGGTAATGTGTAACGGTACTTTTTTTCATTAGGGGAAATTATCTGAGTAAAGCAGAAAACCTCTATAAACTGACTTTTTAATATCAATAGGCCAAGTAAACCCTCAAATAGTTCTGTTCTAAAGAACAAAGATTGAAAATGTCATTAGTAATGACAACATTTTACATCAAGAAACAGGAAATAATGGATTAAGTTGCAGAACTTAACTTTAGCCAGTTGAATTCCACCAGTACATAATAGATACCCTGATAGAACATCTAGAACATTAAATAATGACTCAACATGTGAAAAAAAGGGGTATACATTTTTACACATTCAGCCACACTAACACATACGAGAAGCAAAGATTCACATTTTGTAACTGGTTGTAATATTTTCATGTCTTTAATGAAGTGTCAAATTCTATGTCAAAATTGCACTGTTTAATCACAGAAATGTAAAACTTTCCTAATATGCAGAGATTCTTAACTAATTGTTAAAAAGAACATTAAAACTGAACTGGAGGCATATACTATTTTAAATATTCAGTGGAAATTAGTAAGAAATATTTTCAGCATCAAATTATCTTGTATTTTACTTTAATGGCATAAAGTTTACATGCTTTCTACTTAGTTTTTGGCTATTCACATATTATTCTTCTAGGAAGAATGAAGAAGTCAAAAGTTTTTTAAAAGTGATTTTTAAAGTAAAAAAGTTCCACTGGATTAGAGATGGACACTTGTACAGTTATAACTTCAACAGTCACTTGGGATCAAACACTAAATCCAAAAGGCAGCTGTATAGTACAGATGCACAATTTTGTTCTCCACAATTACCTTGATTGTTGTAGATAATCTGATTTGGACTGCTGTGTTTTTGTGTCTGTATGTGTGTATATCTAATCTTATACAAGAGTTGATGCCTTTGGTGGCTGAATTAGGTCAAAATACAAAAGACAAAATAGCTAATAAGTAAGAAACATTATCAAGATTTTAAATCCACAATTGTACTCTATTTCCCCAAACCCAGAGCTTTGATGAAAATTGTTTATTGCCTGGCTAAGTTCTTATCTGGAAGACATCTTCTGGCTTTGAAGATTTTACCATAGTCTTAGAAATAAAAAATTGAGCAAATTGCAGTGCTTTTCTGTAATTTTGTAAAACAGGGTGTTTCAAGATAAATTATACCAGTGGACTATATCTGTCTTATACCACAAAACACATGTAAAATACCTATAATTTAGTCATTTCAAGGCATGCATGAAAAAGGTAATAAACACAAACACAGACATCCTAGTTTGCAGACATGCAGACTTCACAAGTTAGAAAGATCTCAGGCTTACTAAATATCAAAGACAAAATCTACTGTACTCCAAACTACTGAAAATTGCCTTCAAATTTAAGGTGCAATTTATTTCAAATGGGGTAAAGTTGTAGCTGGAAGCATTGAAGAAGACAGAGGTACTCTAGGTTTATTATTTTATATTTACAATACAAACCTATGTACAAATGCATGCAAACAATAATGGCCAAAACTATTCTCTTTACTGTTTAGTTTTTAATGGTTTGACAGTTTTAATATTTAATTCATATCAAAAAACCTTTACTTGAAAGCTTATTTTGACCTTCAAAACTTTATGATTTACAAATTTTTCTCAATATTTTTGTGGATGGTGGAAATTTCTACTTAGAATAATATTTTGGTCATGATGTTAAATTATAAGATCATCTTGTTTCTTTCCTTTAATAATTTATTTTGGTATCATTAATCTACAGTTACATGTGCAATATTATGGTTATTAAACTACCCCCTTCATCAGGTCTCCCCCACCAACCCCATTACAGTCATTGTCCATCAGCGTAGTGAGATGCTATAGAATCACTACTTGTCTTCTCTGAGTTGTGCAGCCCTCCCCATGCCCCCCCAACATTACATCTGCTAATCGTAATGCCCCTTTTTTCCCCTTATCCCTCCCTTCCCACCCATCTTCCCCAGTCCCTTACCCTTTGGTAACTATTAGCCCATTCTTGGGTTCTATGAGTCTGCTGCTGTTTTGTTCCTTCAGTTTTTTTCTTTGTTCTTATACTCCACATATGAGTGAAATCATTTGGTTCCTCAAAAAACTCAAAATAGAAATACCATTTGACCCAGGAATTCCAGTCCTAGGAATTTACCCTAAGAATGCAGCAGCCCAATTTGAAAAAGATAGATGCACCCCTATGTTTATCGCAGCACTATTTACAATAGCCAAGAAATGGAAGCAACCTAAGTGTCCATCAGTAGATGAATGGATAAAGAAGATGTGGTACATATATACAATGGAATATTATTCAGCCATAAGAAGAAAACCAATCCTACCATTTGCAACAACATGGATAGAGCTAGAGTGTATTATGTTTAGTGAAATAAGCGAAGCTGAAAATGACAAGTACCGAAACTCCATACTGCTTTCCACAATGGCTGAACTAATTTGCATTCCTACCAGCAGTGTAGGAGGGTTCCCTTTTCTCCACATCCTCACCAACATTTGTTGTTTTTGTGTTTTGGATGTTGGCCATCCTCACTGGTGTGAGGTGATATCTCATTGTGGTTTTAATCTGCATTTCTCTGGTGATTAGCGATGTGGAGCCTCTTTTCATGTGCCTGTTGGCCATCCGAATTTCTTCTTTAGAGAGGTGTCTATTCATGTCCTCTGCCCATTTCTTAATTGGATTATTTGCTTTTTGTTTCTAAGGTGTGTGAGTTCTTTATATATTTTGGATGTCAACCTCTTATCGGATACGTCATTTATGAATATATTCTCCCATACTGTAGGATGTCCTTTTGTTCTACTGATCGTGTCCTTTGCTGTACAGAAGCTTTTCAGCTTGATATAGTCCCACTTGTTCATTTTTCCTTTTGTTTCCTTTGCCTGAGGAGATATGTTCATGAAGAAGTCGCTCATGTTTATGTCCAAGAGATTTTTGCCTATATTTTTTTCTAAGAGTTTTATGGTTTCATGACTTACATTCAGGTCTTTGATCCACCTTGAGTTTACCTTTGTATATGGGGCTAGACAGTAGTCCAGTTTCATTCTCTTACATGTAGCTGTCCAGTTTTTCCAACACCAGCTGCTGAAGAGGCTGTCATCTCCCCATTGTATATCCAAGGCTCCTTTATCAAATATTAATTGACTGTATATGTTTGGGTTAATGTTTGGATTTTCTATTCCATTCCACTGGTCTCTGGGTCTGTTCATGTGCCAATACCAAATTGTCTTGATTACTGTGGCTTTGTAGTAGAGCTTGAAGTCAGGGAGCATAATTCCTCCTGTTTTATTCCTCCTTCTCAGGATTGCGTTGGCTATTCACGGTCTTTTGTGGTTTCATATGAATTTTAGAATTATTTGTTCCACTGAATTGAAGAAAGCTGTTGGTAGTTTGATAGGGATGGCGTTGAATCAGTAGATTGCTTTAGGTAGTATAGCTACTTTGACAATATTAACTCTTCCTAGCCAAGAGCATGGGATGCATTTCCATTTGTTAGTGTCCTCTTTAATTTCTCTTAGGAGGGTCATGTAGTTTTCAGGGTACAGGTCTATCACTTCCTTCATTAGGTTTATTCCTAGGTATTTTATTCTTTTTGATGCAATTGTGCATTGAATTGTTTTTCTGAGCTCTCTTTCTGTTAGATCATCATTAGTGTATAGGAAAGCAACAGATCTCTGTGTGTGAATTTTGTATCCTGCAACTATGCTGAATTCAGATATTAGTTCTAGTAGTTTTGGAGTGCAGTCTTTAGGGATTTTTTTATGTACAATACCATGTCATGTGCAAATAGTGACAATTTGACTTCTTCTTTACCAATCTGGATGCCTTGTATGTCTTTGTTTTGTCTGATTGCTGTGGCTAGGACCTCCAGTAGTATGTTGAATAACAGTGGAGAGAGTGGGCATCCTTGTCTTGTTCCCGATCTTAGATGAAAAGCTTTCAGCTTCTCGCTGTTAAGTATGATGTTAGCTGTGGGTCTGTCATATATGGCCTTTATGATGTTGAGGTACTTGCCCTCTATACCCATTTTGTTGAGAGTTTTAATCATGAATGGGTGCTGAATTTTGTCAAATGCTTTTTCAGCATCTATGGAGATGATCATGTGGTTTTTGTTCTTCTTTTTGTTGATGTGGTGGATGATGTTGATGGATTTTCGAATGTTGTACCATCCTTGCATCCCTGGGATGAATCCCACTTGATCATGGTGTATGATCCTCCTGATGTATTTTTGAATTTGGTTTGCTAATATTTTGTCAAGTATTTTTGCATCCACGTTCATCAGGGATATTGGTCTGTAGTTTTCTTTTTTGGTGAGGTCTTTGTCCAGTTTTTGTATTAGAGTGATGCTGGCTTCATAGAATGTGTAGGAAGTATTCACTCCTCTTCTATTTTTTGGAAAACTTTAAGGAGAATGGGTGTTATTTCTTCTCTATATGTCTGGTAGAATTCAGAGGTGAATCCATCTGGTCCGGGAGTTTTGCTCTTGGGTAGGTTTTTGATTACTGCTTCAATTTCGTTGCTGGTGATTGGTCTATTTAGTTTTTCTGTTTCTTGTTTGGTCAGTCTTGGAAGGTTGTATTTTTCTAAGAAGTTGTCCATTTCTTCTAGGTTTTCCAACTTGCTAGCATATAGATTCTCATAGTATTCTCTTATAATTCTTTGTATTTCTGTGGTATCTGTCATGATTTTTCCTTTCTCATTTCTGATTCTGTTTATGTGTGTAGATTCTCTTTTTCTCTTAATGAGTCGGGCTGGGGTTTATCTATGTTGTTTATTTTTTCAAAGAACCAGCTCTTGGTTTTATTGATTTTTTCTATTGTTTTGTTCTTCTCAATTTTATTTATTTCTTCTCTGATCTTTATTATGTCCCTCCTTCTGTTGACTTTGGGTCTCATTTGTTCTTCTTTTTCCAATTTCACTAATTGTGTCTTTAGACTATTCATTTGGGAATGTTCTTCTTTCTTTAGATAGGCCTGGATTGCAATATACTTTCCTCTTAGAACTGACTTTGCTGCGTCCCACAGAAGCTGTGGCTTTGTGTTGTTGTTGACATTTGTCTCCATATACTCTTTGATTTCTGTTTTGATTTGGTCATTAACCTATTGATTAATTAGGAGAATGTTGTTAAGTCTCCATGTATTTGTGGGACTTTTTGATTGCTTTCTAAAATTTATTTCTAGTTTTATACCTTTGTGATCTGAGAAGTTGGTTGGTAGGATTTCAAGATTTTTGAATTTACTGAGGTTCTTTGTGCAGCCTAGAATATTGTCTATTCTGGAAAATGTTCCATGTGCACTTGAGAAGAATGCGTATCCTGCTGCTTTTGGGTGTAGAGTTCTGTAGATGTCTGTTAGGTCCATCTGTTCTAGTGTTTTGTTCACTGCCTCTGTGTCTTTACTTATTCTCTGTCTGGTTGATCTGTCCTTTGGAGCGAGTGGTGTGTTGAAGTCTCCTAAAATGAATGCATTGCTGTCTATTTCCTCCTTTAATTCTCTTTGCATTTGTTTCACATATGCTGGCCCTCCTGTGTTGGGTGCATATATATTTATAATGGTTATATCTTCCTGTTGGACTGACCCCTGTATCATTATGTAATGTCCTTCTTATCTCTTGCTACTTTCTTCATTTTGAAGTCTATTTTGTCTGATACAAGTACTGCAACACGTCCTTTTTTCTCTTTGTTGTTTGCATGAAATATCTTTTTCCATCCCTTCACTTTTAGTCTGTGTATATCTTTGGGTTTGAGGTGAGTCTCTTGTAAGCAGCATATAGATGGGTCTTGCTTTTTTATCCATTTTGTTTCTTTGTGTCTTTTGTTTGGTGCATTCATTCCATTTACATTTAGTGATTATCCATTGATATGTACTTATTGCCACTGCTGGCTTTCGATTCCTGGTTACCAAAGGTTCAAGTGTTGCTTCTTTACTATCTAACAATCTAACTTACCTTTCTTATTAAGTTATTGTAAACACTGTCTGATGTTTCTTTATTTCTCTCCCTTCTTATTCTTGCTCCTCCATTCTTTATATACTAGGTATTTTATTCTTTACTTTTAGTTAGTATTTGTATCGTCTGCTTTCTTTGCTATGATTTTATTTTCCCTGATGACATCTTTTTAGCCTTAGGGATGCTTCCCTCTAAAGCAGTCCATTTAAGATATCCTGTACTGGTGGTTTATGAGAGGCAAACTCTCTCAACTTTCGCTTGTCTGGAAATTGTTTAATCCCTCTGTCATATTTAAATGATAATTGTGCTGGGTACAATATTCTTGGCTCAAGGCCCTTCTTTTTCATTACGTTAAATTTATCATGCCATTCTCTTTTGGCCTGTAGGGTTTCTGTTGAGAAGTCTGATGATAGTCTGATGGGTTTTTCTTTGTAGGTGATCTTTTTTCTCTCTCTAGCTGCCTTTAATACTCTGTCTTTATCTTTGATCTTTGCCATTTTAATTATTATGTGTCTTGGTGTTTTCTTCCTTGGGTCCCTTGTGTTGGGAGATCTGTGGGCTTCCGTGGAGTACGAGACTATTTCCTTCCCCAACATGGGGAAATTTTTAGCAATTATTTCTTCAAAGACGCTTTCTATCCCTTTTTCTCTCTCTTCTTCCTCTGGTCCTCCTGTTATGCAAATATTGTTCCATTTGGATTGGTCACACAGTTCTCTTAATAGTCTTTCATTCCTAGAGATCCTCTTATCACTCTCTGCCTCAGCTGCTCTGTATTCCTGTTCTCCGATTTCTATTCCATTAACAGTCTCTTGCTTCTCATCCAGTCTGCTGTTAAGCCCGTCGATCTCTTGTCTTATTTCTGCATTGCCTTTCCTCACTTCCCTCACTTCCTCCCTCAGCTCTTGCACATCTCTCTGTAGATCCATCAGTATAGTTATGACTTTTGTTCTGAATTCTTTTCAGGAAGATTGTGCATTTTCATCCCTTCAGGCTCCCTCTCTGGGGTTGTCTGGTTGATCTTAATCTAGACCATATTCCTCTCTCTTTTCATGGGTATAGAAGTGGTCTGCTGGTAGGTGCCACATATGTAGCTGGGCTCTTTAAGACTTTAAAAAGGAAAAAAAAGAAAAAAGAGAAGAAAAAACGAAGAGAAGAAAAAACAAAAAACAAAACAAAGCAAAATGCCTATCGGGAGTAGATTCTGTGGGGATGCTGTACGTGGCACTGTTGCTCCACTATTCCGCAGCCGTGGCCGCGCAGCTTCGCAGGGCCCTGTATAGCTCTGGCCTGGGTGGGAACGAATGGGAGGCTGTTGATCCCTGTTGGAAGTCTAAGTGTGGCCACCCTTTCCCAGTTGCCAGCTAAGGGGTCCAAAACTCCCCAGCACTCCCAGCCTGCTGGGCTGAGTGTGCCGGGATGATCTGGCCCCTCTGCTGGGCTCCTGTCTCTTTAAGACCACTGAAAAAATCACGCGCTTTTCTTTTTTTTCTTTTTCTTTTTTTTTTCCCCAGGAACCAGCTGCAGGGACCCAGGTGCATTCCCTGCTCAGATCCTGCTCCTTCTGTCTCTCCAATCTCCGCTACACCGCGCCATATGTGTTAGCGCTCCCGGCGCAGATCACCAGGGCTGGTTATTTCGCGGGCCTGTACTTCCACTCCCTCCCGGCTCCGAATTCTCTCCTCCCAGTGGTCTGCTGGGGTGGGGGAGTGCTCGTGTCCCGCCAGGTCACGGCTCCGTACCTTAGCTGCCTCACAGGGTGCCACGTTCTTTCGGGTGTAGCTGCAGGTTATGTGCTGTCCTGTATCTTCTGGTCTCTTTTTTACTAATAGTTGTACTTGTTGTATTTTCATAAATGCATATGGTTTTTGGAGGAGATTTCTGCTGCCCTGCTCACGCCGCCATCTTCCCGTAAGTCTCCAGGTGATCTATCTGGTTTCTTGTAGTAAACTAAATATAATGATAAAATGCTATTTTGTTAATAAAATACATATTTTTCTTTCATATGATGGATAGTAATTCCGCTCTCATTTTCCCAATAAAGAAATGCACCTGAAGCAGAAAGGTCTTGCAGAAGAAAAAATGTATAAATGCACTAAAAGTAGCTGCAATATTTAGGTTTCACTAGACTTTACCAATAGAAGATGCTAATGTAAAGATGACATTAAAGTATTCTTTTTTCTTCTTTAAGTACACAAATTTTCCCATGCTGGCCTGCATCCAATTGTGACCCAGGGAATTAGTAGTATAAATACTAGTATTTTCCTCCCTATTTCAGCAACAGATACATTAGAATAGATGGAAAATTCCATGCTTATAATATGGTTACAGTTTCAGTGGGAAATTTAACATGCATTGAACATTGAAATTGATCTCTCGAAAACAAGCCTTTCCTCTTTTACCTATTCAAAGACTGAATTAACCTGTCTTCATGTTAATTCTCCGTTTTTGTTAGTGACCTTTGTTAAGTAGGAGAATTCAAAGTATCAATGCAGCAGTAGCACTTGTCCTACCTATGCCAATTTAGGGAAAGGCCTAAGGTAATCAGTAAAACGTATCTTGGTAAAAAGTAAAAACTAAGAGAGTGTACATACAGGAGTAGAAAAGTTTTTACTTACAAAGTAACAATGATGGTTGAGGGTTTAAATGGGAAGATTTAGGAATCATCCTGTTAGAGTCAATTTTATGAAGTACTTTCTGACATTTTGTATTCCTCTTGTAATCTTGATTACTTCAAAGGCTCTACCTTTCCTTAAGAGCCTTGTCATATTGCCAGGGTTCTTAGAGTAACCTCAGGAAAGCTGTCTTATCCTTCCATAATGCCACCTGTGACCTGTGATGTTGGGCAGGGCCCGCCATTCAGAAGGATCCTGTGCTTGGTTTAACATCACTGTGTTGAAATTCTTGGTAACATAATCTTTGAACTTGTGTTTCTAATTGAAATCCATTGGGTCAGTGGAACATGCACATGAGCAGAGAGATGCTCACACTACACATCTGCTGTAGTTCTTGCTGTTATTTGCATAGAGCGTTTATGATGCCCAGGTGCACAGACTCCCTGGGATTCAGCTAGGAACAGTACAAGGTAATCATGTTGCACTTCCACTGAGTACATGGGGCACTAGCAAGAAAACCTCCCTTTCTGTTACAAAAGCCAGAACTAGCTTTGAATACAGGAAGAAGGCAATGGCCTTCTAAAAACCCAAATAACCAAAAAACCTTATCATATCCTTCAATCTGTGTTACTTCCCTATATGAGCCAACCACTTAAATTGAAAATGATGATGCAAAAGTAAAGGAAAAGATATGGCAATCCATAATTCTTTTTCCATTTAGTTCTGTCTTGTTGATAGAATGTGTGTGTATTGTGTGTGTATCAAGTGAAATAAACCTGTTGAGTTAGTTTTGTGCAACTTCAAATGTTCTGTTCAGAATGAAATATGTGTGTAAGCATGAGCTAAGCAATAAGAGTTGTATAATCTCAATGATTCTGTATATGAATTAAATGCCCTTATTTTTTCAGTTAAGACTGGCACTGCACAGTATAAGGATTATTGATCAAGTCCATGGTAATAATTTTAACTTTTGATTTGTCTATTTATAATAACATTAAATAGAAAAATGCATTATGAAAAATTTAGAGTGGAAGAAAGACAAGGCTTTATATTTCAGTACATCTAATACCTTTTTCATGTTTTTTTGAACAAAGACTTATTTTTTCATTGGGTCCCACAAATTATGTAACTAGTCCTGTATTTTTAAATCTTAGCAAGCATGTGTTGAGTGTTTACTGTATATCTACAATGGTGTTAAGCACCTGGAGCAAGGGATGGATGGGAGGGAAAAGCATTTTATAAACCCTTCATTTTCTCCTCACAACAGACTTGTAATTTTGGGGGATATATCCCTATATGAAGAAAATGAAGCCCAAAGTCACAAACAGTAGAAAACAAAGACAGCATCTAATCTTAAATCTCTTTGACTCCAGTTCCCATACTCTTTCCGCTCTATGGTGACCACATAATTAATTTTCCAAAGTGGGACACTTTTGGCAATGAAATGGGATGATATTAATAAATACTTGAGGACTATTGACATAAACTGACTGTCTGAAGCAAATCAGAATGTGTGATCATTCTGGCTGTAAAATTATTCCTCACATGTAGCTGGCCATTTATTTATCTTTTATAAGTCTCACTATACCTCTTGGAGAGGATGTCTTCTTCAGCACCTAGCAGGTTTTCCAAAAATTATTTACAGATAAACAATTCTTTGCTGAGTAGATCCTAAATATCATGTGGTTAAAATTTTTCCAGAGGTGAAGCAATGAAGTTAATAAGTGTAGAAGTTGAAAAAATTAGATAGAAAAAAGTAAATGGAATTTTAGGATATTTTATTTCATTTAGTTTTGTGTCTGATACATTTCAGATAGTATTTCAAATTTAATATGACATCAGGTTACAAAACAAATGGAAAAATTAAGGCCCTAAAGTCTTAGAGAGTATCTTTACTTAGAGAAGTTATCAGGATTTTTTTTCCTCTAGGGGATTCAGCTTCTGTTGGATCCTATGCCAAGATACTACAAAGCCAAACACAGATTTGTAAATCAGTTGAGGGAATTTAATTCACCATCCAATAGCACTGGACTGAGAAAGAAAAATTTTAAAGTGTTTATGGTGCTTCAATTATTGAAGACAAATCACTTGCATTCGTGTTCCATTATGAGTTTTCTCTTTATTTGATTGTTTACTACTTTCAGACAGAAAATATCTTGTCTTATTTGTCAATGTATCCCACATGATAATCAGTCCAGATCTCAGGACTTAAATCAGGACTTAATCAATATTTATAAATGAAATTAGCTATCAGAACATATGGAAGCCATGGATACAATTCTAACAATAAATTATAAGAACTTTCTTATTAAAATATAATAGTTATACTCCCTTGATAACAAACTATGTGATTCTTACGTTCCAGAGGAGGGAGACAGAAGTTGCATACTCTTGCTAGGTGGAGCTTATAATATATTTAAAATTAGCTGCATTTTAAAGAAAATTGGATACCTATAAAAGTTTCTTGAGACTTACAATATTTAAAGCACAGTTTTCCCTTCTTGTTCTTTCTATCTCTTGCCCTTAAAATTATCGAATGAGAAAATTTCCTGTCCTTTACTCTGCTGATTACCATTTCTGGGAACATTGCATCTGAATGCAGGACATACAGAAATGACATCTCACTGCTGTATGTGCTGATTCACTGGCACTAATATGTCATTTTCAGAAGCGTTCCCTCTCACAGATATTTCAGCATGGCAGATTCATGGGTCGAAGGGTAAAAGCAGGTTACCTGTGGGTAGAAGCAGATAATGGGCATTTTATTACCCAGACATCTCTCATTTTAAAGCTGCTATTCTCAAGGATTAGACAGATGACCTCCAGTCATGATTTTGATTCCATAAATTGAAATTGGTTGCAATACTGTTCATTGCTCACATGTGATTATGCATGAAGTCAATGTTATGTGATTTTCCATCTGAGGTGATTTCTTAACCTTTTCTCTGCCTCACTCCCCTTAAGTCCACTGTATTCAAGTTCACAGGAATCTGCTAAGTTCCATAAAACTCAATAATAAATGAACATATTTAAGAAAGTAGCTTATATTTCTTTGTTAGGGATTCAGAATGCTCAATTTATAATAATATCATTTTTACAGTTAGGTACTTGGCTGGGTGCTGAGTAGTAAACATGGTCCTTACCTAGTAAAAAATAAGTAATTATAACAAAGTTTTAGTACTCACTTTATAACAGCAAACCCTTTTATAGTGCTCACTTTGTGCATTTTATCGTTCTAAGTGTTCAAATATATTAATTCATGTAAGAAATCTACAGTGTTTCAGTTAAAATAAAACAAGTGCACAAATAATTAAAACATGAAAAATTTTGCCCTAATTATATAAGTACATGTACCAAAATGCCATACAAATTTGGAAGGAGAATCACTGCCTCGCTGCCATAGTCAAGAAAAGCTACAGGAGTTGCTTATTGGATGTCTTCTACATGCTTCCACTGTATCAAGTATATCAGAAACCTTTAAGCAGAGCATGAGACTGAACTCTCCCTCTCAAAAGTTCAGGAAACAAGACCCATACTTAACACATAATTAGAAAACCAAAGAAGATATCATGTACTTTAAAATTCCTTAAATTTTTATGTTTTTGCATTTTTAAAGCATTCTCATATGCCTCATTTTATTTGTTCCTCTCCTCAACCTTATAAAATAGTTATGATTATTTAATGTAACAGCAAAAATTGAAGCTGAAGAATGAATTTTTCTTATTTAAGCACATATCCATTTAAATAGAAGAGCCAAAGCAACGAATAAATGTAGTCAGCATTTACTTTGCATCAGGTATCTAAATCCAAAGCAACACTATGATGTAGGCCTATTATGAGGAAACTAGGGCTTAAAGAAGTTAAGCAATTTATCCAAAGTAGCATAGCCTCTTAGTAGCAAAAGTGACAGTGAACCCAGACTGAATTACTTGAGAGGTCTCCCTCATGACCACTCTCCCTCATGATCAATCCCCCATGCTGCCGTCTAAATATAAAGTGGAGACATATCACAGAGGCCTTACTTTCACCCAGTAAAAGTGATGATTCTTTGTTGCTGGGAACAAGACTATCAAAATGGAGGAAAGTCTTTAATTCCAAACAGTAAAATAATTCCTAAAACTTTATCTTGCATGCTGAACCCCACCATCTAGCAAGTCCTTTCAGCCTAAATATCCCTTTCTTTCAGAAACCTTCCGTTACATAACTCTGTCACTTATCACCATTATGAACAAAGCACTTTAAATTTTTCCGTCCAGTATTTGACATACTATATTGCAGTTTTTAAATTATGAGATTGGGTTTTATATCAAACACACATGAGGAGACTAGCTTAAAGACTATCAGTCATTCTGGGTACTAGAATACCTTGATGATCCACGTGAGTGAATTTCATTAACAGGTTTTTCTTGCTTATGAAAATATGAAAATCACCAGATTTTTGAAGACCCATCAACAGCGTGATTTGAGACCCAATTCTGTGCAGGAAAATATGGTAGACAATAGTGGTTATAGGAATAATATATGACTTACTGAGTAACATCAGGAAAACAAAAAAAAATTCATAAGTACAATTTATCCTTGTATGAAATGGGTACAACAGCAATATTTGCCTTATAGATTCATCATGTGTGTATTTTTATTAAGTGAGATCAGTGGATTAAAGTAATTTGGAAATACTGTCTCTTAGCAAGCATGTGAAACACGGTATTCTGATTATACTAACTACTCCTATAATAAAGTTTTATGCTTCTGTATAGATGTAGTATCTTACATGACAAATTTGGCAATTATTCTTGTCCAGAGATGATAAGGTCCTAATGACATCATTAATAAATAAAAATCTCACGGAAGTGGAGACTGTTTTGCAATTTGTTATTTTACAGTAAAAAACATAACTGTCATGCCAACTACACTATTTATGTTGCCATGGTCTGCAAATGATAACTCAAAGCACACTGTGAATGTGCCATTAGATGTTAAGCCATATTTGGGCAGGGATAGATTGTCATCATATCCCCTGCAAGTAACCCAGTGATTAGTGTCAATGCATATTTTTTTTGAAAGAATGAATAGAATGGGTTTACTATAACTCAGATTAAAATAAGTGGTCATGTCCTCATTAACATTTGTTGTTGTTTGTCTTTTGGATGTTGGCCATCCTAACTGGTGTGAGGTGATACCTCATTGTGGTTTTAATTTGCATTTCTCTGATGACTAGTGATATGGAGCATCTTTTCATGTGCCTGTTGGCCATCTTAATTTCTTCTTTGGAGAAGTGTCTGTTCAGCTCCTCTGCCCATTTTTTAACTGGCTTGTTTGCAAGACAGCAGCAGACTCACAGAACCCTAGAATGGACTAACAGTTACCAAAGGGAAAGGGACTGGGGAAGATGGGTGGGAAGGGAGGGATAAGGGGGAAAAAGGGCTATTACAATTAGCACACATAATGTAGTGGGGTGGGAGTGGGGTGGAGGGATATGGGGAAGGCAGTATAACACAGAGAAGACAAGTAGTGATTCTATAACATCCTACTACACTGATGGACAGTGACTGCAATGGGGTATGTGGTGGGGACTTGATAATAGGGGGAGTCTAGTAACCATAATGTTGCTCATGTAATTTTGTATTAATAATAGCAAAAAAAAATGGTCATGTGATCTGAGATCAGTATTGTGTTCAAAAGACTACCAGCCCAATACCAGAAAAACAATTTAAAATATGACATACAGTATAACATCAAAATATTCTCTTTATTTCTTTGGCAATTGCTGAAAGAAATTCTATTTTTCTTACGTTCTCATTATAAATTCTTGTTCAAACTCTGAGCCCTAATGTTTTCCTCATTATTTTCCTACTTTCTAACTCTCATCCTATTTCCTCACCTTCTTAAGTTATCATTTTCTTTGAAGAGTTCTCTTTAATATTTCACAGGGAAGAATCCAATAAGCTTATTTTCTCTCTCTGTTATATAATCATTGTCTTCTGCACATCAGAGAACCAGTTGTATTTTTTACCAACCAAAAGTCTTTCACAGCCAAGCTGCTCCTTCTCCTTCTTCTTTTTATTCTTCAGTTTCCTTTCCAACTACCCCTCCACTTCCTTCTCCTTCCCCTCTGCCTCCTCCCCCTCCTGGGCTCTTACCAGTGAATGCTGAGGAAAGTATGCAATTCATCTTGTTGGGTTTATCATGGTGTATATTGGGGAATTTGAACTCAGAGCAGCAAACATATCTCGAGCTGGGTTTAATGTTTCCTAAACTCACTAGGGCTGATTTTTCTGCAAGGAAAGATAAAAAGAATGAAATGTGGTTCTTTTTTGTGATGAATGAATTTGTCTACTAATTATCCCTCCTTTTACAACTGAATACAGCAGAGATGCCTTCATTCTAACCCACAGAATTCCTAAGAAGTCCCTGTTTGTGTTTGAATCATTCTTAAATTATCTGGAGGTCCTCTGGATTATTATGAGATTAGCATTCCATTAACTAAAATGATTCCTTTGTGGTCAATGTTGCCCTCAATAAAATCAAACAGAAGAACAAATCAGGGGTGCAATTCCTAGCTCATAATGGCTTTGAGCTTATCTTCTGTTTGACTTTGAACAACAGCATGTATTCTTGCCTATTCCAACTTTGATTGTTAATAGCTGATATAAGGAGTGTGAGTTGTATCTGCATTCATTTTGGGTACCTGAGTATTTGGACATTTCAAGTCCATGATTCCCTCTGATATCTCATTCTCTGAGAGTCCCCCTGAGGGTATCTTTCTTGTCCTCCTTGCTAACTGGCTTCAGTGATATTTGAAATGTAGGTGTCTCCTCCCCTCTACTGTTGGTTACTTCTTTGCCCCATAAAAACCACTGGCTACTCAACTCTCTTACTTGCCTAAATTCTGTATTTTTTTCTTTTTCATTTGTTTTTGTTCTCAAAACAGTTCCCCATCGTGTAGCTGAACAGCTACAAAATCTTTAAAACATAAAGCTCTTAGAACAATATTTTCACCCTGAAATGCAGTTGTGAGTATCCTATGTGGATGTGGGAACTCTCCCCCATGAGGCACACTCTTGCCCCCATTCCTGCTTTTCTGATGTTATATTCAGCCATAATTAGCCCCACGATTTTTCTCATAGTAATTAATTTGGTCTTCCTTGAATCTTTTCATTTTGAAGTTCTATCCTTTAGCACAACAAAGGCCCATATCTATAATTTTGTTCAAACAGCCAAGAAATCTTTCTCCACAGAAAATTGGGCCAGAAGTATGGCTTGGAGGCTCTGTTCAAGCACAGACACAGCAGAACCAAAGTGGTGCCTGTGAGCCATTTTGTCAGAATGAGACACTTAATTAATTTAATGGTTAATGGCATTAGATTCAGAGCATCCATAGAAAGAGTTAAGACTGATAAGATACCAAGTCAGTATCCAAAGTTTTCTCAAAGGTTTTAGACATTTTACTCTAATTTTTCTAAATGCCATGGCTGAAACACCTGTTTGGAGATTGATGTTTTCTTTTTGATATTTTTAGTCAATCCTGAGTGTTCATTTTGTATAATTTCACCCAGGTCTGTCACTAGCCTTCACAGTGCCTTTGTGAAAAGAAGAAAAATGGTTTCCTCTGTTAGATGCAGCCCTGCAAGTGCATGATTTGGTGAACAGTGACATTGCATGGTCTCCCTCTCTTCTTGGTAGGTGCAGATCTGAACCAGGGCACAAGATAGTTGTGGATTATGGGCTAGATTTTACCCACACATGACCTAACATCAAGGTCTTTTGTGAAGTACACAATTCGCATAGACATTTAGAGCAACTCTGTCTTTTCTCTTTCAGTGACATGTCTTTTTCCTTCTTTACTCATTGTGCACCACAGTTCTTTATACCCTCTACCTGTTTTGAGTTCTTAGTTGAAAATAATAGAAATAACCTAGCTTAAGCAGTTTATTTCTATCTGTTCAAAGTAATGGCCTCATTGTTGATTAAAAACATACATGTAGCCTTTCTGCTAATTTATTTCCTTGGGACAAATTAAATTCATGACCATGTACCAAATGGATATTTCCCTTTACTACTTTGGCTTTACTGATTTAAAGTAGTTGTTTGTACTTTAAGAGTGGGACATCCAAGTTTCTTCCTTTCCCTGTCTCTGAAGATTTTTTAACACTTTAAATTCTTTCACTTATCACCTTTTCCTAAAATAACACTGCCTAAAAATGTATCTTGATTTTAAGTGGTATTGGAAACAAAGATTATGATTTAATATATCTAACTTCTTGATGTTGCACTTCAAATGATTTTTCTATGTAAATATTTTAATCATTTTAATTTTTCTCTTCTGTCTTGAAAGACTATGAACTTTGTCAGAACTACATATTGCCAAAATATGTCTAATTTTATTTTAAAAAATCAGACTCTCAATAAGTTTAGTGCCATCAATTCAAAGTTGGAGGACTGGGAGGTGTCCAGCCTGCTCGTGTGGGTTCCTACAGATCAGGTATTCTGATGCTTGAGTTGTGGGGAGAGGGTGTATCTGCAGACTGCTGCTGGGGTGGATCCAGTAGCCATGTCCTGGATGTGGGCAGGAGATGAGTCCCTCATTCTGTTTCTGGGGCTGCTACCGTGAACCAGGTCTGTCACTGGTCTAGGTTTGGGGCAAGGAATGGACCTGTACTGCTGCTGCTGTGGCTGCCTGAAGCTCCTGGGCCCTGGTGGGGGACTTTTGGGTGTTTCGCCCAGCTATGTCTCTGTTGGGCTGTCTTTTCCTGGCTCTTTCCCTGAAGAGAGCAGCAATTTTTGTTTGTTTTGGTCTATATCTGTTGATGCTTTGCCACTGTGGGGCTCTCTGGTGCCCAGCTGGGGATGTATGGGAGATAAAAAGAAAACCCAGGGAACTCAAGGCTTTGTGAATCCACCTTTTTCTTTACACCTTTCGGAGTTGTGAGTTCATATGACTGTTGAATTGTTCCCAGGACACTTAGATGTATTTAGGGAGGATGAGCCATGCCATATTGTAACAACAAGCATTTAAAATAAGATTCAGGTTATAGGACACTGTCAGGCAGTTCCAGGGACTCTGCTGTTTTCCATCCTGGCCATTCCTCATTACCCATACTTTATGAGTGATTTATTTTTTTAAAGTTTGTTTTTCTAAATCTTCATTAAAATATTCAAAACATTTTTATATAATTACAGAATATTTTCTACCATGATTTTATCCTTTCCTGCTACAGCTGGTCGTGTTTATACTAATATTTATGCAAGATATATTTCATTATCCCATTTAAGCAAACATTGTGATAATTATGTGCCTCATAATTAAATGTCTTCCTAATGAAGCCCTAGCAGTTATAATACATTCAGCTGAATGATTGACTCTGGGATGGATAAATATGTAGGAGAAGACTATTTGGCTTTGTTTATTAATACATCAGATAGGTTGCCTTTTGACATCCTAATAGAGACAATATTTCTCTTTTGCTTTAAAAAATAAATCATTTAGCCTTCTACAGCATGAAAGATTACATTGACTCTGAGCTGACCTAGGTAGCAGAAGGTGAACATATTTGCTCTGTAAACTTGACTAAGTATGAGGACAAGTTTTACATACAGTAGAAATGGCTTCACTAATACTGTGGCAAATGAAGTTTGTCTTCCAGCTTTGCCAAAGCTTTAAAGTAAACTTCTAAACAATAGATTTTTCTAACTCTAAAGCACATTTAGAAATAAATGTCAGCTAAAAATAAACCACAGCTGCCATAGAAAAATTAGTATTGATAGTGTGACAAAGGTTTTGATAATCTGAGCAAGAAGAATTGCATTCTAATCAGCTTAAGCAGTAATGTAGCCCTTTTTTACAGAAAGCCAGTAATGGAGCAAATCAGATACAATGGTGGTCCATACAGAGTACATTAGCATCATCATCAGGGTCCCCTCCCAAAAATGTGGCAATATTGTGTAGAAATCCACTGTCATCCGATGTTCCATGAGCTTGTGAGGAATTCCAGTTTGTTAACTATAAGTGAACAGAATACTTTAAAGATTACATTTTAAGCTTTTGATTGCTAATGATGTTCTCCTTTAAAATCTAATCAGATGCAGGATTGTTCAAAAGGTACTGATAATAGTCTGACTTATGGTCCTCCATTGATGTGCATGCCTTAATTTCAGAACCTGTGAATATGTCACTTTACAAAGCAAAAGAGATTTTCAAATGTTATTAATTTGATAAAGGAGCTTGAGATGGGAAAAATGATCCAGGCAGGAAAAAAAATGTAATCACAAGAGTCCTTATAAAAAGGAAAGCAGGGAGGTTAGAGAGAAAAAGAGATCGAAAGATGTTAACAAAGCTTGTTTTGAAGGTGAGCTATGCGGCCATGAGTTCAGTAGTGTAGGTAGAAGCTGGAAAAGGCAAGGAAACAAACTTCCCAGAGCTTCCAGAAGGAATATAGCCTTGCTGACCTACTTCACATTTCTGACTTCCAGAACTGTAAGCTAATAAGTTTGTGTGGTTTTAACCCACTAAATTTGTGGCAGTTTGTAATAGTAACAATTTGAAACTAACACAGTGCTCTATAATCAGGAGACATTGTCATTAAAAAAAGTTTGACGCCGTTATTACATTTCCAGGAATTGATATATATTCATTTTATTAAAGTATACATTTATATATACAAATGTGTATATATTTATATTTATGGGATAATAATTTTGTTTTTAATTTTTGTATTTTTCTTTTTTTTAATGTTTATAAAGGTATTATTGATATACACTCTTGTGAAGGTTTCACATGAAAAAACAACGTGGTTACTACATTTACCCATATTATCAAGTCCCCACCCATACCCCAATGCAGTCACTGTCCATCAGTGTAGTAAGATGCCACAGATTCACTGTTTGCCTTCTCTGTGCTACACTGTTTTCCCTGTGAGCCCCAACACCATGTGTACTAAACATAATACCCCTCAATCCCATTCTCCAACCCCACCCACCTGCCCTCCCACACCCCTCCCCTTTGGTAACCACTAGTCCCTTCCTGGAGTCTGTGAGTCTGCTGCTATTCTGTTCCTTCAATTTTGTCCCATTGTTATAGTCCACAAATGAGGGAAATCATTTGGCACATGTCTTTCTCTGCCTGGCTTATTTCACTGAGCATAATGTCCTCCAGCTCCACCCATGTTGTTGCAAATGGTAGGATTTGTTTCTTTCTTATGGCTGAATAGTTTTCCATTCTGTATATGTACCACCTCTTCATTATCCATTCATCTACTGAGGGACACTCAGGTTGCTTCCATATCTTGGCTATTATAAATAGTGCTGGATAAACATAGGGGCGCATATGTCTTTTTGAATCTGAGAAGTTGTATTCTTTGGGTAAATTCCAAGGAGTGGGATTCCTGGGTCAAATGGTATTTCTAATTTTAGTTGTTTGAGGAACCTCCATATTGCTTTCCACAATGGTTGAACTAGCTTACATTCCCACCAACAGTGTAGGAGGGTTTCCCTTTCTCCGCATCCTTACCAGCATATATTGTTCTTAGTCTTTTGGATGATGGCCATCCTTACTGGTGTGAGGTGATATCTCATTGTGGTTTTAATTTGCATTTTCCTGATTATGAGTGATGTGGAACATCTTTTCATGTGTCTGTTGGCCACCTGAATTTCTTCTTTGGAGAACTGTCTCTTCATATCCTCTGCCCATTTTTTAATCATGTTATTTGCTTTCTGGGTGTTGAGGCAGGTAAGTTCTTTATATAGTTTGGATGTTATCCCTTTGTCAGATATGTCATTTATAAATATATTCTCCCGTAATGTAGGATGCCTTTTTCTTCTGTTGATGGTGCCCTTCGCTGTACAGAAACTTTTAGTTTGATGTAGTCCATGAGTTCATTTTTGCTTTTGTTTCTCTTGCTTGAGAACATGCATTCAGAAAGAAGTCGCTTGTGCTTATATTCAGGAGATTTTCGTCTATGTTGTCTTCTAAGAATTTTATGGTTTCATGACTTACATTCAGGTCCTTGATCTATTTTGAGTTTACTTTTGTGTATGGGGTTAAACAATAATCTAGTTTCATTGTCTTGCATGTAGCTTCCAGTTTTGCCAACACCAGCTGTTGTAGAGGCTGTCATTTCCCCATTGTATATCCATGGATCCATTATCATATATTAATTGACCATATATGCTTCGGTTTATATCTGGGCTCTCTAGTCTGTTCCATTGGTCTATGGGTCTGTTCTTGTGCCAGTACCAAATTGTCTTGATTACTGTGGCTTTGTAGTAGAGCTTAAAATTGGGGAGCATAATACCCCCAGCTTAATTCTTCCTTCTCGGGATTGCTTTGGCTATTCAGGGTCTTTTTTGGTTCCATATGAATTTTAGAATGATTTTCTCTAGTTCATTGAAGAATGCTGTAGGTATTTTTGTAGGAATTGCATTGAATCTGTAGATTGCTTTAGGCAGGATGGCCATTTTGACAATATTAATTCTTCCTATCCATGAGCACTGGATGTGTTTCCATTTATTGGTATCTTTTAAAATTTCTCTCATGAGTGTCTTGTAGTTTTCAGTGTATTGGTCTTTCACTTCCTTGGTTAGGTTTATTCCTAGGTATTTTATTCTTTTTGATGCAATAGTGAGTGGAATTGTTTTTGTGATTTCTCTCTGCTAGTTCATTGTTAGTGTATAGGAATGCCAAAGATTTCTGTGTATTAATTTTGTATCCCACAGCTTTGCTGAATTCAGATATTAGATCTAGTAGTTTTAGAGTGGATTGTTTAGGGTTTTTTTATGTACAATATCATGTCATCTGCAAACAGGGACCATTTGACTTCTTCCTTGCCAATCCGGATGCCTTTTATTTCTTTGTGTTGTCTGATTGCTGTGGCTAGGACCTTCAGTACTATGTTGAATAGAAGTTGGCAGAGTGGGCATCCTTGTCTTGTTCCCGATCTTAAAGGAAAGCTTTCAACTTCTCACTGTTAAGTATAATGTTGGGTGTGGGTTTGTCATATATGGCCTTTATTATGTTGAGGTACTTGCCCTCTATACCCATTTTGTTGAGGATTTTTATTATGAATGGGGGTTGAATTTTGTCAAATTCTTTCTCAGCAACTGTGGAGATGATCATGTGGTTTTTGTCCTTCTTTTCGTTGATGTGATTGATGATGTTGATGGATTTTCAAATGTTGTACCATCCTTGCATCCCTGGAATAAATCCTACTTTATCATGATGGATGATCTTTTTGATGTATTTTTGAATTTGATTTGCTAATATTTTGTTGTGTATTTTTGTGTCTATGTTCATCAGGGATATTGATCTGTAATTTTCTTTTTTTGTGGTGTCATGCCTGGTTTTTCTATTAGGGTGATGCTGGCCTCATAGAAACAGTTTGGAAGTATTCCCTCTTCTACTCTTTGGAAAACTTTAAGGAGGATGAGTATTAGGTCTTCACTAAATTTTTGACATAATTCAGTGGTAAAGCCATCTGGTCCAGAGATTTTGTTCTTAGGTAGTTTCTTGATTACCAGTTTAATTTCGGGTTAGTTATTGGTCTGTTCAGATTTTCTGTTTCTTTCTGGGTCAGCCTTGGAATGGTGTATTTTTCTAGAAAGCTGTCCATTTCTTCTAGGTTATCCAGCTTGTTAGCATATGATTTTTCATAGTATTCTCTCATAATTCTTTGTATTTTTGTGGTGTTCCTAGTGATTTTTCCTTTCTCATTTTTGATTCTGTTTATGTGTGTAGACTCTCTTTTTTTCTTGATAAGTCTGGCTAGGGATTTATCTGTTTTCTTTATTTCCTTGAAGAACCAGCTCCTGCTTTCATTGATTCTTTCTGTTGTTTTATTCTTCTTGATTTTATTTGTTTCTGCTCTAATCTTTATTATGTCCCTCCTTCTACTGACTTTGGGTCTCATTTGTTCTTTTTCTAGTTTTGTTAATTGTGAGTTTAGACTATTCACATGGGATTGTTCTTTTATCCTGAGGTAGGCTTGTATTGCAACATACTTTCCTCTTAGCACGGCCTTCACTGCTTCCCACAGATTTTGTGGTGTTGAATTATTGTTTTCATTTGTCTCCATATATTGTTTGATCTCTGTTTTTATTTGGTCATTGATCCATTGGTTATTTAGAAACATGTTGTGAAGCCTCCATGTGTTTGTGGGATTTTATATTTTCTTTGCTTAATTTATTTCTATCTTTGTGGTCTGGGAATTTCGTTCGTATAATTTCAATCTTTTTGAATTTACCGAGGCACTTTTTGTGGCCTAGTGTATGATCTATTTAAAATGTTCCATGTGCACTTGAGAAGAATGTGTATTCTGCTGCTTTTGGGTGCAGAGTTCTGTAGATGTCTGTTAGGTCCATCTGTTCTAATGTGTTATTCAGTTCTTCTGTCTCCTTACTTATTTTCTGTCTGGTTGATCTGTCCTTTGGAGTGAGTGGAGTGTTGAAGTCTCCTTGAATGAATGCACTGCATTCTATTTCCCCTTTAATTCTATTAGTATTTGTTTCACATATGTAGGAGCTCCTATGTTGTGTGCATAGATATCTATAATGGTTGTATCTTCTTGTTGGATTGATCACTATCATTATGTAATGTTCTTCTTTGTCTCTTGTGACTTTCTTTGTTTTGAAGTCTATTTTGTCAGATACAAGTACTGCAACTCCTGCTTTTTTCTCCCTATTGCATGAAATATCTTTTTCCATCCCTTCACTTTTAGTCTGTGTATGTCTTTGGGTTTAAAGTGAATCTCTTGTAGGCAGCATATAGATGGGTCTTCTTTTTTTATCCATTCAGTGACTCTATGTCTTTTGATTGATGCATTCAGACCATTTACATTTAGGGTGATTATCGATAGGTATGTACTTATTGCCATTGCAGACTTTAGATTCATGGTTACCAAAGGTTCAAGGTAACTTCTTACTATCTAAGTGTCTAACTTAACTCACTTAATATACTATTACAAACACCATCCAAAGGTTCTTTTTTTCTCCTCCTTTTTCTTCCTCCTCCATTCTTTATATATTAGGTATCATATTCTGTACTCTTTGTCTTTCCCTTCATTGACTTCAGGGATAGTTGATTTAATTTTGCATTTGCTTAGTAATTAACTGTTCTACTTTCTTTACTGTTCTTTTATTACCTCTGGTGACAGGTATTAAACCTTAGGAACACTTCCATCTATAGCAGTCCCTCCAAAATACACTGCAGAGATGGTTTGTTGGGGGTAAATTCTCTCAGCTTTTGCTTATCTGGAAATTGTTTAATCCCTCCTTCAAATTTAAATGATAACTTTGCTCGATAAAGTATTCTTGGTTTGAGGCCCTTGTGTTTCATTGCATTAAATACATCATGCCACTCCCTTCTGGCCTGTAAGGTTTCTGCTGTGGAGTCTGATGATACCCTGAAGGGCTTTCCTTTGTATGTGATCTTATTTCTCTCTCTGGCTGCTTTTAATAGTCTGTCCTTATCCTGGATCTTTGCCATTTTAATTACTATATGTCTTGGTATTGTCTTCCTTGGGTCCCTTGTGTTGGGAGATCTGTGCACCTCCATGGCCTGAGAGACTATTTTCTTCCCCAGATTGGGGATGTTTTCCACAATTACCTCCCAAAGACACTTTTGTATCCCTTTTTCTTTCTCTTATTATTCTGGTACCCCTATAATGTGAATATTGTTCTATTTGGGTTGGTCACACAATTCTCTCAATATTCTTCATTCTTAGAGATCCTTTTTTCTCTCTGTGCCTCAGCTTCTTTGTATTCCACTTCTCTAATTTCTATTTCAATTTTCATCTCCTCCACCGTATTTAACCTGCTTTTATAACTTTCCATTGTATGTTTCATTTCTGATACTGTGTTCCGTAATGAATGGATCTCTGATCGGAATTAATTTTTGAGTTCTTGAATATTTTTCTGTACCTCCATGAGCATGTTAATGATTTTTATTTTGAAATCCCTTTCAGGCAGATTCATGAAGTCAATTTCATTTGAACCTTTCTCAGGGGTTGTATTCACAATTTTACTTTGAACCAGGTTCCTTTGGCATTTCATATTTGTATATGGCGCCTCTAGTGCCCAGAGCTCTACTCTCTGGAGCTGCTCAGCCCCTGAAGCAATGTCGGGGGTTGCAGTGGAGTGGTATTGGTGCCTGGGAGGAGGAAAGAGCTGTTTCCTGCTTCCTGGCTGCTATGCCTGTCTCCACTGTGAGAACCAGTGGGCCGAGCACTCAGATATAAGTCTATGTGCTTTGCTTTTGCAGTTACTGCAGACTGGGCTTCCCTCTGGCTGGCCTAATGCCAGGGTAGGGTTTGCTGGTTTGTGAGCCAGGTGGCTCTGTCCTGGAGAAAGTCTCAGTGGGCTGTGTATCATGGAGGGGGTCCTTGGGGCTCTGTAGCCAGCCAGGGATCTGGAGGTCCTGTAGACTGTGAAAGTTCCCTTCATGCTGTGCAGAGTACTCCTGGACAATTTTGTCTACCTGTCCTTTCTCCTGAGCAGCAAGCTCAACGCAATCCTTGCCCCTTTAGCAGCCCTCTTGCTGTTAGGTAGTTTCTCAAACTGCCCACCTTTCTTTTGTCCCAGAGAGCTGAATATGGATCCCTGCTTTCCACAAGCAGCTGGAATCTCAGTCTCTCCAGGTATTCTGCCTGTCTTAGGTTTCCAACCCCCTAATCATGAGAACACCATGAAATGTAGGTTTGTCCTCCCAGATCAGATCTCCGGAGTTAGGTATTCAGCAGTTCCAGGCCTCCATTCCCTCCCCACTCTGTTTCTCTTTCTCTCCCTGGTGAGCTGGGGTGTGGTGAGGGCTTGGGTCCTGCCAGGCCCTGGCTTTGGTACATTACCCTGTTCCATGAGGTTTATTCTTTTTTCCAGGTGTATGCAGTTTGGTCCAGTCCTCTTTCCTGTTGCTCTTTCAGGATTAGTTGTATTAGTTATATTTTCATATTATTTGCAGTTTTAGGAGGAATCCTCTGCCTCACCTCTCACTCCGCCATCTTTTAATTTTTGTATTTTTCTAATTTGTTTACATTGATCATAATTTTTATAAATAGGAAAAAGTTTTATTTTGACACACAACTTTGAAAGAACATCTCAGGATTATGGGGGTATATCAACTGTGGAAATATAAAGTAAGGAATCTTACTTGATGATATTTAAAAACAATGATTTCTCTTTGGAAAGGGCAACCCTAATGTCAGAAAACACTTAAAAATCTCACCAAAGCAAGTTAAACATTATCTTCTTTTTGACTGAAATTCTTAGGTAATACCTTTGTAGAACAATTTTTTTATGTGTACCAGCAGACTTACCCAAGTGTGTTCATAGTGGCAGTATTGAAATGCAAGTATGTGGACACTACCCAAATAACAACCTACAGAAAAATAAGTGTATCAACTCTGGTATGGGTTGTTGTATAGCAGCAAAAATGAATTTACTTCATGTAAGTACAACCAGATCATAAAGAAAAGTGAAAAGGGCAAGTCTGGAATTTTGTATGATTCTATTTATATAATATTCAATTCATATACAACTAAATAAATCATTTGGAATACTGATATATATGCTCAATAAATTTCAGAAAATTAAGAGATTGATAAACAAAAGATTTAAAATAGTGGTGGTGAACTGGACAGAACAGGAGAAGAAACTAGAACAAGGATCGGAGAGGTTTATACCAGGGAATTCACATGTAAAATTAATTTTCTCCTTAAGATTGATGTATTTCACTGTATTGTTAGCCTTTTTGCTTTACACATAGTTTATAAACATTTTGTATTGCTCATATTTAATAAAATCTTTGTATAAAAAGCTGCTTAAAACTAGAGCATCTGCAGACATCAGCTGGTTTTGGGTGTAATGTAGTAGTCCCTAAATATTTCTTAAAATTTTGACCCAAGTGTCTTGCTGTGGTTTATTTTTTGTTTTGTTTTGGGAGAAGGTAATTTTAAGAATAAATGATTCTGAGTAATTTTTTAAAAATTTCTGGTAGTTACTTTAGGTTCAGGTTCTGTTATATAGTGGTACAATGATGTAAACTTTAATTGTTCTCCTAAATTTATCAATATTTTGCTTTTAGGTTAATATATGGTTAGTCTTTCACTTTTGCTTGAACCTTTTATTTTTAGGTACAACATATATTTTAACAGTTGTTAAATCAAACTTTTAATTATGTTTCCAGATAATCTATATTTATATTTAATTTTGAAATTCAGGTAAAACAGTGATATGTCCTCAAACTTCCACATCTATGATTTTTTAGTTTCTTTTAATGAAATATTTAAATATTTTGTTAATTTATTCATTGATATTCATATCTATAATATCCTCTTATATTTTATTTTTTGTTCACTTTTATATTTAATATTTTGGTCTTAGTTTAAAAGTAACTGTTTGGACACAATTTGTGCTTTCTTAAACTATTTCTGTGTTTGTATTTTTTCCTTTAGCATTTATAAGTTACTTCACTTTTGTTTGGTCCTAAATTGACAATTTTACTTGAAGAGTGAATTGTAAATTGGAATCTATACCTTTACTCAATTTGTTACTCAATATTCACTATATGCCAAAAATATTCTTACATTTATGGCATGTGGACTTTAACTTTCTGTAACTTTTTTTCTCTAATTTAACTCTCCATTGTCCATTTTTTATTTTCACTTTTCCCCTCCACACTTCTCATCACCTTGTTTGGGATTTGAATGTGGTGAGGGTGAGTGTGGGATTGTCTATAAGTTTCCGTAAGTATCAATATATGAACAAAAGTCCAGTAAATGGCAAAACATGTATTTGGTTATACATTCATTTGCTGGACAGTGTGTGCAATCTGGAATAACAGAAATATTAATCTTGTCTCACCTATGTGGCAGTAGACATAGAAGTGTTATGTTAATTATGAAGCCTTTAAAATTAAGTTTATATATATACTGTGATTCAGTATTGGATTCATGATTCAAAAATTAGTGGCTATGAAAAGAAATTGTGCTTGATCACAATGGCCAGAATTATTTATTATGCAGCTTCTTAGTTTTCCTGAAGACAACTCTCATCCTTTGTAGACCTCCAGACAAACATGCTTTGTTTCCAGCAATTTCCCTTTCTTCATGAGCACCTCCTTGTCCTACTCTAACTGAATCTAATTATTTTAATGAAAGCAACAAACTTCCTAGTTTTCTCTAATTCCTCCCCCTCCCATTCATGTGCTTATATTTATGTTTTAGGCCTCTTATTGCTTTAAAATTAGTTGTTTGAATCCATAATCTACAAAGGTAGTGACTACATCATTCCCTCTTTTTAGTAGTTTACCAAACTCTGTTTTGGATGATAGTGATTTCTGTGGACTGAATTAAGTTTAATAATTGATAGTATGAATCAGATTTAAATTCTCTCTCCCTCTGTCCCTTTCTTTCCCTCATTGCTTCTCTCTCTCCCTCTCTCCAGACTCAATTGCCCTTCAGACTCATATTAACTCACACTAGATGTTCAAAAACCTCAAATATGGTCTATTAGTACTCATTCCAAAGCAGATCTAAACGTTTCAAGAAAGCAAACCTTTACTGTCAATTTATATTTCTCAGTATATAAGTGGATGAGAAGGAGAAACGTCCACAGCTTGGTTGGTGTTGCCCTCTTTGTAGAAATGAGGAGTCGCTGCCAGCTCAGCTGGAGAATACTGCAGAAAGCAAATATATTGTCTTTCCTTCTCAAATTTAGTATGTAGTTTTTTCAGTCTATAGAAAGGGTACTTCCCATGCCGCAAATGAAAATGAAGCTACTACAGTCACTTACATGTTTGGTGTTATTTTTTAAATGGAAACTGTAAAGTAGAAAGCAGTTCATTCTGTTGTTATTAGAAGACAAGATATCCTAAAATGTAAGAAAAATAAAGTCAAATGTAGCTCAATATAGACAACTACTCACTTTTTAAAAAAACAGCGGTGAGATTATATGTGCTTTCTGTATTAAACTATGCCCCACGTCGTGTGACATCAAACTTGGGCAAAACTAATTTGTCCCACTTGATGTTTACAACTTAAATATTGAGAAGAAAACATTCACAGCATATTGACAGGCTTGTCACTTGCATTCGGTGCTGAACACTTTATAAAGCCTTTAACTAAGCCTTCTCAGCTCTGAAGGACAAACTGCAAAAATTGGTCAGTATTTTGTCATTTCTATATTACTACATTTGCCCACAAAATCCTACGCAGATGGAGATAAAAGCTCTACTACAAGCAAAGAGGGCATTTTTTCCCTTGCCACAAAATATTGATGAAGTACTTTATTGAGGTGGAGATCTCATTAATTATTTGATTTACAGAAAATGAAGGCAGAGGGAAATGAGTGCCCTGGCTAATACCATGATGTACCATCTTGAGACTTAAGATCTTTTTAATGTATTCATCAGGGGTGCATCTGAAAGGGGAAAGAGTGAGCTGAATGGGTCCATTAATTTAATTGAAGCAAGCTCAGACAAGAGATAAAACATCCCAGCCAGCTTCTTTTCATTCGGCAAGAGCGCTGTAGTAAACAGGCAGAGATCCAAACACACCGCAAAGAAATAAAGGTACGTGGAGACTCTAGAGACTTCAAGGCCATGTAATATCAACAGATGCAGAGGTGAATAAACTCTGAAGAGGCCCTCTCTGCATGCACCACCATGTCAGTGTTCCACGGGCACTGTCTAGGCTTTATTGTGAAACTCTGAGCGACTCTGAGGTTACATGTAAGTAATTTAGACTTCCTAAGGCAAAGTTGCATTTGTTCTTTTTTTTCAAACTTCTGAGAAATAGACTCCATCTCCTGCTCTTGAAAGGAAGAGATAAGAGTGGGGAAATGGACTTCCACTGATCTCAGAAGCAGCTTTAAATGATGTTGCTCTCTTTCAGCTATCTGTTTTTGAAATGTAGCAGTCAGAAAATTCTTTTAGTCCTGAAGAGGTTGGGGCCTTTCAGTGCCCTCAACATTTGTCTTTCACTGGGGAGCGTGACTGTACACAGCACATTAATTCACTCCCTGGCTGTGCACAAGAACACAAAACAACAAAGGATGGTCTCCCAGCTCCAAACAAAGCCTGTGCAAGTCATTTCATCTGACAGGAAACAATTTAGTGTGTTTAATCAAAATTGTATTACATTCAGATATTCACAAATTCATTAAACATCATCATTTAGAGATAAAATTGGAATGTATGCATTAAAAAACATTAGTGAATATCAAATGAAATATAGTTTTCTATAAAAATGTTAGAAAAATTAGCATTGAAAAGTGCTGCCAAACTGATTTGCAATGCATGAAAAGAATTGAACAATTTGTAAGAAAAATAAAGAATCTTTAGTCAAATTAGATTCTATCCCATATTGTAATTTTAGTGACAACAATAAGCATGATGAATGAAACACTTCTGTCTTGACATGTAAATTTAAAACTAGTGACAAAATACAGGTATTTTCATAATGACCACTAAGATATATTTGCAGACCTATGAATCATGATTAAATTTGGGTACCAATTTTATAATTCAGTATAAATATTAGAAATCTTTAAAAACAAATGATTTTACGAAGAAGGGGCATAAACCCTAGTGACTGATTTATTTTCATATTTTTTTACAGTGTCTGTGAGGCATTTCAGTTCTTCTTAATTTTCATAATTTCTTATTCTTCAAATGATGACATTATTTCCTTTCCTATACATGGGAAACTTCTTTCTTCTTTTGAAAGTTATTTCATCAGAAGAATCCTTTATTTTTTCAAAATAAATTTTTATGTGGATTAATAGTATATAAAATAGTTTAAAATGGTATTATTTAATTATATAAATTTATTTTTTAAGTTCAGTAATATATCAAGTGAGTTCTAAAGAGGTAAAATATGTTTTATATTTGAGTAAGTTACTTTTCAAATCATCAGAGTAACTAGGGGAGAACTAAGAAGAAGCTACTAGCATGCTTTTTTAGACTGAAGAAGAAATGCTGGCCCAGAAGAACAGGGTGAGTCATCACAGATGCAGTATCTGAGCAGAACAAGAGCAACCGCACCTTCCAAATAACATCTTTGAGAACTAAGCAGGCCCTTTGCACACACTAAGTCACTGAATATTCCTGATGGATTTTATATTAACAGTTAATTCCACTTAAGTGTAAGTTTTTTCTTTCTTCTACCTTGCCTTGTGTCACCACAAATTAAATGTGAGAGAATTGCTGTGCATTTATCTAAAACTTGGCATGTATTTAGTTTTTGCCCAATATTACATTTCAGAATGAAGTAATTGATTATAGTCCACAAGTAGCATAGGTTTTATGAGTCATAAGACTAAGGTATTCAGTTTGATTTACAAGATGTAATAATTAATTAGGAGATAACATTGAATCAATAATACAGATCCCATACTGTATGAGCCACAGATAAATCATCCCAAGATAAATGTTTTCTCTGCTCATAGTTAAATAAATAAATATTTAAATAACTATTATTGTATATGGCTACTTCCTAGTAAGTAAATTTACATATATGATTTCTTGCTGATACCTTTTAAGTATTATTGTGAAAGACTAGCATCAAGACTATAAATTATTTTTATTACTTGTACAGTTAAGCCATTTTGCTATAAAACAATGTGATTGGGCCACAGCAATCAGTATTGGGTAAATAAATGGTGAAAACAATTTACTTTGGACTTACTTTCAAGATATTTGGGAAATCCTTCCTAAATCATCAATATTATCATAAAAATCAGCACAAAAGTAGATGTAGAAAACAATAATATTTTAGTTTAATGCCTATATATGTTGTTTTGTTAGACATTGTGCAGAAGATGATGTATAAGTCTTAGAATAAGTTTGCCTGGGTGAAAACCTGACCAAATTATTTAATTTTTGTGTATCTTGGCTTTCTCACTTATAAAATAGGGATTTTATTATGTACCATACAGGGTTGTTGTATGGATTACATGAGGTGAAATATGTAAATCACTTCAAGGAACATTTAGTAAACATTGTTATTACCATTATTACATAATACATGATAACGTACTCCATTAGAAAAATAAATGGCCAGTATGGGAATAACTGACCAAAACATGTTTTTTTATTGATAACAGCATCATTTTTCTTGAAATATCTTTTATTCTTCTTATATACAATTTCAAATGTTCCTTACTTTTAAGTTTGTAAAGTAAAAAAGATTAAAACATATCTAATATACTCAGAAAAATAAATATTTGTAAAACATGATTGTAAAACATTATTTTTTCCTCCAACTAACTCTTAATTCTGATTCTTTTTATTTTTTTCCTTCAACATGCTATACATTTACCACTGTTGACTCAACCATAACTTCATTGAAAATACTTTCAGAAGGTAAGAAAAACTCCTTCCTCCCCTAGTTTTCTGTGATATTTATTTTTTCACCACCATTATGGTTTCTGTATACATGTTGCATTTTATTCTGGATCAGAAGTTCAGGGTGGACTCATATTTATACATTGTTTAAAATCTCTTACCCAATGCCTTGCAGACCCATAGATTCTCATGAGTATTTGTTGTCACTTATGTATCAGCTGAGGTCAATCATTCCTTTAAGATGTAGAGGAAATTGTCTTCAGCTTTCTATCTCTTGATTCATGGAAAACCTTTCCCAAGATATCTATGAATTCAAGGGACTTAGATTTTGTGAGTCACTTCTGGCTCCAGTTAATGTGCTTCCTGAACTTTTGATCTCTCTCACATTTCTCCTCTTTACCTCTCTATTTTGTGTGTGTAGGCCCAGAGAGAGAATTTAGTTTATTTCCCTTGATTTCCATATAACTTGGCATTCTGTTTCCCCTAATAAGGGCATTCACTCCCTAATTTTTTGAAGATTTGGAGCAGCAACTGGTTTTTTCACAATTCATAACTCAAGAGTCCTTTAGCTAAAAATTCCTTGGTTTCAATTCTGGGGAATTAATTTTTGTCACTTTTCTCTATTGGCCCTAGAATTTGAAAATAAAGGTCCATCACTTCTTATTCCAACCTGTTTAACCTCATTGTCCAAAAATCATATAATCTCCTCACTCTCTACCCTTATTCTTAAATGGCTCATGTTTGTTCATGCAAATAATCATGTAAATAATAAATCATGCATTATGAGCTCAAACAAGATTACAGAGAATTTTTAATTGCATTTTTTTACTTTCCATTTCCATCAACAACAGAGATTAGTATATAAATTTTTGCATACTCTAAAATACATTATGCCACATTTTTCTTGGAATTAAATGAACTACCTTCATGACACACATGAAAGTATAGAGTTTATTTAATACTTATATGTATTTTAATGTAATTGAAAAACCTTCTAAAATATGACTTAAATGGATCCTATACTTATATGATACTTTAAAAAACTAACTGGAGGGTCTTTGACAGATCCCTGAGATTAAAATTTGGATCATTAAATTTTAAGTTTGAAATAGATAAATGTAAATGGAATTTAAATGATATGTAAACTTCATTTTTCTTCTTTTATAATTATCACACATCTTTAAATTACTCAATTTTGTGTGATATGTGTTAATCAATTATTAATTCTATAAAATATTAGGTGTTGTAGGAAATGGTGAACAATAAAATGTGCACTTCTCATCATGAAGGTTACAATTTGTTTCAGGTGATGTGACTAATATGCCTGGTATAAAATTGATTCAATATAAAATATATTTTGTCTTATGAATCTGATCGTATTCTGTTACATGTAGGGATTTGAAGTAATATAGCCAAAGGAGGCTGTCTGAGTGAAGAAGAAATTAGGCCATAGAATAGAGCGGTTGAGTGAATTCATAACTTTGGCATAATTTGGGGACAGTCAGACTAGCTTGAGAGAGAAGGAAATGACCTATTTCTAGTATTCCTGTCAAGACACTCAGGCTCTGTGTTTTGAAGGCCTAAGGCTTTACATACTCAAAGTACAATTATTCTGTACTTTCGGTAAGAATACTTAATAAAATTATATTCTTTCTTGTAAACCTTATATATTTCTTAAATTATGCAAACCTTTCATCACTCTTTTTTTATGGAAAACACACACACACACACACACACACACACGAGTTTCTTGCCTTTCCATTACACACTAAAATGCTGATTTATAATTATTTTGTTATAACTCTTTGTGGTGCTGTATTTGCCAAATATTTTTGTTTGAGTGCTTTTATTCCCAACCAAGAAATGAATTTATCTGCTCCTAAGGACTTCAATCTACATTTTGAAAGAAATAATATACCTAGTTTGGAAAACATTTTAACACAAAAGATATTCTGTGTGTGTGTACTTATTATTAAAACCTCTGGCCAATTTTATAGCTGTATTGTTACACTCACATAAAAATTATATATACATAGTACAAAAAAACAGAGTAGTGGAGTGATAAGATGAATAAACTGGAGGAAACCACCATTTATTAGCTACACAACATGTTGAGCTTAAAATAGCTATTATTGAAATAATGATTCAAATAGTTGGATGCGTTTTTCTAGAGCTTAGGAGAAAGATCTTGGCTGGACATAAAAAATTAGGGAGAGTTTTGCAAGCATTAAATTTTGAATTATGGACTTGGATCACATCACCCAGGGAATAAGTATAAAACTGAGAACCAAATCCTTGATCACTCTGACATTAAAAGTTTGGGGAAAATATAAGGAATGAGGAAAAGAAGACTGAGATGGAGGAAGCAGAGGAAAGGAAAACCAAAGAAATAAGGTATATCAAAGAGGAAGGAGATGTCAACCCATCTAATATTATTAATAGGTACAGAAGAATGTCTAGTGATCATTAGATTTAATATTGAAAGATTATAAGTCACTTTCACAAAAGCAATTTTGGTAGAATATTACTGACAAAATTTGATTTGAGTGAGTTCAGGAGTGAGTGGGTGATAGTAACTATAGACAAATACTTCCAGGCAATAGAATTCTCTTTACCAAAGCAAAATGACAACAGCAACAACTATATAAAAAAAATCAGAAAATTACCCAAAGAATAATACTCAAATTATTCCAATTACAAATCAAAAATTAAATAGGGCTTATTTCTCAGCACTGGTATTTGATATTGTCATTTAGTTTTAGCAAACCAATAAGAAAAGAAAAATAATTAGCAAAACATTGGGGAAAAAGATACAAATTTATTTTTTCTGCAATATGATTATATCCCTGAAAACCCAAGAGGTTCTAGTGAAAATTTACTAAAATCAATGAGAGAATTAGGTAAATTACTTGGATATAAGTATAAAAATAATTATCTTTCCTCATTCTAGCAATTAACACTCAAAAATGTAAATGGAAAAATTTTATTCACAGTAATTAAAAAACTTGTAAAGCATATAGAAATATATTTAATTAAAAAATCATAGTACCTCTAATAAAAAAACTTTAAAGACTAAAATACATCTTTAAAAAATGGTAAGAGAGGCCATGTCTTTGAAAGGGAAGACATAAACATGACAATTCTCCAAATATTTTTCTATGACATTAATGCATAAAATTTTAATTGGATATATTTATTTCAAGCTTATGTTAAGAATAATTTTTTAACAATTTCTAAAAAAGAGAAAGCACGGCTATGATGTCTTCATCTTACCAGATACTAATATAAAGCTGCTATAATGATTCAATTTGATATTGCCATAGCTTCTAGGAATACAGAGAGCATATAGTAACAGATCCTACTATAAGTGAAGATGTAATTGGTAGCATAATAAAATAAAATTTAGTAAATTTAAATATAAGGTAAAGGAGATGTTCAAAGTTTGGAAACACTATTATCAAGAATATATATATATATATATATATGGAACATATATATAAAGCATATACATGTAAGTTACAAACTTTTGTAAAGTAAAAGATAGGATTAACATCTAATAATAGATAATAGATTTGGAGGTGGAAGTATTTGTAACGTATTTAGTATTTCTGTAATAAAAAATATGAAGTAGAAAGAAATACAAAAATATCAATAAAATACAGCTAAGGGAATAAAAAGGGGTCTTACAAAAAAGTAAACCCAAACATCTAATATATGAAAATCTATTAAAATAGAAGAGCAGTAGGAAAACACAAATTAATGAAAAAGCCAATTATCAATTTATAGACAGTTTAGGAGAAATTGAAGTATTACTTGTAGAGACATGAGGTAAATGGGTGTTCTAATAAATTTCTACAAGATGTATGAGTTGTTAGAGATTTTAAAAAAAGTTTGTTAGCATCTATTACAATTAATCATGTAAATAATTTTTGACTTATCAGTTTTACTGCTGGGAATCTATACCTCAGAAATAAAAACTTTAGAACTCAGTGACAAATATATGCATGGAAACACTGTGGGAATAAATATGTACATTTTTTGTAGGAGCTAAAGTGGAACACATGAACACAAATACATAAAAACAAAAATCAAAAGATTTAGGAATGGAATAAAATGCTGCCATTAGAATGAATTGCAAATATGTCAGTTAATATGTATATGGACAATAATCCAGCTTCATTCTCTTGCATCTAGCTGTCCGGTTTTCCCAACACCGGTTGTTGAAGAGACTGTTTTTCCCATTATATATTCATGGCTCCTTTAGCATATATTAATTGACCATATCTACGTGGATTTATATCTGGGCTGTCTATTATGTTCCATTGATCTATGGGTCTGTTCTTGTTATAGTACAGCCAGTACTATACTGTTTTGATTACTGTAGCTTTGTAGTGTAACTTGAAGTCAGGGAGTGTAATACCCCCAGTTTTCTCAGGATTGCTTTAGCTATTGGGGTCTTCTGTGGCTCCATATGAATTTTAGGATTATTTGCTCTAGTTCATTGAAAAATGTCATTGGTATTTTGATAGGGATTGCATTGAATCAATTAATTTGGTTAACTTTCACTAGATTTTCTTGAATGAGGAAAAACTCAGAAAACTCAAGGCCCCATTTTTATAAAACAAACTGACAAAACGTGTGTGAGAGTGTGTGTGTGTTGGTGTTTCTATTAAACAAAACACTTAGGAAGATTGCTGACATGGGATCACAGGAAGGACAGTGGGGTAAAGGGTGGCTGGTTTTTTGTTTTGAAGGAAAAGAATGAAAAAGAATCAAAAGTGCAACAGATGCATAATATAGTAATCCACTTTTGTAAAATTTTCTGTAGATGTATAGTTAAGAATTTTTGTAATTGAAAAAATACTCTGTACCAGATTAAGTGATGCAATTTGACAAATACCTCAGATAGGATTGAATTAAATTTTGCTTCTAATCCTTTAAAAATTTTATAACCCTCCCCTTTTTTCCTTATTAATCTACTATGAAGAAAAAATGATAATATTAAATTGCGTTTTGTGGAGTTAGTCATCTTGACCTGTCTGATTTGAGAATATTATCCTTTCCAACCACTTGTGAAATGCAACACTGGGATTCCTTTGGCTCTGATTCCTTTGGCATTTTATTAGCATAACTATTTTCAGAAATCTAGAACATTCACAGACTAACATATCTTCATCCAGAAGACAGAAGCTATTATTAATAAAATAGTGCCCTGTTAGGCTTCTATCAATAAACATATGAGAAAGAATAGCTTAAATAATAAATAGTTTTATAAATAATTCTTCTTTAGCTTTTATTTAGAATACCTCCAAACTTGGGGAACAGTTGACTAGCAACAAGACTGTATACCAGAAAACCTGTGTATGAACCTGGATTCTAATTCTCCTTTGACTAGTGACCAGCTATTTTTGGTTAATTTATTTTTCACATTTATTGGGCAGGATCACTGATATTTAAGCTACACAATTTCACAGTTTTGGGGAGTATGGCATCTTTAAAAAAGGAAGAGAAGTCTTCTATAATTTATTATTAAAACAGTCATCATATTAGTCACTAAATAAAAGTAGAAAATACATTTTTATCCAGCAAAAGAAGGACACTTGTTTTCAAGTAAATATAGTAGCAAATGTGATTTTTAAATATTTTAGAGAAAAAAACATGATAAACATGCATCAATATTTTATAACACATTTTATATAAAGCACATTTTCTGTGGACTGTTAATTACATATGGGAGAGGTAAAGTGATTTGCATTCAAATATATTTATAGTAAACCCTCAATAAATACATATTGAATAAGTGTCTTTTTTGCAGGAATTTTTAAAATTGTTATTATGCTTACACTTTGTGTAAATATCTCAGAGGGATTAGAAGATATACTACTTCACAAACATATTTCTGGACCAAGTTTTTTTTTCCTCCAAGAATTTCCAAGAAATATTTTTTACTGCCATATGAGAAAATATTAAGAAAGATGCCACATTTTCAAAGTAAAATTTAAAGTACATAGAAGCAAGCCAACAATAAATTAATAAATAAATAACTGAAATACAATTCCAGACTGTTTACTTATTCAAGAATAGTTATTACTGCAAAGCTATACATTTTAAGTTATATCAGTGTCTATACCAAAAAAGATCACTTGAATAGTTTTTTTTAACTTCTATGCAAGAATAGAGGTTAAAAATGAACAGTAGGAGTTTTACTTTCTTTTTGCAAATCACTTCTATGAGAGAAAATCTTTTATACATTAATCTAGATATTTAAAATTCATTAATGATTGTACCCATTTTCTTTGTTATCCAGAAATGTTTAGTTTAATAGATGTCATAATTTATCCTTCATATATATTGTAATCCAGTGTTCCACATAAAATTACAATAACAAAGAAATGAATATTATAATTATAATTCAAGATTTAGAAATAGAATAAAAATCATTTATGTTCTCATAATTTCAACAATAGTATCACTAAGTGTTATGATTTTTTAAGGAAATTAGGACAATATCCATATTTTAAGTGGAGTTAGTGAAAAATGAGACTAGACTAATTGAGAATTTTAAATTTATTTTCTAAACAGAAATATTCCATGGAGTGGATATTTTTTGGCTTAGAAGATAAGATACAGACATGACCGTAACTGTTCCTTCAAAACACTGCTTTAAAATCATTTTAGAAAAAAATTATTTGTGGATTAATCCAAAGTATTTCTTCCTTATTTTGCAAAGTGCCTTTCAAAGATAATGGGGTGAAACAAGGATCATAATATTGAAATATAAAAGGCATGTGCATACATGCTGGTAAATTTACCTCTTGGAGATGTAATCACCTTCTCATTTGGCATTTTCATTTCTCCTTTTCTGCTTTCAATTGTCACTGTATCTTTATATCGTGCACTGCTCTAAAGGCACGGTGGGTGCCCAGGAAGTCATGAATAGCAGTAATAAGAAAACATAATATAGCACAGATTTTTCTATAAGTTAGACTGTGAAAAGGAATACTGAGATTAATCAGAAATCAAACGTATCAGAATTATGAAGACTTCAGTTTGGAAAAAGAAAAAATAACACAAGACTATAGTACTTGAGTTATCTCATTTAATGCCATTGTGTTGAGAGGTTCAAGATTGGAGAAAGCTGCTCAGAGGATTATGGTTGAAACTTGCTTTTTAAATGTAGTCTACACTTAAGGCATGGCATTGGGCCCTTTTTTAGACTAGCGACTGATGGAAAAATCTTGACATATTCTTGGTGCATTCTAAAAATTACACTGTTAAACATAAACTCTAACAGTTCACAGTGGCATTACTGATGAAAATTTGCATTTGCATATTGTAAGTATGTACAAAGTAGATGCCAAGACATTTATATTAAGATTTATTATTATTAAGTGAGCATACTATGTGGCTCATTATAGCCTATTGAAGGTGAAATCAAATTCATTTCCAACTAAGATATTGTCTCGCAACTATTGATTCAGAGACAGCCTAACTAGATGTGGCAGAGAAGGTGGCTTCTGCCTGTGAGACAGCCTTATAGCAAGACAGATGCTCAGGTCTGGAGAAGGGTCAGTTTGGGGAGTTGACAAGATTTGGAAAGGGGTGCTATACGATTAATGAAAATCTTCCCATGAAATAACACTGTTCATGTATTTTGTAGATTAATGACATATTTCAGGGGGGATTTTTGTACTATTCAAGACTATAACCTGGAATTATGGCCCAGAATTTACGTTTCTGGATTTTATAAATAACCATTATCATGATCCATCAAAGTTTAATTATTAAAATATTTTTATTTCTGGGTGATATTAAGCCATTATTTTAGCATTAAATTTTATTATTTTATTGAGTGGGAGGTCTTCTTTGATGGGAGTGGAACAAATTCCATTTCTTTGAGTAAGGTGCTTAGCTAATATAAGAAATGTTTTTATTAATTTTTAAAGAGCTGGATACAGAAAAGAGAGAAGTGCTGGGGCCGTTTGTATAAAGTACTCCCAACTCTTCTTATTTTATTTAATTTATGGTAATTTAATAGTAGTGTTAATATTTAATTAATGTAGAGTGACTCCTTCCTGAAAGATCAGTTCTAAAATATAAATGTTTTAAGAAGTACAAGCTAAATATGTTTCTCTTTTTAAAAGATAAACTGTTATTGAAGGGAAAACTACCTTCAGATATCTGTAATGACCCTGCTGTTATTAAAATGAGCATAATGCTATAATACCACATTATTAAATGGTTAAGATAATAACTTTCAAATTAAGAAGTTTAGCTTAATGGAAAATTATAATATGCAAGATAGAGATGAACAGATAAATATGAAGATAGAAGAAAATCAACAAATAATATTGACAGTGAACATTAATGTAACAATTTAAAAAATAATTTTCATTCATTACTTAGAATATTAGGAAATATGTGGCAATATGAATTATATCAGTTTATATATATATAGTTGCAGCTGTAAAGCATTTTTAAATGGTATTAAATAACTAAAATTAAAACCATATAATTGTAATATGGGCCATTTAGATTCTGCCCTTGGAGAAAAACAAGTTGCAAATAACTTATGTTATGCTGGGATTTAGGGTTCTGTATTTTTTATCTTCCATAAATTATAATTCTTTAAGAAGCTAGAAAAGCATTTTTATAGATTTAATCTATAAAAAAAATAAGACCAGAGAAAAACAAAATTTTTGTGAAAAGTAGACAACTACTCACATTATTATGGAGAACTATTAGTAAGAATTCAGATGTTAAGGACAAATAAAGGCCTAACCCAAGCACTTGAAAGGATTTTCTTACTAAGAAAATGGCATTTTAAGAAATAATAGAGAATTTTATCTTACAAGACATCTGACTTAGCTGAGTTAATATCCAGTTACATTTTCTCTTTCAGGCAGCCTGGCTCCCCATATGCCTTAGAAGGTGTTAAGTCTAATTACATTCACTGGTTTCAATCCACATTAAAGAACAAATACATTGGTTACATCATTTCTACATATGTCATTATGCCTTAGACAAATTTCCATCTTAAGAGAACCTTATCCAATAAAGATAAATACTTCTGCTCAAATAGAGCTTTTTTATATATAACACTTCAAAATTATGCCTAATTTATTCAAATATTTTCAAACAATACTGAATTGTTTGAAAGGAAACTATATTGAGGAAAAGTAACCAGTAAACATATATAAACATGAGATCATGAAGTACTAATAGATGCTACATTATTCTTTCATGAATAATTATATATAATGTTGAGCATAATGGAACAGGAGAAAACTGCAAATGCTTAAGTAATTATAGAGTAACTAATTCTTTCGTACATCCAAAATACTCCTGGCTACTAAGGAGAAACACACACACAGACACATACACACACATACACATTAGTCTAACCAATATTTTTAGAAGGAGACCATGTAAAGAAAATAACTTCTATGATTTCATGGTCTAACATTTTTTTTTTCTAAAACACTTTTTTAATTGAAGTATAGTTGATATACAATATTATGTTGGTTTCAAGTATACAACACCAGTGGTTCAGCAGTCACACACATTATTAAATCTTCACCCCAACTAGTGCAGTAATTATCTGTCAACACAGAAAGATGTTACAGAACCCCTAGCTATATTCTGAATGTTGCCGTACCATCCCTGTGACCACTTTATATCGTGACTGAGATTTTTGTGCCCCTTTGTGGCCCTTACTGTTCCCACCTACCACCTCGACTCCTTCCACATAGTAACTACCAGACACTTTTGTGTCTCTGAGTCTACTGCCGTTTTGTTCATTTTATTTTGTTTTATTTTTAGATTTCACAAATAAGAGAAATCACATGGTGTTTGTCTTTCTCTGCCTGGCTTATTTCACTGAGCATAATGCCTTCTAGGTTCATCCATACAGTTGCAAATGGGAGGATCTCTTCCTTTTATGGCTGAATAATATTCCATTGTGTATATGTACCATACCTTCTTTATCCATTCATCTGTACTGATGGACACTTTAGCTAGCATTGTTTTATAAAGCTTTTATACAGGCAATGAATATTTATTGTTATGCACTGAATTATTAAATCAACTTTTAAAATGTGTCAAATTATTTACTCTGGAAGGTAAATTAACTCAGAAATAAAAGTATTCTCCCTACAGACAATTCTTTTCAATACAGCCATTGGTCTAAAATTAGGGAAATCATGGATTTTGAATGTGATATAATTTTGTATTTTGACCTATCAAATTTAAATATGCTGTGCAACTTTAGACACCTCAGTACCTCCTTGATTTTGCAAAGTAAATAGTATCATGTTATGTACATTGTGGAACACTCAATAAATCCATGATAGATTAATAGAAGAAAGAAAATGATGAATAAGCAAACAAAAAGGTTGACATTAATAAAATCTAAATAGTTCTTTGAAAGTACACTTCTAAGGGACAATAACTTTAAATATGATATTTAAAATCAATTGAACAATAGAAAATGAATATACAGAATCTAGTACTATCTCTATATTTTAAACAGTAAAATGGATTGTATAATAAAGCTGTAGGAGTCATAATCCATTATAATTTATTCTGGTAAAAAATTCATACCTGTCAAGATACTCAAGGTCTACTTTTTAAATATAAAACCTTTCTTAGTCTTTCCTTTATTATGCAAATAGGTTGCTATGGAATCATAGATTTTTGACACTTTATTATCAAAACACATCCTTGACACTATAAAGAAAATACATAAAGTTTCAGGAACAAAAACAGAGGTTTAAGGTAAAATAAATTCCTAGTAGAAATTAATTAAAAGATACTATTTAAATTTTAATTTGCCTTTAGACAACAAATTAAAATATTATGGAGTGTGTCCTTCCCAAATACAAAATTCTTGATGTGCAAATGTGTATCATAATTAAGATACATAACATAACCCGACATATATACACACAGGTTTGTTGTTTTTTTCCTGTACTGATTATGGGAAAGTTAAGTATGCCATCTTTTTTTTATTTTGCTATTATTAATGTACAATTACATGAGCAACATTACGGTTACTAGACTCCCCCTATTATCAAGACCCCACAACATACCCCATTACAATCACTTTCCATCAGCGTAGTAAGATGCTATAGAATCACTGTTTGTCTTCTCTGCCTTCTCTGTATCCTCTCCCTCCCTCTGCTACATTATGTGTGCTAATCATAATAGCCCTTTTCCCCCTTATCCATCCCATCCCACCCACCTTCCCCAGTCCCTTTCCCTTTGGTAACTGTTAGTCCATTCTTGGGTTCGGTGAGTCTGCTGCTGTGTTGTTCCTTCAGTTTTTGCTTTGTTCTTATACTCCACAGATTTGTGAAATCATTTGACACTTGTATTTCTCTCCCTGGCTTATTTTACTGAACATAATACTCCATCCATGTTGTTGCCAATGGTAGGATTTGTTTTCTTCTAATGGCTGAATAATATTCCATTGGGTATATATATAACATCTTCTTTATCCACTCATCTACTGATGGACATTTAGGTTGCTTCCATTTCGTGGCTATTGTAAATAGTGCTGCGATAAACATAGTTCAAACTGGGCTGCTGCATTCTTAGGGTAAATTCCTAGGAGTGGAATTCCTGGGTCAAATGGTATTCCTATTTTGAGTTTTTTGAGGAACCTCCATACTGCTTTCCACAATGGTTGAACTAATTTACATTCCCACCAGCAGTGTAGGAGGGTTCCCCTTTCTCCACATCCTCCCCAACATTTCTTGTTTGTGTTTTGGATGGTGGCCATCCTAACTGATGTGAGCTGATATCTCACTGTAGTTTTAATTTGCATTTCTCTGATGATTTGAGATGTGGAGCATCTTTTCATGTGCCTGTTGGCCATCTGAATTTCTTCTTTGGAGGAGTGTCTGTTCAGCTCCTCTGCCCATTTTTTAAATGGCTTATTTGCTTTTTGTTTGTTGAGGTGCATGAGCTCTTTATATAATTTGGATGTCAACCCCTTATTGAATATGTCATTAATGAATATATTCTCCCATACTGTAGGATGTCTTTTTGTTCTATTGATGGTGTCCTTTCCTGTACAGAAGCATTTTAGTTTGATATCGTCCCATTTGTTCATTTTTGCTTTTGTTTCCCTTACCCATGGAGATATGTTCATGAAGAAGTTGCTCATGTTTATGTCCAAGAGATTTTTGCTTATGTTTTTTTCTAAGAGTTTTATGGTTTCATGACTTACATTCAGGTCTTTGATCCATTTTGAGTTTACTTTTGTATATGGGGTTAGACAATAATCCAGTTTCATTCTCTTAGATGTAGCTGTCCAGTTTTGCCAACACCAGCTGTTGAAGAGGCTGTCATTTCCCCATTGTATATCCATGGCTCCTTTATCGTCTATTAATTGACCATATATGCTTGGGTTTATATCTGTGCTCTCTAGTCTGTTCCATTGGTCTATGGATCTGTTCTTGTGCCAGTACCAAATTGTCTTGATTACTGTGGCTTTGTAGTAGAGCTTGAAGTCAGGGAGCATTATTCCCCCCACTTTATTCTTCTTTCTCAGGATTGCTTTGGCTATTCAGGGTCTTTTGTGGTTCCATACGAATTTTAGAACTATTTGCTCTAGTTCATTGAAGAATGCTGTTGGTATTTTGATAAGAATTGCATTGAATCTGTAGATTGCTTTAGGCAGGACAGCCATTTTAACAATATGAATTCTTCCTATCCATGAGCATGGGATGTGTTTCCATTTATTGGTATCTTCTTTAATTTCTCTTATGAGTGTCTTGTAGTTTTTAGAATATAACTCTTTCACTTCCTTGGTTAGGTTTATTCCTAAGTATTTTATTCTTTTGCATGCAATTGTGAATGGAATTATTTTCCTGATTTCTCTTTCTGCTAGTTCTTCATTAGTGTATGGAAAGGCAACAGATTTCTGTGTATTAATTTTGAATCCTGCAACATTACTGAATTCAGATATTAGATCTAGTAGTTTTAGAGTGGATTCTTTAGGGTTTTTTATGTACAATATCATGTCATCCGCAAACTGGGACAGTTTGACTTCTTCCTTACCAATCTGGATGCCTTTTATTTCTTTGTGTTGTCTGATTGCTGTGGGTAGCACCTCTAGAGCTATGCTGAATGACAGTGGGGAGAGTGGGCATCCTTGTCATGTTCCTGATCTTCAAGGAAAAGCTTTCAGCTTCTTCCTGTTAAGTATAATGTTGGCTGTGGGTTTTTCATATATGGCCTATATTATGTTGAGGTACTTGCCCTCTATACACATTTTGTTGAGAGTTTTTATCATGAATGGGTGTTGAGTTTTGTCAAATGCTTTTTCAGCATCTATTGAGATGATCATGTGGTTTTTGTCCTTCTTTTTGTTGATGTGTAGTGGATGATGTTAATGGATTTTCAAATGTTGTACCATCTTTGCATCCCTGGGATGAATCCCACTTGAACATGATGGATGATCTTTTTGATGTGTTTTTGAATTTGGTTTGCTGATATTTTGTTGAGTGTTTTTGCATCTATGTTCATCAGGGATATTGGTCTGTAATTTTCCTTTTTTGTGGTGTCTTTGCCGGTTTTGGTATTATAATGATGTTGGCCTTGTAGAATGAGTTTGGGAGTATTCCCTCCTCTTCTAGTTTTTAGAAAACTTTAATGAGGATGGGTATTAGGTCTTCACTAAATGTTTGATAAAATTTAGCAGTGAAAACATCTGGACAGGAGTTTTGTTCTTAGGTGGTTTTTTGGTTACCAATTCAATTTCTTTGCTGGTAATTGGTGTATTCAGATTTTCTGTTTCTTCCTGGGTCAGTCTTGGAAGGTTGCATTTTTCTAGAAAGCTGTCCATTTCCTCTAGGTTATCCAGCTTGTTAGCATATAATTTTTCATGGCATTCTCTCATAATTCTTTGTATTTCTGTGGTGTCTGTAGTGATTTTTCCTTTCTCACTTATGATTCTGTTTATGTAGAGTCTCTTTTTTTCTTGTTAAATCTGGCTATTGGTTTATCTATTTCGTTTATTGTCTCCAAGAACCAGTTTCTCATTTCATTGATTTTTCTATTGTTTTATTCTTCTCGATTTTATTTATTTATGCTTTAATCTTTGTTATGTCCCTCCTTCTACTGACTTTGGGCTTCATTTATTCTTCCTCTTCTAGTTTAATTAATTGTTTGTTTAGACTATTCATTTGGGATTTTTCCCCTTTCCTATGGTACCCTGTATTGCAATATATTTCCCTCTTGGCACAGCCTTTGCTGCATCCCACAGATTTTGTGGTTTTGAACTATTGTTGTCATTTGTTTCCATATATTACTTAGTCTCTGTTTTTATTTGGTCATTGATCCATGGATTATTTAGAAGCATGTTATTAACCCTCCATGTGTTTGTGGGCTTTTTCATTTTCTTAGAGTAATTTATTCTAGTTTCATACTTTTGTGATCTGAAAAGCTGGTTTCAATCATTTGAATTTACTGAGGCTCTTTTTGTGGTCTAGTATATGATCTGTTCTTGAAAATGTTCCATGTGCACTTGAGAAGTATGTGTATCCTGTTGCTTTTGAGTGGAGTGTTCTGTAGATATCTGTTAGGTCCGTCTTCTCTAATATGTTGTTCAGTACCTCTGTCTCTATTTATTTTGTCTGGTTGGTCTGTCCTTTTTAGTGAGTGTTGTGTTGAAGTCTCCCAAAATGAATGCATTGAATTCTATTTCCCCCTTAATTCTGTTTTATTTGTTTCAATGTAGGTGATCCTGTGTTAGGTGCATAGATGTTTATAACAGTTATATCCTCTTGTTGGACTGACCCGTTTATCATTATGTAATGTCCTTCTTTGTCTCTTGTGACTTTCTTTAAGTCTATTTTATGTGATACAAGTACTGCAACTTCTGCTTTTTTCTCCCTATTGGTTGCATGAAATATCATTTTCCATCCCTTTACTTTCAGTCTTTGTATGTCTTTGGATTTGAAGTGAGTCTCCTGTAGGCAGCATATATATGGGTCTTGTTTTTTATCCATTCAGTGACTCTACATCTTTTGATTGGTGCATTCAGACCATTTACATTTGGGGTGATTATCGATAGGTATGTACTTATTGGCATTGTAGGCCTCAGATTCATGGTTACCAAAGGTTAAAGGGTAATTTCCTTAATATATAACAGTCTAATTTAACTTACTTTGTATGTTATTACAAACACAACCCCAGGATTCACTTTTTTTTCCTCCTCCATTCTTTGTATGGTATGAATCATACTCTGTACTCCTTGTCTATCCCTTGAGTCACATCTATTTAGTCTTAGGAATACTTCCATCTATAGGAGTCCCTCCAAAATGCATTGTAGAGATGGTTTATGGGAGGTAAATTCTCTCAGCTTTTGCTTATCTGAATATTGTTTAATCCCTCCTTAAATTTAAATGATAACTTTGCTGGGTAGAGTATTCTTGTTTCGAGGCTATTCTGCTTCATTGCATTAAATATATCACATCACTCCCTTCTGGCCTGTAAGGTTTCTGTTGAGAAATCTGAATAGCCTGATGTGTTTTCCTTTGTATGTGATCTTTTTTCTCTCTCTAGCTGCTTTTAAAAGTCTTTCTTTATACTTGATCTTTGCCATTTTAATTATTATATGTCTTCATGTTGTCTTCCTTGGGTCCCTTGTGTTGGGAGATCTGTGCATCTCAATGGTTTGAGAGACTATCTCCTTCCCCAGATTGGGGAAGTTTTCAGCAATTACCTCCTCAGTGACACTTTCTATCCCTTTTTCTCTCTCTTCTTCTTCTGGTACCCCTATTATGCAAATATTGTTCCGTTTGGATTGGTCAGACAGTTCTCTCAATATTCTTTCATTCTTAGAGATCCTTTTTTCTTTCTGTGTCTCAGTTTCTTTGTATTCCTCTTCTCTAATTTCTATTCCATTTACCGTCTCTTCTACTACATCTAGTCTGCTTTTAAATCCCTCCCTTTTATGTTTCATTTCAGATATGGAATTTCTTAATGATTGAATCTCCATCTTAAATTCATTCCTGAGTTCTTGAATATTTTTCTGTACCTCCATAAGCATATTTATGATTTTTATTTTGAGCTCTCTTTTGGGAAAATTGGTGAGTTCAGTATCATTTGGCCCTTTTCTGAGGTTTGTGAGATTTTGGTGTACCATGTTCTTTTGACGTTTCATATTTCTGTGTGGTGCCTTCTATTGCCCAGAAGCTCTGGTCTCTATAGCTGCTCCGCCCCTAGAGTGAGGTTGGTGGTCCTAGGGGACCGGAGCTGGTGTCTGGTGGGAGGAAAGATCTGTTTCCTGACTCCCATCTGTCCTGCGTGTCTCCAGTTTCACAGCCAGTGGGCCAAGCACGCAGGTGTAAACCTCTGTGCTTGGTTTCTTTAGCTTTTGTAGGTGAGGCCTCTCTCTTGCTGGCCTGACGTCGGAGGAGTGACTGCTAGTTTGTGAGCTGGTGCTGTCAGGCCAGGAAGAAAGCTCAGCAGGCTGTGTATCACAGTGGGGGGCCTCAGAGCTGAATAGCAAGCCATGGGGTTGTAGTGCCTGAAGCTCCCCAAAGTTCCCATTCTGCTGGGCAGAGCACACCCAGACAACCTTGTCCCCCTATCCCTTCTCCCTCCCAGCAATCTCTCTGTGAACCTCACACCTTCAGCAGCCCTCTTGCTGCTAGGAAGCCTCTCAGACCGCCTGCCTTTCCCTTGTCTCAGAGCGGCCGGGTGTGGATCCTGTCCTCCCTAAATGGCCAGAATCTGTCTCTCAACCACTCTGCCCTTCCCAGCTCCTCATCCTCCAGAGCATCACACAATGTAGATTTCTGCTTGCAAAGCAGATCTCCAGGGCTAGGTGTTGCACTGTCTCAGGCTTCCACCCTCTCCCCCATTCCTTTTCTCTTCCTTCTGCATGTGAGCTGGGGTGGGGGAAGGGCTCGGGTTCCACTGGATCAAGGCTTTCACACGTTACCCTGTTTTGTGAGGTCTGCTCTGTTCATGAGGTCCTTATGCAGTCTAGTGCAGCCTTCTTTCCTGTTGCTGTTTTATGGTTAGTTGTATTAACTGCATTTTCACACTATCTGTGGTTTTGGGAGGAGTTCTTTTTCTCACCTCTCATGCCGCCATTTTGAATCCTGTCAAGTATGCTATCTTAATTAAACATTTATGGCAATTTAAAATAGCTAAAAACAAGAGGTATGAGTCTTATATAAATTAAATAAATCCTTATGTTTATAGAAAACAAATGAAAATAGTTAAGAAAACAATCCCCATTTGCAACAACATGGATGGAGCTAGAAGGTATTATGCTCAGTGAAATAAGCCAAGCTGAAAAAGACAAGTACCAAATGATTTCACTCATATGTGGAGTATAAGAACTAAGAAAAAAAAAAACTGTAGGAACAAAACAGCAGCAGACTCACAGAACCCAAGAACGGACTAATAGTTACCAAAGGGAAAGGGACTTGGGAGAACGGGTGGGAAGGGAGGGACAAGGGGGAAAAAGGGGCATTATGATTAGCAGATGTAATGTTAGGGGGCACAGGGAGGGCTGTACAACCCAGAAAAGACAAGTAATGATTCTATAGCATCTCACTACACTGATGGACAGTGACTGTAATGGGGTTGGTGGGGGGGACCTGGTGAAGGGGGTAGTGTAATCACCATAATATTGCTCATTTAATTGTAGATTAATGATATCAAAATAAACTTATAAAAAAAAAGAAAATAATCCCATGAGGCAAAAATGATAACAAATCAAGGAACTGGATAAATGGTCTATATATTTGATTCAGTTAATTTCATCCAGCTAGCTAATATTCATTTAAAAATTAGAACATTATGCTTGCCTCAGAGTATCTGTTTTTTAACTAAGTATAACCTTTTTGAAATTATTTAGTTGTGCTCCTTTATTTTTCTCTGGCTATATTGATGTATGATTGACAATGAAAAATTGTACCTTGTTTAAGATATACAACCTGATGACATTATGAAGTATTCACCACAGCCAAGCTAGTCAGCATATCCATCACTTTATACCTCTACCATTTCCTTTTTCTTTTCTTTTTTCTGTGGTGCAAACATTCAAGATGAGATTCCTTATCCTAACACTTCTGTTTGTCCATATGTTATTTTGAACCTTTTAAAATAATTTGATGTGCTTTACTTGTTTTCCCTGAGCTAAACATTTTTAATTTCTTTAGTAACAGCCCTACTGAAGAAAAAGAATTATACTGAAAGTAAATTTGTGGAAATGAAACAATCTTTTATTTTCTGAATATTTCTAGTTGTAAATTTAGAGTCAGATGTCTTCGTAAGTAATAGATACTGTGTTTTTATTCATACCATAAAGTTTGCTTCTGTAAGTGATAAAATAGGAATTGTTATCAATGCTTTTGTAAACAAATCTTTAGTCTCTAAACAAATATCAAATTAGTAAAAAAGACAATAAAGTTAATTATTTAACTGACTGGAGAGATTTCTTTTAGCCAATCTTTTGCAGACAATTTGGTCGTAATAGTCCAGCTTGCTTGTATGTGTGGCCCAGTCTCAAATATATATATATTTCAAATATAAATATATAAAATATAACATATACATATAATTGTATGTATCTTTAAGCATATATATATTTATAAATATAAATATTATATATATACATTATATATAATATTTATAAGTATATATAGTAACACAACAAAGAGTGTGATACAAGGGTGTTTTTTAAAGTATAAGGATACCTCAGAGGTATTACAGGTTTGGTTTCAGACCACCACAATTAAACGAATATGGTGATAAAGCAAGTCAAATGAATGTTTGTTCTCCCAGTGCATATAAAATTATGTTTACACTATACTGTTGTCTATTACTACACAATAGCATTATGTCTAAAACATGTACACACTTAATTTAAAAATTAATCTTTGCTAAAAAATGCTAACCATCATCTGAGGTTTCAGTGAGTCACACATAATCATTTTGCTGATGGAGGGCCTTGCCTTAATGCCAGTGGCTCCTGACTGACCAGAGTGGTGGTTGCTTAAGGCTGGGATAACTGTGGCAATTTCTCAAAATAAGGTAGCAAGGAAGTTTACCTCATCAATTGAGTCCACCTTTAATGAGTAATTATAGCATGCAATGCTATTTGATAGCATTTTCCCCCAGTAGAAATTCTTTGAAAATTTGAGTTAATCCTGCCAAACTTTACTGCTGCTTTATCAACTAAGTTTATGTAGTATTTTAAATCATGTGTTTCATCAACTTGACCAGCATCTTCACCAGTAGTAGATTCTATCTCAAGAAACCACTTTGTTTGCCCATCCATAAGGTGCAACTTTTCATTTGTTCAAGTTCTATCATGAGATTGCAGCAATTCAGTCACATCTTTGTTCTCCACTTCTAATTTAATTATATTGCTATTTCCACTACATTTGCAGTTACTTCCTCTCCTGAAGTCCTGTACTTCTCTCCAAGTCATCCATGAGTGTTGGAACCAACTTCTTCCAAGTTCCTGTTCATAATAATATTTTGACCTCTTCCCGTTAATCACAAAATGTTCTTCATGGCATCTATAATAGGAATCCTTTCCAGAAGGTTTTCAATTTACTTTGTCCAGATCCATCAGAGGAATCACTCTCTCTGAAGTTATAGCTCATGAAATGTATTTCTTCAGTAATAAGACTTGAAAGTTGAAGTTTCTCCTTGATTCATGGGCTGCAGAATGGATGCTGTGTTACCAGGCATGAAAAAATTAATCTCATTGTACATCTCCACTGGGGCTTTGAGGGACCAGGTGCATTGTCAAACAGCAGTAATATTTTGAAAGGGATCTTATTGCTGAGCAGGAGCCTTAACAAGTGGGCTTAAAGTATTCAGTAAACCATGTTGTAAACAGATGGTTGTCATCCAGGCTTTATTTTTCCATTTATAGAGCACAGCAAGAATAGATTTAGCATAATTATTATGGGCCCTAGGATTTTCAGAATGGTCAATGGGTACTGGCTTCAACTTAAAGTCACCAGTTGCATTAACCCCTAAGAAGGGAGTTATCCTGTCATCTAAACCTTTCGAGCCAGGCACTGACTTCTCCTCTCTAGTTATGAAATCCCGCAGATGGTATCTTCTTCCAGTCGAAGGCTCTTTTGTCTCCACTGAAGATCTCTTATTTAGCATAGCCACCTTCCTGAATGATCTTAGCAAGATGTTCTGGATAACTTGCTGCAGCTTCTACATCAGCACTTGCTTCTTTATTTTGTACTTTTATATTATAGAGAGCTTCTTTCTTTAGACCACATGAACCAACCTCTGTTAGATTTCAACTTTTCTTCTGCATCTTCCTTACCTTTCTGAACCTTCATGCAATTAAAATAAAGTTAGGGCCTTGATCTGGATTAGTCTTTGGCTCAAGGGAATGCTATGGCTATTTGGTCTTCTACCCAGACTACTAAAACTTTCTGCACATCAGCAATAATGCTGTTTCATATTACTATCATTCATGTTGTCACTGGAGTATCACCTTTAATTTTCTTCAAGGACTTTTCCTTTCCATTCTCAACTTGGCTAACTGTTTCTTGCAAGATACCTAACTTTTGGCATATCTTGTCTTTCAACATGCACTTCTTGCTAAGCTTAATCATTTCAGGCTTTTGGTTTAAAGTAAGATGTGTAACTCTTCCTTTCACTTGAAATTTTCAGGTCATGGTTAGGTTATCAGCTGGCCTAATTTCAGTATTGCTGTGTTGTAAGAAATAGGGAGGCATTAGGAGGGGAATAGAGATGGGGAAAGGGCAGTTGGCAGAATAGTCAGAACACTCATTTGTCAATTAAGTTCACCATCTTGTATGGGCCCTTAAAAAATGACATAGTAACATCAAAGATGACTGATCATATATGCCACACAAATATAATAAAAACGAAAAAATTTGAAATATTGTGTGAATTACCAAACTGTGACACAGAAACATGAAGTAAATTTGTAAAAAATGCAGTATCTTTTAAGCACAGCAAAGGAAAGTATGCCTGTAGTCAAAACCTGGAAACAACCCAGATGTCCTTAAATAAGTGAGTGATGCATACATATATGGAATACTAATCATGAATAAGAAAAGGAATAAACTATTGATACACACCTCAACCTGGATGGTCTTCCACAGAAACATGGTGAGTGAAATAGCCAATCCTATATTATATGCATTTATTTATATAACATTACTGAAATGACAGAATTATAGAAATGGACCTTTCCATAGAACTTCACTGTGGTCAATCCAGTGTTAAGGAGGCTGTGGTTAAGAGTGGCATGGCAATATGTTGGAAACATTGTCTATGTTTATGAGGCAATGCCAATAATCTGAATGTGATATTGTAATATAGTTTTACAAGATGTTACCACTGGGGGAAACTGAATTAAGGGTACATAAAATCTTTGTACATTATTTCTTACCTTGAGCTTGAAGCTACAGTTATGTCAAAAGCATTTAATTAAAAATATTTAACCCAGAGATATGGTCCCATACATGCTCCCCAAAATAAACACAATATTATTCATTTTATATATGTACACATATGTATTTATATTTATTGTATAAATATGTATAACATGCTATGTAAGACATACTCATATGTATATATACATCATTTCTGTAGTTACTGTGTTACATAATAATCCATGTATAATAAGGATACAGGGCAATTATAAAAAATTATCCCAGTTAGCAACTGAGGATGGTGAGATGACAGTTTTGACAAAAGGACTTCCAGTTAATTTACAATTAACTTCCAGTTAACTTCAATGCTTAATTTATCCAGTGGTCCTCAATTGTTGGCATTACCCTCCACTCAGGGTGTGTTTGGAAATATTTGGGGGTATTTTTATTTATTTTAATAACTAGAGATACTACTAAAAATTAATGTCCTGGAGCTAGGGTTTAAATGTGAAAAGTGCATGATAAATAACAGTCCTGTGCCAAATGGCAGTAGTGCCCACTGACACATACAACATCATTTGTCTTTATAGGTTAAACAGGTAATATAAGTTTGTGCAGCACCTGGGATTACAACAGTTGAATTGTGGATGAATGTGTAGAAATTTAGATTAATTAAGGCATTTATACTATTTTTAAACAATAGCCAGACAAAATATGATTATCTTTTGCCACTCTATGTACAGTCTTGGATGAATTAAGGAAAACTTATAATGTTTGGCATGATAATAACATAATTAGTTTGTTTAAAATTAATTTAAGATTCATTTCAGCTGCAATGTAGATAAATTGGAAAGGAAAAAAGAAAAGCATGGGATTATTTCAAAGTTGTAGGCGAGCAATAAAGAAGACATAAATAAAGGCAATGGCAGTAGAAAATGTGGAAAATAGGACAGATTCATGGGATTCAATAGATTCTCAATAAGCAGAATTTATTGGATTTGGAGACTATCGTGAACATTACTAATGTCATTAGCAGCCATTATTATCTTTGGTGGGCATGGTCAGCATTTTAGCCAGAGACAATCTCATATTTTTCTTCCATCCAAGGGCTTTTTCTAGCAAGACAGTGTTAAAACTGGTTGAGTGCTGGTTCTGGGAAATGATTTATTATTGTTGATGCTGTTGTTTTTGATAGTGGGTTGCTTTGCCTTTATTTCTTTTTTAATTTTTTAATTTTGGTATCATTAATATACAATTACATGAGCAACATAGTGGTTACTAGATTCCCTCCATTATCAAGTCCCCACAACATACCCCATTGCAGTTACTGTCCTTCAGTGTAGTAAGATGCTAGAGAGTCACTAGTTGTCTTCTCTGTGCTATACTGCCGTCCCTGTATGTGCCCCCCATATTATATGTGCTAATTGTAATGCCCCTTATTCCCCTTCTCCCTCCCTTCCCACCCAGCCCCCCACCAGTCCCTTTCCTTTGGGAAACTGTTAGTCCATTCTTGGTTTCTATGAGTCTGCTGCTGTTTTGTTCTTTCAGTTTTTGCTTTGTTCTTGTGCTCCACAGATGAGTGAAATCATTTGGTATTTGTCTTTCTCTGCCTGGCTTATTTCACTGAGCATAATACCCTCTAGGTCCATCCATGTTGTTGCAAATGGTAGGATTTGTTTTCTTCTTATGGCTGAATAATATTCATTGTGTATAGGTGCCACATCTTCTTTATCCATTCATCTACTGATGGACACTTAGGTTGCTTCCATTTCCTGGCTATTGTAAATAGTGCTGCGATAAACATAGGGGTGCATATGTCTTTTTCAAAGTGGGCTGCTGCATTCTTAGGGTAAATTCCTAGGACTGGAATTCCTGGGTCAAATGGTATTTCTATTTTGAGTTTTTGGGGTAATCTCCATATTGCTTTCCACAATGGTTGAACTAGTTTACATTCCCACCAGCAGTGTAGAAGGGTTCCCCTTTCTCCGCCTCCTTGCCAGCATTTGTTGTTCCTATTATTTTCTATGTTGACCATCCTAACTGGTATAAGGTGATACCTCATTGTGGTTTTAATTTGCATTTCCCTGATAATTAGTGATGTGGAGCATCTTTTCATGTGCCGGTTGGCCACCTGAATTTCTTCTCTGGAGAAGTGTCTGTTCATATCCTCTGCCCATTTTTTAATCAGGTTATTTGCTTTTTGGATGTTGAGGTGTGTGAGTTCTTTATATATTTTGGAAGTTAACCCCTTGTTGGATATGTCATTTACAAATATATTCTCCCATACTGTAGGATGCCTTTTTGTTCTGCTGATGGTGTCCTTTGTTGTATATAAGCTTTTTAGCATGATGTAGTCCCATTTGTTCATTTTTTATTTTGTTTCCCTTGCCCAAGGAGATGCGTTCAGCAAAAGTTGTTCATGTTTATATTCAAGAGATTTTTGCCCATGTTTTCATCTAAGAATTTTATGGTTTCATGACTTACATTCAGGTCTTTGATTCATTTTGAGTTTACTTTTGTGTATGGGGTTAGACAATAATCCAATTTCATTTTCTTGCATGTGGCTGTCCAGTTTTGGTTTGCCTTTCTTATGGTAAAATCCCCTGCATCTTGTCACTGGCTTACTAGCTGCCTCCGTTTGCCTGGGGCTATCCTGGTTTTAGCATCGAAAATCCCACATCCAGGGAAACCCCTCAGACACAGACAAATTGGCATAGTTGGTCACCCCTGCAAAATATTATATCCAGCAGTTAGAAGTAATTCCCTTATGGCACAGAGAGAATTTTACATTCTGTAGTTATGTCTGGACTGAGAAACATACATATATATGTCATATGAATATACTGTTACTATTTGCATTAATGACATAGATTTACAAGGGAAAACCTCCAGTTCTAAGGTGGTACAGTCCCATTTTCTGAAGCAAGATTGCCCTTTTATTGACTTGAAATATGCATATTTTGTTATTCCACATGGATTTTTTAAAACAAACTTCCATAATGAAGATAGTAAGTGTAAGTTTTTGAAAAATTTTTATGGTATACAAAACATTTTAGAGACATGTTTATAACTAAGTAACATTTAAACATTAAAACTTTGTATGATATGTGGGTGTTACTGCTTTAGTTAACACTGTAAAGATGAAACATTATGTATTTCTTGAGTGAACTTTGATGACAGGCAGTGCTATGGCTTATAATTTGATATAAAACAATTGTTTTCAAATCCCACTTGAAAGATTGTTAACTTTCTATAAAAAAAGAATGTTTTTTTTCGAAAGCAGGCTGACTGCCCCTGTGTTTTAGACTTCCTGACGTGTAATTGCAACCTCATCCCTGATGTGGGATTTTATTTATGCCTCTTTGGCAGGTTTGCCTCATCCTTCTTTTATTGGGTAACACATGGACTTTGTCAAGTTCAACTGCCCTCATGATCCCCCCATTGGCCAGAAAACATTCATTGAAGAAGAGGAAATACTCTGCGGTGAAACATGTGACTGGTAAAACTCAGGAAATGCAAGATAAGTTTATATACATATGTACAAACGTGTTTAGTATACAACATATTGTGTCTTTAATACTTTGGTTTCTACCAAATTGGAGATTCATGTATCTACATGTTAGGGTTATAAATTTAGTAATGCCATTCTACATTTAATCTTTAATATTATAATTTAGAATTATAATATATCTATAACTGAGTGCTTCATTAAGGAAACTATTTCTGTGTTTGCCATAGCTATATATGCAATTGTCCAATATTTGTAGAACAATTTTTACTCTGAATTATGGTTGATTTGTAATGTTTGCTTCAAGGAATTGCTTTATCATTATTTTAAGGCAGAAATTTTTAAAAATCAAGCAAAATTTAAAGTCAACAATAACCTTTATGTCTGTCTTTGATTGTACATCTGTTTTACAACTCAGAAGACAAAAATAGCATTTATGTGTGAAGTTTATGGATTCCGGTGATAACTAGGTTGGCTAGAAACACCATAAGACTATAAGCTTTATTTAATTAATATAAGGAATAGTTGCTAAATATTTATCTTAAAATTTAAAGTCAGTAAATAAGCCACAGATAATCTGGGCATTATAGAAAAACAACTTTACTATTACTAAGTTTTTCCTATTAGTAGATCAGCTGTTTATTCATTATTTGATCAGTGTTTATTAAGAAATAAGCAATGACAATAATGTAAACATCCATAGTCCCTATCCATATGGGCCTTAGAATTTAGCCGCTTTGTTATGGTATCCTTAGAAAATGTATGCAGTATCTATATCTGTATCTGTATCTATAATTGTATCTATGATTACAGTAGGTTTAACCTTTGTGTTATGATGGCAGTAAAAGCCTAAGTAATTCTCTGAATAGTTCAACACACAATTTTCAAATTCTGGAATCAATAGTAACACAGAGTATCCTGCTTTCTTCCGTGTTGCCAGTTTTGTTTTTGTTTTTCACTTAAAAAAAAAATAACGAGCTTTTGATTTAGACATGAGAAAACTACCCTTCACTTAGGCAATACTAGTTTTCTTTAAAATAAAAATGGACAGGTTAATAAAGGTTGATATAATTTTTTTCCTTTGGAAATTCCTGGTCCTATGATTTTCTTGATATGATTTCTATAGAAATATAAAATACTGTAAGTCAAGAAAGATTTTGTAGTTAGTCAGGTTTTTTTTGTTTGTTTTTTTTTTTGGTGAGATAAGAATAGATTTGTTGAAAGAATGTAGGAACCAGAAGGATCATTAGAGGGATTAGAAAGGAATGTAATCCAAGAAAATATTCATCATCCCTCATATAAACCACACAGCGTTTTCCCTATTGATCCACAGCTTTCATTATTGATTTCCTACAATTGATCCTTCATGTCAGTGATGATCTAGTTCTATTTATTTTTAAATTACATTAGAATAAAAGGAAGAAAATTAAAATGTGTTCTATTACCATCCTCCCTCAGTAATACCTCTTGGGTTTGGGGGGTGGGGGTGGGAAGGTAGCAGGTGTGGCCAGAGAGATGTAAGAAGACTTATAATTTTTTTGATGATTTTTTTTACCTGAGTGATGTTGAAGTTCGGTTTATTATTCTATTTTATGTATGTTTGAATTTTTTCAGAACAGGGAAATTAAAATTGAAGTACATAGTTAAGATTACAATAGTCAAGCATTTTATTTGATTTTTTGATTTTTTAATTGAAGTAAAGTTGATATATACCATTATATTGGTTTCAAGTGCACATCACAGTGATTCAACAGTTACACACATTATTAAATCCTCACTCCCACTAGTGTAGTCATTATCTGTTAACATAGAAAGATGTTACAGAACTATTAACTATATTTTCCATGCTGCACTTCTATCCCCTTGACCAAATTATATTATAGTTGATATTTTGTGCCTCTTTATTCCCTTCATCCTCTCCACCTACCCACCCCAACCCTCCTCCATGGTAACCACCAGTCACTTCTCAGTGTCTCTGAGTCTACTGCTTTTTTGTTCATTTTGTTTTCTTTTGTTTTTAGATCTCACATATAAGTGAAATCATATGGTGCTTGTCTTTCTCTGCCTGGCTTACTTCACTCAGCATAATACCCTCTAGTTCCATCCACGTTATCACAAATGGCAGGATTTCTTTTCTGACTGAATAATATTCCATTGTGAATATGTACCACATCTTCTTTATCCATGCATCTATTGATGGACATCTTGGCTGCTTCCATATCTTCGATATTATAAATAATGAGTCAATAAACATATGAGTACAAGTATTTTAAATAGATGAAAGATGAAAATCTATTGCCCCAAACACTCCAAAACATCAATATCATGTAATTCCTCATGAAAAAAATGCATATAATTACATGTACCCACTTAAATACTTCTTTAAAAGAATTAAAGAAAGGGAAATTTGGGATATATATTTTTCTGTACTTTTCCATAACTACCATTTTTAGGATTTTTTTCCTCATTTGCTTATTCATACATGTTGTGTTATCGTCTGTTAAATACAGTTGTATCATGATTTTATTCATACATCATGCTTAATTAAATCAGTTCCCAGTTATTTGTAGTGTTGATATTACAAACTGAAATGCAATAAATAAACTTCCCAGTGGATAAAAATCAGTGAATTCATGTGAGTATAGACTTTCAATTTATTGGAGTGAGGTTGCTAGATACATACAGTTTGAATTTTGATGGATACTCTTAATTTTTATCCAGAAATGTTGAACCTCTTTATATTCCCAGAGTATATTAAAAGTCCATTTTTTCAATAAAAATATCTTACTGAAAATTAATTTAATTTTACTTTAGTTTGGTTTATTACTAAGCTGAGTGGATCATTGCTTGGATCTGCATATTTTTCTGCGGCTTTCTTTTTTATAATAAAAATCTTTGGAATGAGTTTATTTTTTAGTAGGGACTTTATCTTTCATTCTACTTTAAATATGTTTTTTTCAGTTTATAATTTCAACTTTGTGTCCTGTTTTCAATAAGAGCAATTAATTTTTATGTATGAAATATATTAAGGTCTTACCCTGTGGATTTTTATATTATGCATTAGTTAGGCTATCTTTGCTCTGTGATTTTTTAGAATCTGGCTATGTTTTCTTGATCTAGAAACATATATACCTTTAAAATTTGTGAATCTTGTATTTCTTTTTAATGAATTTTTGTTTAAAGATTGAATAGTGTTGGGTTCTAGCTTTACTTTTTTGCTACCTTCTTGTTCCAATATTACTTCATTCATTCATATTTTATTCAATGATTAGTTCATTCAGTCATTTATGCATGTTAAGCATAACATACAAACTTCCTAGGTATTGATAATGATATAGCAGTGAAAAATAATAAGACAAATCACTTCTCCTCACCAAATTCATATTCTCTTAGGGATAGACTGAGAATAACTGAATACAGAATAAATATTTTGTAAGTTATATGATAAGAATGAATGTAACAAGTGTGTGGACATCAAGCAAAAGGGCATTACCCACACACAGAGGGGAAAAAGGGTGAAGACTCCAATGCAGGAGCATACTTTGTGAGTATGGATTACAGGTAAATTCATGTAACTGAAAGGGAAATATAGGAGGTGAGTTAAAATGAATGGGGGGAAAACACCTACAAGTGTTTTATTAAACTTGGTAAGGATTTGGGGTTTTTTTCTGAGAGCAACTGGAACAGTTTTTGAGTTTTAAAAAGGAGGGCATCATAGTCAAATTTACCTTTAGGAACACTAAGTCTGCCTGTCATGCTGAGAATATACTGGGGTGAGGGAAAAGAGCAGAAGGGAAATTTTTAGGAAGCTACTACAAAACTCTAGGGAAGAGATGACAGTGTCTTGGACTCTAGTGGAAGTCATGGTAGTGTTAAATGACAGGAATCGATATATTCTGAAGCTAGAGATACTGGATTTGGTGGAAAAACAAAGCAAAAAAATCAAAGATTCCAAGAAAACAAGAACCATGTCAGCTTCTAGAATGTAAACAGCAGAAAATAATAGACAGTATCTTCAGAAGGTCTTTCTAAGAGTGCATTAGGTCAAACCAGTTACTACCCTTAGGTTAATGGGCTCAATTTTCAAATTTGGGGAAAATTGTATGATTGCCAGGAGAGATTAGGGTACTTAGAGATTTGATTTTCTCAGATTGCATTCAGTGAGATACTCCCAAAAGGACTACCAAGGCTCTGTCCCTGAGAAAAGAGGTCATGGAAGCCAGGTGGGCAAAAACTTAAGATTTGCATTACAGCTTCATATTTTCATTACAACTGCAATATAAACACCACCTTTAGCATAGTCTACAAGGTCCTAATAAGCTAGACCATGCTTTCCTTGACAAGATTTTTCTCATTCAGCTTTAGCCCCTCCCCTATGGTCTAGCCATGCTGGCCTTTTTAGGTTTCTTCTATGTTCTTCATATCCACTTTTTTGAATTTCAGGGTGTAACTAAAATACCATCCTTGCCTGTCAATATTATCTAATGTAACTAGTCCCCTTCCACAGTTCCTTTTATCATATTATTTTTTTTGTAGCATTTAAAAATGATCTGGTTTATTTCCTCTCTCCACTCATCCCTGTCAAGATGTAAGCTGCTAGAAGATAGGAATTTAGTCTATCCAGTTCACTGATATATCTCACTCAGAACCTAGGCGTATCTGTCACATAGGAATTGATCAATAAATTCAGGTTGAGAACATAAAATTGCTAATTCACTTGAACTGAAGACCTAGTTTCTTATCCTATTTTCCCAACATTTCTTAGTCTAGCATTCAAACCATTTGTATCAAAGTCCTGAGGTGTTGATTAAAAGTATAGATTCTTTGGTCCTGTTCCACATTGACAAACTGAGATTCTAGGGTTGGGTGATAGGAAAATGCATTTAAACCAGAATATAGTGATTCTTAGAGAATCTGAAGTTGTTAACTATGGTTATTTAAAGTATATGTATTGAATACTTGAGATATTACACAATATCATATTACTTCCTAATAAAGAACACAAAAATTAGAAGGAGTACTCCTTGTAAAACCAAAGCTCACACTTGATAGCCAGTACTCAATGGCAAAAATAATGATATCTTGGAAATATAATTGCTGAAAAGAAATTTATTGTGCATATGTAATAGAACTATAAACAACTTTTTTATCAAATTCATATTATTACATCATGTGCTCTGGCTTGAACCACATTTTAGACTTTGCAAGAAAAATGGTACATATGCTAGCTCTGACATGTAGTCATTGGATCTTAAAAATAAAGACTAGTGGTAAAGTAAAATTAAAGAGGTAAACTTAATTTTAAAATTTTAATTATTTAAATTAAATATATTTAAAATATTGTAATTTCACCATGTGGTCATTACTAACCTATTATTAATGATATTTATCATCCACTTTTTTTTAATACTGAGGCTTTGGAGTCCAGCGTGATTTTTCACAAAGTACATTTCAGTTTGGAATAGCCACATTTCATGGCTCAATAACTACATGCAGCTATCGTATTAGACGGTACAACTCTAAAACTTAACTTCTAATTTTCCAACGTTCTAATACTAGACTTTTTCTATCATAAGTTACTTTTGGGTAGGACTTGTTTTGAAAAAAGATCAATATAACCTAGTTTGAATGAAGCACTAAGTTATAATATGTGTATCTTTATACAATAGCATAAAACTCATAGGTGAGCATTATAAAAGTTTGTAATCCTCTTTTTCATAGGAAAAATATGGTAATTATCTTTCTTTAAATTTTTAAAATTTTTCTATATAAGATCTCACCTTGCTGTTGACTACACTATGTCATTGACATTGACACCAGAAACCCAGATACATCTGAAACCTGACATTAAAAAAAAACCAATATAGTACTTTCTAATTCAAAATAGCTCAAAGTTAACTCAATTCCAGTCAGTTCAAAGTTAACTCAATTTCATTGGGGTATCTTTTCTGACACCTCTGTCTTTTTCTGCCAAGTCCACAAGGCTGCATGGAACTTCCATGCTTTATGGTAAAGAAAGTGAATTGCTCCTCTTGTGATGTTCTTTGGTTTACACTCTACCCACTACCTAATGTTCTTAGCTAAATTACCTTCTGCTGTGTTATCAGAGTGTGACTGGGATTCACTCCACTTGTTCCCTTGGTTCCTACCTAGGCTTATGCTAGCACCCAGTATAACTCCATTCAATCATGAACTAAGTAGTTAAGCCTAAACTTTCTCCTTGACCTGCCTCCTGATAAACTTGATGTAAATGCCCCATAACTTCCTCATCACCTTGGATGTGTAAGAACCTCAGAATCCCATACATGACACCCTAAAGTGGTGAAAGGCTACAGCACTATTTCAAACCCATTTAAATAAGAAAATCCTTCAGGCACTTCTCTACTATTCAGATGTCATGTTAAATGCAGATTTTACTAAACATGGGGCTTTGCTCTAAAGGAATAAAATGAAGGAAAAATGGCAAGGGGAGAATACGTAAGAAAGCATTTAAAAAGATTCTCCTAGTACAAAATTAACTGGACTGTTCTAAGAGTTGGTAGACAAAAGTTCCATGGGCAAAAGGAGAATCTGTGCACAAAGTCATTAAGAATGCAGCTTAAAAATTATTTTGAAAACTAACATTTCATGTTACTTAATTTTTTTCTCAAAAGTATTATTATATTTTGGATAATAGAATAAAGTTTTAAGAAAAAAATAACATCAAGAGAGAGAAGTCAAGAACAAATGTTTTTTGATGCATGCTCTTAAAGATCTTACTAATCACAAGTCATTTTGGTCTTTACTAATACCCCTAACATTTTCCTTAAAATGAAAATATTCTTCCATTTAAAATTATCTTTTAATGCTGGGGGGACAAAAATAAATCAATCTTTAGGTAGAATGATTTAAAGTCTTTGAACTTTTTAAATGGAATCAAATGTCATATGAGTTATAGCTATTATTCTACCACAGTTCACTTTAATGACATTCTGTCCACAGAATCATCATCTGTTTTTGACCTTTTTAACTTAGAACTTACTCAGTTTTTGCCAGAAAATTTTTTCTCCTTTTCTAAATGATCATTTCTAGAACTAGTATTTCCCTTTCCTTAGAAGTTTGTCTGAACATTGTTTCTCTTCAACTTTTATTATAAGTTTTAAATTTGTTATTACACCTCAAAGCAATACCAAGTTTAGAACACCTTTCTGTTGTTTTTATATGCAGAAAAATATTTTTAATGTTTTAATATTGTTTACTGTATGAACAGAATTACAATTATCTTACTATAATTTTATTTGTCATATTTTGATTTATGTATTATATCCATTTCTCTACTAGCCATTCATTTTTCTCCCTAGTTTTGTTAAGGTATAATTGACAAATAAAATTGTAAGATATTTAAAATGTGCAGCATGATGAGTTGAAATATATATGTATTATGAAAGGATTTCCCCCATTGAGTTAATTAACACATCCATCACTTCACACATTTCTCTTTTTTGGTTGAACACACTTAGTTCCACTCTTACAAAATTTCATACATTTTTATTGTATATATTTTTATATAGAGAAAAATATCAGTGATATTTTAATGCAAAGTAGAAATGGCTGTTATGGCTTTCATTTAGGCTCTTAAAATAAATTGTATCAGTGTAATGTAGGCCATTATCAAATGTAGAGCTGATTCATAAATAAAGTTCATATAGTTAAATATATTTTATTTGATGTCATTTAACTTAAGCTACAAGCAAAACCTCAACTGTAAAGGAAAAGTGGTTAAAGAATACACATATATGCACTCACCCACACACACAACCCACCAGAACTAGCATAACATTTTTTAAATCAAGTACCATTATCTGTTGTCATTAAAGAAATGCCAAATGACTTATTCATGATGCAGTTTTACCAATATGACACTGATATCTAAAATGATAGTAAAGTTGTTCTTTTGCTTACACAAGAGGAAAAAGATGAGGAGACTGTAAGTAAAGCAGAATGTTTACACACATTAAACCTGTGAAGAACTATCTCATTATTTGTTAGCATCTATTCAAGGAGGGGATAAAAGCAGGATTTAAAATAAAATTGTTCAACTTGTTTTGTAAAATTGACAGATGCAACATAGTGGAATTTGTGTAGTATGCTTTACAAATAATGCATTTTTTAAAAATAGTGATGCATTTCTTATTATATCCAAGTTTAGACTAATACCTGCCTCCAACCTTCTCCAGAAGTTTTTGCATATGCAAATTAATTTTTCCTATTGAGCTTCATTATCACCAGTTTGGATCTTTGGCACTTATTGGACTAAATAATTCTAATTATTTCTTTTCTTAATCATACTCTGACATTCAATGCTTATATTACACAATTAATTCTAGAACACAGTATTCTCAGACACTTGGCACTTAAAGGTGAAATACTGACAGAAAATGTACTCCTATTTTTTTTGAGACTTAAAACCAATATTTTTATTAAAAATAAGCTCCCCATTTGGCCACTAATACATATAAGCAGCAGTGTAGGCATCAGTTGAGAGCTCAGATTCCGAGTCTGATGGATGGGTTAGCAGCCACTGTACTCCTATTTTTTTTTGGTTTTGTTAATCTACAATTATATGTGCAATATTATAGTTACTAAACTCCCCACTTCATCAAGTCCCCCACCAACATAACTCATTACAGTCATTGTCCATCAGCGTAGTGAGATGCTATAGAATCACTGTGTCTTCTCTGAGTTGTACAGCTCTCCCCGTGCCCCCCCCCACATTATCTGCTAATCATAATTCTCCTTTTCCCCCTTGTCCCTCCATTCCCACCAATCCCCCCCAGTCCCTTTCCCATTGCTAAATGCAGTCCATTCTTGGGTTCTGTGAGTCTGCTGCTGTTTTGTTCCTTCAGTTTTTTTTCTTTGCTCTTATGCTCCTCATAGAGTGAAATCATTTGATACTTGTCTTTTTCTGCTTGGTTTACTTCACTGAGCATAATACCCTCTAGCTCCATCCATGTTGTTGCAAATGGTAGGATTTGTTTCTTCTTACGGCTGAATAATATTCCATTGTGTATATGTACCACTTCTTCTTTATCCATTCATCTACTGATGGACACTTAGGTTGCTTCCATTTCTTGGCTATTGTAAATAGTGCTGCGATAAACATAGGGGTGCATATGTCTTTTTCAAACTGGGCTGCTGCATTCTTAGGGTAAATTCCTAGGAGTGGAATTCCTGGGTCAAATGGTATTTCTATTTTGAGTTTTTTGAGGAACCTCCATACTGCTTTCCACAATGGTTGAACTAATTTGCATTCCCACCAGCAGTGTAGGAGGGTTCCCTTTCTCCACATCCTCGCCAACATTTGTTGTTGTTTGTGTTTTGGATGTTGGCCATCCTTACTGGTGTGAGGTGATATCTCATTGTGGTTTTAATCTGCATTTCTCTGATGATTAGCGATGTGGAGCATCTTTTCATGTGCCTGTTGGCCATCTGAATTTCTTCTTTGGAGAAGTGTCTATTCATGTCCTCTGCCCATTTCTTAATTGGATTATTTGCTTTTGTTTGTTAAGGTGCGTGAGTTCTTTATATATTTTGGATGTCAACCCTTTATCAGATATGTCATTTATGAATATATTCTCCCATACTGTAGGATGTCTTTTTGTTCTACTAATGGTGTCCTTTGCTGTACAGAAGCTTTTCAGCTTCATAAAATCCCACTTGTTCATTTTTGTTTTTGTTTCCTTTGACCAGGGAGATATGTTCATGAAGAAGTTGCTCATGTTTATGTCCAAGAGATTTTTGCTTATGTTTTTTTCTAAGAGTTTTATGGTTTCATGACTTACATTCAGGTCTTTGATCCATTTTGAGTCTACTTTCATATATGGGGTTAGACAGTAATCAGTTTCATTCTCTTACATGTAGCTGTCCAGTTTTGCCAACACCAGCTGTTGAAGAGGCTGTCATTTCCCCATTGTATATCCGTGGCTCCTTTATCGTATATCAATTGACCATATATGTTTGGGTTAATGTCTGGACTCCCTATTCTGTTCCACTGGTCTATGGGTCTGTTCTTGTTCCAGTACTAGATTGTCTTGACTACTGTGACTTTATAGTAGAGCTTGAAGTCTGGGAGCGTAATTCCCCCTGTTTTATTCTTCCTTCTCAGGATTGCTTTGGCTATTCAGGGTCATTTGTGGTTCCATATGAATTTTAGAACTATTTGTTCCAGTTCATTGAAGAATGCTGTAGGTATTTTGGCAGGGATTGCATTGAATCTGTAGATTGCTTTAGGCAGGATAGCCATTTTGACAATATTTATTCTTCCTATCCAAAAGCATGGGATGAATTTCCATTTTTTAGTGTCCTTTTTAATTTCTCTTATGAGTGTCTTGTAGTTTTCAGGGTATAGGACTTTCACTTCCTTCGTTAGGTTTATTCCTAGGTATTTTATTCTTTTTGATGCAACTGTGAATGGAATTGTTTTCCTGGTTTCTCTTTCTGTTAGCTCATCATTACTTTATAGGAAAGCAACAGATTTCTGTGTGTTAATTTTGTATCCTGCAACTTTGCTGAATTCAGATATTAGTTCTAGGAGTTTTGAAGTGGAGTCTTTAGGGTTTTTTATGTACAATGTCATGTCATCTGCAAATAGTGACAATTTGACTTCTTATTTACTAATTGGATGCCTTGTATTTCTTCGTTTTGTTTAAGTCCTGGGCTAGGACCTCCAGTACTATGTTGAATAACAGTGGGGAGAGTGGGCATCCCTATCTTGTTCCCGATCTTAGATGTAAAGCTTTCAGCTTCTCGCTATTAAGTATGATGTTGGCTGTGGGTTTGTCATATATGGCCTTTATGATGTTGAGGTACTTGCCCTCTATACCCATTTTGTTGAGAGTTTTTATTATGAATGTATGTTGAATTTTGTCAAATGCTTTTTCAGCATCTGTGGAGACGATCATGTGGTTTTTCTTCTTTTTGTTGATGTGGTGGATGATGTTGATGGATTTTAGAATCATCCTTGCATTCCTGAGATGAATCCCACTTGTTCATGGTCTATTATCCTCTTGATGTATTTTTGAATTTTGTTTGCTAATATTTTGTTGAGTATTTTTGCATCTATGTTCAGCAGGGATATTGGTCTGTAACTTTCTTTTTTTGTGGTGACCTTGCCTAGTTTTGGTGTTAGAGTGACGCTGGCTTCATAGAATGAGTTTGGAAGTATTTCCTCCTCTTCTATTTTTTGGAAAACTTTAAGGAGAATGGGTATTATTTCTTCTCTATATGTCTGATAAAATTCAGCGTGAATCCATCTGGCCTGGGGTTTTTGTTCTTGGGTAGTTTTCTGATTACTGATTCAATTTCATTGCTGGTAATTGGTCTGTTTAGGTTTTCTATTTGTGCCTTGGTCAGTCTTGGAAGGTTGTATTTTTCTAACAAGTGTCCATTTCTTCTAGGTTTTCCAGCTTGTTAGCATATAGATTTTCATAATATTCTTTAATAAATCTTTGTATTTCTGTGAGGTCTGTCATGATTTTTCCTTTCTCATTTCTGATTCTGTTTATGTGTGTAGATTCTCTTTTTCTCTTAATAAGTCTGGCTAGGGGTTTATCAATTTTGTTTATTTTCTTGAAGAACCAGCTCTTGGTTTCATTGATTTTTTCTTTTGTTTTATTCTTCTCAATTTTATTTATTTATTCTCCAATCTTTATTATGTCCCCCCTTCTGGTGATTTTGTGCCTCATTTGTTCTTCTTTTTCCAATTTCAATAATTGTGACTTTAGACTATTCATTTGGGAATGTTCTTCCTTCTTTAAATAGGCCTGGATTGCAATATCCTTTCCTCTTAGAACTGCCTTTGCCGCATCCCACAGAAGTTGTGGCTTTGTGTTGTTGTTGTCATTAGTCTCCATATATTTTTTGATCTCTGTTTTAATTTGGTTGTTGATCCATTGATTATTTAGGAGCATGTTGTTAAGCCTCCATGTATTTGTTTGCCTTTTTGTATTCTTTGTACAATTTATTCTAGTTTTATTCCTTTGTGATCTGTGAAGTTGGTTAGTAGGATTTCAGTACTTTTGAATTTACTGAGGTTCTTTTTGTGACCTAGTATGTGGTCTATTCTGGGAATGTTTCATGTGCACTTGAGAAGAATGTGTATCCTGCTGCTTTTGAGTGTAGAGTTCTGTAAATGTCTGTCTGTGGTCCTGATGCAGATCACCAGGGCTAGTTTTTAGCAGTCCAGTGTTTCCACTCCCTCTCCAGTCTTACTCTTTTCCTCCTGCTGGTGAGCTACGGCGGGGGAGTGCTCGGGTCCCACTGGTTTGCGGCTTTGTTTCTTACCTGCTTTTGAGGCACTGAGTTTTCGCAGCTGTAGCTGTAGTCTGGCTCTTGTACTGTATCTTCTGGTCTCTCTTTTAGGAATAGTTGTATTTGTTGTATTTTCACAAATTTATATGGTTTTGGGAGGAGATTTCCTCTGCCCTGCTCATGCCGCCATCTTCCCAGAATTCTCTGTATTCCTATTTTTAAGGTTGTTCCAGCTCATCAGATTCCAAATGAGACAAATATTTTTATTTTCTGTCTAGGATCACTGGAAGTACCACATAATTTCCTCATTACTCTCTGATGCATGCAAATTCTAATGGCCAAAAGTTTAAGTTAACTTTTTAAATTAAAATTAATAATAAGGTGATTGATTCCAATATGCATTTTGAAGGTATTAGATATTTATGCATGATCTTACAAAGTTACTGTTCCCATTATCTTTAAGTCCTGAGTCATTAAACTGTAGCCTACTCTTTTCTCCACACTTGAGTCTCATGCAAAACTCCCTTACCATTTTCAATAAGAGATCAATGTGGTAAACATAGAGCTCCTATAAACCCTGAGTAATTAATCACTTTTATCTTTCCTCACAATTCTGATAAATGCTTTTTCACTCTCCATACAGAGGTTCAGTCATTTTGGTGGCAGAATCCTCTCTGTACAGTTTTATGGTTTCTCAGATACATTGACCATGTAAGGACAAAATGATTTTTTTAACTCACTGTCCTCATACTGATATTATAAAATATTACATGTTTTTTATCTACATATTTTACAAATGAATGTATTTTCAGTACTTTTTACCTGTATTGATCTCTTTACCTATGCTTACGAAGTGATTTTTCTTTGAGTGGAACTTACCTGGAAATGTCCCTTTTGCTATTTCCCCGTTTACTAAGATGTCCCATGTTCTGATACAATGGATATGTAAGATCTTCTCCATACTCTCCCTTTTGCCAGTGTGAAATTTTCACTTGATGTCATTATACACAATTATCCTCACCCAAATTGGTATTTTCATAGTCCTTAATATTTTAATGATATCATTAAGCATGTTGTTGAGGTAGTTCTCACTGCCTACACAAGGAAAAGATGTATGGACTTAATGTGATCTTTGCTTTCAAACACAGATTTTAGAACTTCATGAGTGGATACAGATTCATTGCCTGTTCCCCCTTCAGAGTGTTGTAAGTGCAGTCGAAAGACTGGTCAGCTGAAAGCTTCTGCCTCAGCAGCAAAGAGTTGTTTTACCAAAAGCACATCCCTCTTAGGATGACCAAATTCAAGAACTCATCAACAGGTGGAATACAGTTTCAGTTTTCCTGGTCCAGCATAGTATAACTCTGAAGGACCACTTTATTTCCAGATCTTGTGGAGTTGGCCAAGTCTGTAGTTCTGTCTGTATTGTGGTTGGACTTCTTGCTTGGCCTTATCCTGTGTCTCCTTTTCTGACACAGCTGCAACACATGGTAAAGCCCAGTTTCATGATTTTGGTATACAGGGTGTGGGGCTATAGTAGAGATTGACTTCATAGGACTACCACAAAAAGGAGTCAAAATTATATTCATGCTGAATTTTCTGTATGCTTCTCCACTTGGAGCTATCTCAAGTTTAGGTATATGAAAATGAGCTGTAACAGGCCTCTCTGTAGACACAGATCTGGATTGAAGGGTCTACCCAGACCAATGGTATATCTGAATGACATATCTAATTACTAGAAATCTGAAGCAATACAATATAATAGATAATCTTTGCAAAGCCACCTTATAAATATGAGAAGTTGTTTCTTCAAAAGTGACCTATTTCAACTTCAGTTACTACCAGCCAGCAACAGATCTATAGTATTTTACAGTCTTATAATGATAAATTAGCATTCAAGGGCTTTTCCTTTCCAGGTTTCTATGGCAACCTCTGTACCACATACTCATTAAACAGAAAGAAGTTCTGTTTAATTGATCTACTAATGTATTGCTTAATAGTAACTGTTAAGCAGTCTTTTGTTTCCAGGTCATATTTAGGGTTCACATATTTGCATAAAAGCATTTTGTTAGCTGAAACCAATCATTACTAGTAATTTTCTTTCTTTAGTTTAAAATAACTAAACCCTCATTGAGATTTTCTGAATAGCAAATATTTATATCTTGGAGAATAGGCTTTCTGTATGAGCTTAGCTTGCTTTGTTTCTGTGAGCAGCAAGAAAATTACAGAGCTTGTAAATGTTAATCAGTGAAGACAAAAAGAAGGTGTCTTTTTCTCCAGTTGAAATGCAAATTGACAGTGACGCTAACTATAGGCCATATCCAATATTTGATGACAAAGTTGTAATGGATAAATATAATTTAGAATGCATAGTAGTCATCCACTGCATAACTTTCACTAATTAGAATTTTCATATGTTCCACTCAATGCAATTGAGACCCTGTTAGCTGAGCTGTTTCTTGTTTTTGAAGTCCATCTAAAGGACCAAGTTTAAGAATGGACTTGTCAAAGGCTTTATGTTAGCCTAGAAATAAACTCTGGCACAAGTGATAAGTCCCTAAGTTAGCTGGGAGAATAGGACAGTCTAGGTAGTTAACATTTATTAGAATAAAGCACCAAGTATATTCTAAATATAAAAAAGTAGGCTGAAATCTTGATGTATATTAAGCCACTCAGAAACATTATTTCCAATTGTACAGATAAAGAAGATAAGTCTTTAAAAATCATAAATCATTTAATCAGTTCATTCAATAAACATTAATTGAACACACACATCAAAAGTAAATTGCTAAAGACAAGCAAGGATTTACACTCATGAAAAGTACATGCTAGTTCACATCACATTAAAAAAACCCATTAAGCAAATATTTGAATGTTGTCATGTGCCAGATAGGTGCTGGGTAATGTGACATCATATCATAATGCGATACCCAGTGATTATTCTAAATTGTGGAGCTGGGTTTTATACTGAAGTCTTTGATTCCAAATCCTATTCTCTTTCCATTATGATCTCAACGGTTGAATGTATATTTAATCTAAAAAAGATAAAAAGAAGAGACATCACCATCCCTGGTCCATCTCAACTACTGTTGGTGTTAGTAGTAGTTCTGGAGATCTCAATTGCTCATATTCCTGCCAACTTTTAGGAGGAGGTGAGTTTCCCAATCATCAGCTCTATTGTTCAGAATTTCCTGGGACATTAATTTCAATATAAAACAACTAGTTACCTAGAGGAAAGAAAACAGAGAGAGCGAAGGGAGAATCCACTTAGGGCCCGGACATTGATGTTCAATACTTCTGTGATCAAATACTTACTCTTTAATTATGCAAACTAGGGCAAATTGGTCAATTTCTCATATCCATAAAAAATCAGTAGTGTCTGGAATGTCATGGGCATTGCACACTCATATTCTTTATTTTTTTTGTACTATTTTTGCTATCATTTTCCCTGACATTAAACTTAAGATATTGATGAGCAGTAGAGTAGATGTAGAAGAGAATTCTATATTTCCATTTCCTTGGAAAAAAATGCAAAGAAATATCAAATCATGCATCTACAAGGGCACTGAAAAATAGAGAATGCATTTTAAAATATTTTATGTATCACAATAAGTTTGGGTAGCAAAAAGAAAAAGTAGCTAAATTAGTTGGTTTAAACAGGAACTAGGTTACCTGAGTAACTCAAGGGGTGCTGAAGAGTGGTAGTTGTTACTAATTTGCTTCTTTGGATTTAGAGTCTGGCAAGTGCAGTGAAATTTTTCTTCTGTCAGTTGAGGGAATGACCGGTGAGAACATGCAATATTTTATAGGTATCATGGGAGCAGTTTCTGAGAGAAGTGGACCATTCTATATGATGGGATCATTAAGGCAGTGGATGTGGGAAATGCCTGCAGTGCAAACTTTGGATCACTGTTTAGTGTTCTAAATACTGTCTTCCCCAACCACAAAACCATGTCCAATGTATTATCAGTTTTTCATCTCTGCAGTATCTGGTGTCTGTGTCCAATTTTTCATAGAAGCGAAGTAGAAAAAGTACTATTACTTCTCTATTTTGGACTCATTAAATCAATACCCTGTTCTATGGCAACTGCCTCTGTCTTGAAAGAACTGACTTTTTCTCCACTTCAGTCCTTTCTTCAGGAATTTAAAAATTTTGTTTCTTCCTTTTTGAGAGATGTGGTTGGTAAAATTCTATTTTTCACTAAAGTTCAATCCTACTACCAATAGAGTATTTTTTCCAAGATGTATTTTAATTTTTTTAAGTTTAAAAATAATGTTCATAATATATTTGGAAGGTGTAAAGAAACAAAAAGAATAAGAGCACTACATCTAATTCTATCTTTTAGGTATAAATATAATTAATAGTTTTAGTTTTAAATATATTTTCAGTCTAGCATAGGCAGCTGTACATCTTGAATACAATTAAATGTTCAATGTAGCTATTTTTAAACAAAATAAGATATAAATGCAAAAAGTTTTATAATCTGTCTTTACTCTTAACTATGCATCAGGGGCATATTTGCAAGTCAATAAATATACATCATTTTTTAATAGTTGCATATTCATTCAATGGATGATGATTATGACCTCTGTGCTATGCTCCAGTGAACAAATGGTGAATGAATTAAACAGAGTTCCTGTCCTTGTATAAATTTGCCATGCATATAAATTGACATCCTTATTTTCTAGAAGAAACATACTGTTGGATTTGTTCAAATTACTTCAATTTCTGCCCTCGTGGAGTTTATAGAGTCTGGGAGAGGCAGATGTAATGACACAAACATTAATTACAGTTCTCTTAGATTCAATAGAGAAAAAGTGTAGGGTGCTATGAGAATATACCACTGAGGGGTCTGAGCTCCCTGGTGTGAGGGTTTGCTCTGAAATCTGAGGGTTAAACAGCAGTTAGGTGCAGGACTAGTGATGGTCTGCAGGTGCAAGATGGAGAAAGAGCAAAAGAACAGTCCAAGCAAAGGTCATCTCATGATTTTTCTATGGTTTTTACTTAAGATTTGTGAAATCACAGAGTTCGGAGAAGCACCACCATTGAATTTAATGTGTTTAATCACAGACTCACTGGTATTTCATTCATTACCCCACTCTCTTTTTCTCCTGATCTCATATGCTCCAAGTTTGCCTTTCTTCAAAAAGTCCTTAATTTTATTACATAGTTTTCCCAAGATTGTTAACCAATCTGGAATATTTACGATAGCCTCCAACTCTGATTTTCTCACAAGGAAAATGGTGAATTCAATAGTTAAAGAGACTGTGCTTTGACTTTGGTAATTATACTGGTATTATTACAGAATCATTTTGGAAACTTTAAGGATTATTATTCATTTGTTTTAAATATATTTCACAAAATACTAGAAAAAATAAAAACTGAGAGAAAAGGGTTGAAAAGTAAGTTGGAAAAAGAAATAATAAGAAAACCTGCTAAACAAACAAAAGAACAACAAAAAGGAACTTTTTTGGTAAAAGTGAATTAAATTATCCTGTTTTGAGATCATAAGTATTAGATTAGCTTGAGATATGATATCAAAGTTCATGATATTTGCAGAAAAATGATGCAAAATAACTGAAAAAATTTTAAAAAGGAATAATACCTGAGATGGGTGGGGCAAAATGGAGGAATTACAATATTTGTATTAAACTAAATGGAAAGTCACTACATATAAATAGAAAAAAATAATGAAAATATAAATGTCAAAAAGCTGTATGCTAGATAAATTGTATTGTAACATAAAAATGGAAAATTATTAAAATAATTGATATTCTAAAAGGAAATTGATAAAAGCACAATAGTTGCAGCAGATTTAATAATCTGTCTGAGATTTTGACATATGGTGAATATAAAGATGGTTTGAATATTATAATTAATGCTACTGACTACATACCTACTCATCTACATGCTATGCCCTATAATATATATACATATAAAATCTACATGTATGTGTATATACATATATCTGCATAGCATGTGATATAAATTACATTTTATGACATATTATATAAAGACATATGTACTTTCCTGCATAGCATATAATATAAATTACATATTATGACATATTACATACAAAACATATATACTTTTTTATTTCATTTTCCATTATATACATTTCCTTATCTTATTATATGTTATAATATTCTGTTTTCTCTTTTATTTTTGGAATTTGGAAATGAAAGTCATCCTCTCTTAAGAAATTATATATTTATAACTATATAATATACTAGCAATTAGCAGAAACAGTTATCTATTTAAAATTAGTATGTGCTTATAATTATATGTACATACATATGAAAGAGAATGAGGCAGCCTTTCAAAAATGATTTAAAAAGAGAAAAACTGTAATGTAGAATATAACATAATACCAAATGTATGTGAAAATGAAACAGGTAATTATATAAGGTTGTATGTATTACTATATATTATTATATTTTATATAATTATGTAGTATATTTTATCATATAAGTAATCTAAGTAATAGAGCCAAACATATTCTATAATTGTTAAATACATGCAAATAGATATATGTGAATTTATTATATAATATGCATATATTTTAAAATAAATCATCTTATTATATTTCCTTTTATATTTGTTCATTTATTCTCTTATTCACTTATTTTTTTTTAATAAAAACAGCCTCTCAAATCATAATTTTAAAAAAGAGAGAGAAGCCACACTAAATGCTGGCTATGTGACTATATTGTCACAAAAACCATTAAAATTTGAAAACCAGATAAAAAGGAAAACATAATATATGTGATGATACATAGGTAAGGGTTTCACATTAAAATTCTTAATGAAAATTGCTATCTTTAAAACTAATATTTAACAAACAATAGCCCAGTAAAAAATGGACAGTATCTGTATACCTGCTTCTAGATGAAGCAGTTCATTTGGATACACCTGTTAATCTTCTAGGCTTGCTGAATATTTCCATATGCTCATAATAGGTATCCTGTGCTTGTGCACATCAGAGGTTTCTGATACTGAGCTGAAATTATCTGTTTGTCTTTCTCCATTAAACTATTAGTTTCTCTAGGCTGTGGTCTGTACTTGAATCATCGTTCCATCTGAATTACCTAGCGTGGTATGAATGTAAGGAAAGAGAGAAATGGAAGAGATTGTGATAAGTTATTGATCACTGTTCTTTTTAATTTTAAATGGCTTTTTGAATAGAACACAAGGAAGCTTAAAATAAAAATTATGTGAGAGATATTTCAGATTTGCTTTTGTTGTTTTTTTTGTATTATCAATATATTTTTCTTCTACGGATTCCTTCTTACTGTATATTTTTTTAGGTCCAATGCCAAATTTATCATACATATAAATAGGCTTCCTTATTCACTGGTAGAAATGTACTATTGGTTTCAGTCAAATTACTTCAGTTTCTGGAAATAAATGTATTTTTACATTTAAATTCAAATTGTTATTGACCTAGTGATGCTTGATTCAAAAAGAAATTGAAATAGACCTTTTAAATGTCTATCTTCCAATATGGTCCTAATAGAAGGATCTTTATTCCCGGAATTGAATCATCTAACTACTCACAACTCTGACATATTTATCCACTACATTTTAAAAACATTTTTGTAACTTCCCTATTCCAAAAAAGAGGAAATATCCTTTAGATATAATTTAGCATACTTTCCAGTAAAAGTATACTAAAAAATGAAGGTATGTAACGTATTTCAGTTTGGCTTGAATATCTAAAAGCTCTTCCAAAAATATATTTTAAAAAGTCTTTTAGAAAATTATTAGAACTTTGCATAGCTATAGACTATCTAGAATTGCAATTTTTGCTTTTTTTATCAAAGATTTATTTCAAGACTGTTCTTTAAAATTTTAATTAGTTCCCTATAGTGGCCTTGGAACATAAATTATTTTATATAATTAATTCCATTTCAGAGTATTAAAATTAGATATCATATACCCAGTATTATGTATTAATTATACATACATTTGATTATACATCTAAAAACTATGTAGCAATTTTTTTTCATCTCAAAGAACATCCAGCACATTTACTTACGATGTCAGTATATTCATATATATGTGTGTTTCCCCCCTAAGCACATTGCATCATTGTTTTTACCCTTCATATTCTTAAAAATTTATTGTTTGTAATGAACATTTGTTTGGCTTGATTTGTATCAATATCTTTCCTAACATATGTAAAAGGATTTCAAACAAGGAGTTTAATTTAAAAAGATGATTCTTTTTCACACTCAAAGAGTGAAATTCCTGCTCTTATATGGTAAAACATAAGGATATTTTGTATAACTAAACAGTGAAAAAATCTACATGATCTCTTATTTTTTTACTTCTACTTTATGTTTGAAGACCTACTATTTAGACAAAACCATATAAAAATGATTATGGGAGCATTTAATATAAATCTGATACATGCTGTTTGTAAAAATTCACAGCAATGGAAAAGAACATCAACCAAAAAGTCAAATCTTCCCCAGTGTCCCTATTCTCCCATTATGACCACCTTGTGAATAGTTATTTTTAAAATTTCTTTAAATCATATTTAGTTTAAAACAGAACACTCCCTGTCCCTTAAGCTGTAGATAAGAATTCTTAGAATTCTTAATTTTATAGATTGGTTAAAGACAGACTTACAGCCTGGTTAATGAGAAAATGCCAAAATTTATGATCTCATGATGTCCCCTTCTGGGTTTGTGTGTGTCTACCTGATTATGTCCATTATAATTTTTATTATTTCCTATATAGAGTTTGTTGGGTTCTATAGATTTATATTAATTCTGAGCTAATAAGAAACACTATTTGCCTAATGATTTAGAAGGATTACCCTGGCAGGTAGATTGAGAAGACATTGAAGGAACAAAGACAGAAACGAGACCAGTTAGGAGACTACAGCAGTAACCCAGTTGAGCTATAATGGACAGTGTTAGCAGGGAGGTGCTAAGAACTGGCCTTACATGGGATGTCTCCTGAAATTAATCCCAAAAGGTGCTGCAGATGAATGATTGTGGAGGGCATGAGAGATGAGAAAGGGATGGTTCCAAGACCTTTGGCCTGAGCTGTTAAAGAACAGAATTGTTATTTAGTGGTATGGACAAGACTGTGGAGAAGCAGATTTGGGGGAAATTATGGAATATGTGAAATTTGGTTCGGGACACATGATAACTCAAATGTCTGTTAGACATCTATCGTAATTTTCTATTGCTAAGATGCTAAATAAATATTTATATTAGATTACTACTGCTATCATAACAAATTTCCATAGACTTTTTGACTTAGAACAATACACATGTATTATCTCACAGTTTTAATGGTGCTGAGTCTAGACACAATGTAGCTCAGCTGGTTCTTATCTTCTGGGTTTTACAAGACCAAAATCAAGGAGTCAGCAGGCAGGGTTACCTTCTGTTTTGGAGGCTTTGAGGAATAATCCACTTCCAAGCTTATTCAAGTTGTTTGCAGAATTAAATTCCTTATGGCTGTGGCATTGAGGTCTCCATTTTCCTGCTGGCAGTAAGGTGAGGGCCATCCTTAGCTCTTAAAACTGCCTCTGATCTTTGCATATGGCCCACTACAGAACCAGAAATGGCATGTTATATCCTTCTGACACTTGAAATCTCTCAGATTTCTCTTCCTTCTACACAGCTCTACACTCATCCAAAAAAAATGTTTTCTGCTTTTAAAGGTTCATTTGATCAGATTGGGCCCTCCTGAATAATCCAGGACCTATCTTCAGATCTGTAATGTTAATTACATCTTCAGAATTCCTTTTTCCATACAATGTAACATGTTCACAGATTTGAAAGGTGAAGAATATGACACTTGAGGGGGAAATAATTCTGCTTTCCACATTATCCAAATGGATATTTTTAGTAAGCAATCAGACATATCATGTATGGTATTCATGGGAAAGGTCCAGAGCAAACGTTAAGAAATGCAGAAATGTGGAGGAGAGTCACCAGCCTGTGGATGGTATATCAAACCATGACACTGGACAAGATCACCAAAAAAAAAAAAAAAGTGCAGGTAGATAGAAGAGAGGCCTAAGGACTAAACACAAGATTACTCCAGTGCTGAAGAGATTGGAGACCAGAAACTGCAAATGATGAAAGATAGAATATATGGGTAAAGAGTACATGAGGAATGCCATTCTTTAGATTGTTTCTACATTCTCAGTGAATTAGAAAAATCAAAGGCTAAAGGAAGGGTAAGAAAGGAGGTGTTAAAGGTTAAAAAAAAGAGAGGAAAAGCCATAAGATAGACGACCAACTAGAATGAAAGTATAAATAAGGTAAGAAAATGTATTTTAATTGCTTAAAACTATTAAGTCAGTTGATGACACTTAACCAGGGTTAATATTTTATATTGCTTATAATTCCCTTATATTTTCAACAGTGTTTACATAAATACTGTGCCCTTTTTTCCATGTTATTTATACTTGACTAGTTCTTCCAGGATTCCCCTGAACTTTGACACAAAGTGTATCCCTTCCAATTCTTCCCTTCCTTCAAGTTTTGCTCAAATGCCAACTTATCAGTAAGACCTACCACAACTATTCTCCCCATTCCTTCTCTCCCGATTCCTATTACGCTGCACTAGTGTCCCTTACTTTTGTAGCGCTTTCTTCCTGACATACTAATTTTTATTATTTATTGTATTTATGAATCATTGCCTGCCCACCCAGTTGCGTAATATAAACCCCAAGAAGACAGAGATATTTGGTCACTGATGTACTCAAAATTCCTAAAATGATGTTTGACACAAGGAAGACAGTCAATACATGTATGTTGAATGAAGACATAAATTTTGATTTGCCTGTGGGGCCCTCAAGATGAATTTGGATTACAGAACTTGGGTACATATTTAGATACGCAACTCTGGAGTGCATGAGAGTAATTCATACTTTTCCATATCTTTTACAAGTCATCAAAGTGTAATTGCTTGAAACAATTTGGATTTGTTAGGCAGGAAGACAGACATGAGTGGGGTGGAGAGAGAATAAAGCCCACTAAAAGGAACCCAAAGAGTTACAAAGATAACAAAACCAGAGAGCCAGAAAGGATCGACAGAGTTAATTAGTTAATTAGTTGACGTTTCAAAGGCTAGTAGTGACTTGTAATGTCCAGATATTGCCCAGATGAAAAACAATTCCCTAGATAAAGAAAAACGTCAGAGTATGCTCATATCTTCATTGTACCAATTAGATCAGGCCTCCAAGGCCAAAGATTGTCAATCAGGGACTTCACTGCCCTACCTCATGAGGTAAGGCAGGGTAACGGGACAAGGGTAATGTCACTGTAAAACCTACTTAGCCTGCAAAAAAGGCCCAATTCATTCTTTAACTTAATCTATATGCTCTTCTTCCTCTTCTTCCAGCCCCTTAATCAATTAAGTAACTTTGTAACCAGAACAGGAGATAGTCCTCCAAAGTGTAAATAAACCTATGTGATAAAGTGCTAAAATCCAGACCAACACAGTCAGCTAAATAACCCTATTCTTAAGATAAAACTAAAAAAGAAATTATGAATCAACTGTATACATCATGCCTTATGCAGACCCTTACCCAAAAGGCCCTATAAAACCCCAAACCCTAAAACCTTTAGGGTACCTTCTCTTTAAGGTCACCTCCTCTTTGAAATCACCTCCTCTTTGAGGTCACCTGCACTCCCATCTGAGTGTGTACTGTCTTATATCAAATAAATATTCATGTTGCATTAGCAGATTGCATTTATCTCTGAACTCTTCTCCATGATAAAGACAGAACTCTCCAGCCTCCACCTCTGGTGGTAATTGTCTTTGTCACTTTGTTATTTCATTCAGCTTTCTAGTCTTGACACAATCTTTTTCTCTCTCCCTATTTTATTTCAGACCAGTAGAGAAGTGGAAGTTCTTAGACCATAAACTCACTCTATCCAGTGCTCTGTGGCTTTCCCAAATCCTAGGGTGGTAAGGGCTTAGTTTCCATGCGTGCAGATAGAAGTGGACACTGGGTGCCAGGTGACCCTGGCTTTAGGAATTGGCAAGGGATTTGCCCTATGCTGAGCAGAAGTGCAGTAAGCTTCCCTTTCCTCCTTCTGTTCTTCCTTGCTCTCTGCTGCCTACAAGCTTGTCGACATTCATTTTTACTCTCGCTTTAATGAATTCCTTCCTTACCTACACTCATGGGACCTGGTTGAGAATTCTTTCTCCATCAGAGTCAAGAACCTTCCCCTGTCTGGGTTGAGGTTTCACCTATTGTGCAGGGAGAGACCTCCCCAAATGCAGCTGCCCTACAACATTTCATTCTATTTTCTAAACTTAACCATAAGTCTTCACTTTCTCTGTCCTACTTCAGGCAAGGAGGGAGGGACTACTGAGATCTCTGATTTGTGCTTGCAAGTTCCCATCGCTTGGGTGATCCAGGTAGGACTGTAGTTGTATAATCATGCTCTTTAGTAGCCTTGTCTGACTAACCTTAGGCAACAGGGTGAAATAAAACTTACTTTGCTTTCTTGACTTTGTTTTCACTCTGACTTGCCAACATCTTCTAACCAAATTCCTTTCCCAACAGATTGATGCAAAAATATTAAATGTGGAAAATAAGATGAAGTCTAAGCATAAATGTGGAAAGTAAAATAAAGTATAAGTATGACATTCAGAATTCTAGAGGGTACCAGCATTTATGTATGGGAAGCAGAAGAGGAAGGCAGTGACATCATATCACAGTTACTGTGGTTAATCCTCAATGGCATATTTTAAAATAGGATATTGATATAGCAGAGAAGTTCCAAGAGTGAGCAGGACAATGAACAGTCTAGAAATAAGTTCTAGAAAGCGTAGACATTAAGGCGGAGCAAAATAAAATTACTCCAAGAATACAATAAACTGGTTTAAAATTTTAGGTAGAAGAAGAATTCCCATTAGAACCAATAGATGATGACTCATTGGATTCAGATATGAGGTTAATAACAGGAAGATCTTTGTAGCAATTGGAGATGCCCAATTACATAACGGGTTTCCACTATTATTAGCTGACTGAGTTAATGACAAATTAGCCAGGTCAGGGGTATTATTTTATGGGAAAGAGTTTGCACTAAATAACCTATAAGATTCTTTGCACATTATAGTTTGACACCTATGGAGTGCAAAAGTTAGCCTTCTGTAATAAGTAAACCTATCCTAATTTTTAATCAAAACAAAAACAATGCCTTAAAATAAAACAGCATGCATTTCTTCATAAACAAACCTTATTTTCTCAATTTTTATTCTTCTTTGTGTGTTTTTATACTTATATTTATTTTTGCTAAGATATTTTCATTATAATATAAAAACCTGCATGACTGTATTTATAAAAATTAAAATTATATAACTACAGAGTTTTGCTTTCCACCATGAATTCTTAAAATCAGAAATGTAAATTCAATTTAATTCATTAAATTTATTATTTAGGAAAATATTTCACTCTTCAATTATGCACTTACTTTTCAGAGAAATTCATTTCTTTGAAACAGCACCCACATGGCTGTTATCAGCAATATTAACCTTGACCCTTAACTACCACTTCCACGATTCTCTGACAATCTTGAAGCCATGACACATGTGATTCAACTTCTGGATTTTGAATATTCTATTTTGCTAAGAATCTTTTGTAGAATTACTACCAGCTCCTAATATCAAAACAATATGAATTGTCACAAAAAAAACCCTCTAGTTTGGCTATGGTAACTTTGTTTTACTCTGCATCTCTGTAGCAGTTAGCCATGAAGGTAAAATTCAATCTTAAACCTTCCTTTCAAAATCAAGAGAGAAATAATTAATAAAATCTGCTCCTGAAAAAGTGTCAAAGGGGATTATTTGATTATAATGATTTTAAGATCTTATCTTTGCCCATAAGGTAAGTTCATTAACTTTTGAAACATTAAATTCTCTAGGCATCGGAGGAGGAACAAGTTAGTTTTTAAAAACTGGATGACTTTTCCTTGAATACAATGCATGTTTCTGTTATTTCTCTTATAAGGGATACACTAGGTGTATTTTTTATCCTTTCTTTTTTTAAAGACAAAGTATCAGCCACAGAATAATAAGTGATGAGGAATATCTGGGCATTTTTTTTCTCCGTTCACTAACGGAAAGGTTTTGAATCTTCATGGGCCAGACACTGTGGTGAACACTGGGAATTCAAAGATGATGGTGTGAGTTGAACTACAGTACACCTAGTTCCTGAGCTCACAATCCTCTCCACCTCATTCCTTCTGTCCTTACCAACTGGAAAACAAGAAGAATATAAATCTACTTGCTTCAATCAAGCTAATGTTAGGCAGAAAGACAGAAATGAGTAGGATGAAAAGGAGAAAAGGGGGCCCCCCCAAAATGACTCAGGGAGTTAATCAGATGAAGCCACGGGTTCCAAGAGTGACTCAGGAAATATCCAAGGTCTCCCCAGATAAGAAACATCAGAACAGCACAGCCCCTGTCCTCATTTCACCAATCAGAACAAGCCTTAGAGGGTTCAGAGCTGTCAAACAAGGACTTCTCTGCCCTATCAAAACCACATAAGAGAAGCCTCAGAATGAGCAGCCGGACCTGTCTCACCTTAGGCAGGCCCGATCTGTTACTCTATGCAGACTGCATTAAAAGTTGCTTTCTTGACTATGGTTTATCATCTCACTGTATTTGACTACCCTGTGACACCGAGCTGAGTCCCTTCCTTCCTAACACTTACTGTTCCAAATACATTAGCTAAAATGCAAATTTTGAAAGAAAGGAGTTTTTGAAAAAGAAAAGAGGGTGAAATGTCACAGTGAGAGATACCCAGATACAGACATCAGTGAAGCCCTAGTCTTAAGACAGTTAAGTGCAGAGCCAAAACCTATGCTGACTTCAGAATAAGCTACAAGGAGGAAATTGTTGACACTTTTATCTTTTTATTGCAAGTGTTCTTAAATCATTTTAGGAACAAGTGAAACACAAATAATGTCATTGTGGTGTTGTTATTATGTATATCTCATTCTAAGTAGTAATATATTTCATTTTCAGTATTACACTCAAAGCATCAAATTCTGCTTGCCACTTGTTCAAGCAATATCATTCTTAAGTGTCTCAGATTATCTGTGGCTACTGACTTCACCTGAGCATTCAATGTTGGTTATGATATTAACACATCTTACTTTGTCTTGAATCAATTTTATAATTTACTCTTTAAAGCCTATGTCCAATAGTAGGAATTGAAATCAAAGATTTTTCATTTTATTGTCACATAAAATGGTCTATTTAAAACCATTAGACATTTAGTCTATTATAACATGTTATGCTGAAGCAATATATTGTGGTAGAATCATCAACCGTAACATTGCTTTTTAAATTAACTGAGGAAATACTGTTTAAAGTACAGAATAAGTTACATTAAACAGTGCCATTCCATTCATTACAGGTTGGGTATAAATTGGGTGGCAGTCGTTTGAAATACTTCCGATATATCTTTAGCTCCTTTCCATTTTCCCTTTTGATATCGTTCATGTCTGGAGAGCTGGCAGAAGCCAGTTGTGCAGCCTGAGCGAGCCTAATGATGCTCTAGTCCACTTTCCATATCTTTAGCTTTTGCATAGCTTCAGCCCTCTTTAGAGGCACAATTCAATGAGCACTGCTGTTATGAAACAGTGCCATTTAATGAACTACTTAGAAACCCTTTCCTATTGCTTGTTTTTATCTGTTTCTTTCTTAACCATCACACTCCCTTTGCGAGATAAAAGTGAAATATGATCAAGAGCTACAGCTGAAAGAAAGGCTCTGCCACTTGGATGTGCTCGCTGGTACTTTTAGGTGTGGATGGAGAGGCTGTAACCTGATGGGAGAGTAAACTCCATCTTGGTCACAGTTTTGCCAGTGGTGCTGATACCAGGATATGGATTCTCTCCTTACATGTCTCTTTGATGTGGCCTTAGAGCATTGATGCTGAAAAGTATATATATCAACAGATTTTTCCAGACATACAAAGCATGGTAATTGCTCTTGGTAACCATTGTAGAAATGGTAATTTTCTTTTTCTGTTTGTATTGGAAAGCAACCTGTCCTCTGATGCTATGTGGTTGTTTTAGATTAATGCCATTCAGATTTTATGGGTGTGAGAATCTGTGTAGTTTCTGTAATCTGTATTTAGTAATTAGTAAGAAGTTTCTGTCCTCATATTCCTCAAAACCCCCTAGGTCTAAGATTGGATTGTTTGCTCTTCACTAAAAAATCTAGGAGAAATTTTACTGTGATGAATGTTTTCATGTCCTTTAAGGAAAATCACATGGCATTGGCTAAAGTATTTGAAAAGTTTGAATGATAGCATGAGCTCTCTTGTCCATAGTTTGTCTTACATGGGAGTCCATTTCTGCTGAAATACATTAGGATTTTTTGGTTTGATTATATTTGTGAAATTCTTTTCACTGCTTCTTTTATGCATTTATGGCCAACCACACATCTATAATTTTATAATTCTCAGAGAATATTTTGTTAAAAGAGCTTGTGAATTTATTTATGAACTATTTTCCGCAGACAGTTAAATATTACAGATACGCCCTTAACTTTCAGGATACATTTGACATATCAAAACCTTTGTTAATCAAAATTGCTTTAGCTATCTTTTTGAAAAACAGGAGTAAGTGTCATTCTCTTATTAGAACTAGTTACTTAGGAGATATACTTATGAGTAGTAGTCAACACTTAATATCATCTTGAAGAGTAAGAAATCCATGGAGATCATGGAATATAAACAAACGGATATTTTTGTAAAACTAACTGGCCTCCAAATTGTCCTGACTAGAATTTGCACCCTTATAAATACTGAGTTGCTGTAACTCCAGGGGGAAAGTCCCAGGGAAAAATACCCTTGAAACTGAAATCAGTCAAAGGGAGAAATAAAGTAGGAGAAACCTGTTTATTGCTTACAAGCAGTCATCCATTTATGCTCGCCCGTGTCTCTTGCAACCCGGCTGCAGAAAAAGGGACCCCATCCAAACTCTCCAGTCCAGATATGCTCCCACTGGCCCTTGTAATTACTTTTGATATGGAGATGGACAAAGGCCAGGTGAGATAGTCTGGAAATGTTGCAATTTTACCCACAGTTGCTAATCTAGTCCACATATGCTTAAAGTGGTCCCACCTGAGGCAGCATACCTTTTCACTTCTTTCTTGTTCTATGATACATTTAGTTCAACTGAGATTTTGGCATCTGGAGACATGTTTGAAAGCCATCATATGACTTTCAGCTCTAATACACAACTGTTTGTCCATCATTCAACCATAGGTAAGTTTTCTAAATTAGTGTTTGACTATATATTTCATATTTGCACTAAAGTGGTTTAATATAATACCAGTGTCTTCCTCTTTAGAGATACCATGCTTGAAGCATCTAAATTTTATTTGAATTGCCTTATGAAAGGAAAAAATTAAATTACCTAGTGACAGTAAGTAACTTGTGATCCAGCGCTATGATAGGAGCACGTGAGATGCAAACACTAGACAGAAAATAAATCTCACAATAAGCTGCCTCCCTAGAATCCCCAAAATAGGACTATATCACAATTAGGTTTTTACACAAGTGAAAATAAGGTCTTATCTGAGAGCCTTATTAAGAGTTATTTGAATAATTCACTGGAAAGCAAAATTTTAGAGAAGTATTTGGGACCATTTTGACCTAGTTACCAATAGAAAAGTACTGGAAATATCATTTCTTAACTGCACATTTTTATCTTTAATTATGATTATTTTATGACTACCTGATTAGTTTTTGAAAACTAATGTGCTGAGAAATATGACTTTGCAAAATCTTCACGTTCTCTTTCAACAAGGAAAATATGCTTAGGATCAGTTTAAATTTATAATTCATGATTGGGTAGACCTGGGAAGTAGCCCCTTTGAGATGTTCAACAATAGCAGTGAGTAGTGGAAATTAGTATTCTTCATTTTCTGAATGCAAAATTTATTACTCTATTTGATAATCAAAAAGTTAACAGTGATTTCCTGAGAGAGAATTTTGTTTTCCTGTTGGAGAAAAAAATGCTATGCATCTTATTTTTCATTGCAACAGAATACTAGGTGTGTGTGTATAGATGTGATTCATCTGGTTTTATAAACCATGATATGTAATTATGGATAGAACACATTTGGAAATCATGTTAAGGGAAAGCTCTGATTCATCTTTGGGCAAAATAATCCTCTGACATTCTTATTTGCAAGAACATAAAACACACTGTGCTTTATAATTATATTCTCTGCTTTCTAAGAAATATGTCAATAGATGTTTCCTGGAAATCATCATTATTTGTCTTTCATGAGGTTGTTTCTATGTATGTGACCACTGTGTACTATTTTTAATAGGTAAAAATTCATAACAGTAAGCAGGGACTTATTTTTAATCACTTAGATGACATTGCAACCTCTACCTTATACAATGACTTGTCACACCAGACACTTGTCACATAATAAAAATTAGTTTTTAATTGTTCACATCATCTTCCCATAAGGAAAAATAGATAAATAATAAAAATTCTAAAGTTTCTGTGGAACTACAAAGTTAAGCCACAATATAAAGAAATTTAGAATTTAATAATACATGTGCAATATGCTAGATAATCTATAAATTAATATAAAATAATGAAGATAAACAGGAAGAAAGACATTTAAATTCAGATGTGATTTTGAGCTTTCCCAAACCATAGGTTATAGACATATATCTGTTTATTGCAAAGTAGAATTCACTGTAAGAAATAAACATTTTTTGAGTACTGAATTATAACAATATTACTTCTGCAAAAGGTTGAAAAGAAGTGGGCAATGGCTAGCATCACTGAGCCAAGATTCACAAATTTTACTTCTTGATTTTATCATCAGCCAGTTTACTCAATTAGGTAAATTCCCTAAATTCAATGATCCAAAAGGTGAATAACATCAATATCCAAGAGGAAGTTCTAATCTATAGGTCAATGACTTAATGTCTACCTCATTCTTACAATTTATAAGTAAAAATTTAAATTTATAATTGAAGTCTTGCACTTTGATCTGGGTGAAAATGTATATCAGAAAATTATGAGTCAAATAACAAGATATGCCTAAAGATTAACATGTTTGGGGTGAAAAAAAGCAAAATACTACACAATAAGCTGGTTATGGAAGAGTGACTTTCCCTTTGTTTTTTTATCAAAATAGCCTTTACCCAGATTCATGACAAAAAGAAAATGTTGCTATTATTCAGATATTACTGATTCAAAGCAATCTAATAGGAGGATTTGTGGAGTCTCAAGGATGACTAATTTTTAATGCTAATTCTCATGTAAACATTTTAAATCTTCAGTCTATTAAGGAAGAAATATTTTGTAGCCAATTAAACAATTCCAAGAAATTAGAATCTAAGTTTAAACTTTCCCTCTGTGGTCTGTTTTCTGACCTTTGTATGTTTAGGAAAAGCATAAGCTTCATAATTGTAATATTAAACATACATTGTGAATTTATGTAATTATTTAATTGGCTGTACTTAATAATTGACACTTCCTGGATTGTATGTTTTTTAAAAGCCCTATCTATTTAAGTATAATTCATATGCAGTAAAATTTCCCCTATTTATATATATAGTCCTATGAATTTTTGCAAATGTACAGTCATATACACACATTTCTACACCCCAAATAATTATCTCATGCCCCTACCCCAGGCACAGCTAATCTATTTTCTGTCTTTATAAGTTTGCTTTCCAGAATGTCATGTAAATGGAAACATACAATACGTAACCATTTGCATCTGGGTTATTTAACTTAGTTCAATGTATTGGAGATATATCTATCTTTTACACTTACCAGTAATCTGCTTTTATTGCTGAGTAGTATTGTATCACATGGCAATATATTTGCATTGAGACCAGTACTTAAGTTCTATTTTCCAGAGAGACTGTGAATATAAAACACCGTGTAAGAAAATACTATGACACTAGAAAGTTTTCTTTCTTTTCATGTTATATGTTTTAAGAAGGGCTTTAGAAATAGAAAATTGTATATGGTCACCCTCTAAAAACATGTGTATCATACTTGTGTAGACGAGCTATATAACAAATAGAAAGTGCACAGACTTTCTAATCAACATCAAAATTCTCTTTGAGTATGCTTAAACTTTGAGCCCATCAGGAATGACTGTGGCCTGGCCACTGCCAGAGGAACGAGTAATCCAATTAGGGAGAAGCTGATTCAGCACAGATGACTCCAGAAAAGACCTTTCTGTACCCTTGAAGGCATCATAAGTAAGATTTCTTGGCTCAGGCTTCTGTGTTTGTTTCCAGTACCAGTACTCTTGATTCTTCCCTTTGGCATTACTCCATTTGCAGACTTGTTAAAATCTCTAGCTCGAAAATATTTTGTCAACTTCTTATTGTGTTTACACCTGAAATGCTAAACACAGCTACCATTTAAATATTGTTAAAGGCACAGTGATCTATAATGACCATTTTATACCCTGAAAGCCCTGAGAAACACTACTGATCACTGCCAAGTTTGACTCTCCCTGTAGAGCCTATTGTGGGAATTACAGAGGGGAAGACTGCAGACTCCATAATACATTTTCTAGCTGCATTACCTATAGCTAAAGTGGCTCCATTTACTTAATTCAGCTCTATACCAGTGTCCCTTTTGTTTAAATGATTAGCACAGATACAAGTCCTCTTCCCATAACAATCTTACAATTTAAAAGAAGGGTTTTCTTGCTTACTTACAACATTACTAATACTATTTATTAGAACTTTGCAAGGCATTGACTGATCTATGGAGTGTCTTTTTTTTTTGACATTGTATTGATTGTTGTAAATGCTTGTTTGTGTCATGGATGATAGATGGCATGTGCCACTCAACTTTTTGTGCCCCACATCACCAAACATATGACATTGTTCAATTTCCAATGAATCCTGAAAGGCAAGCTACCTTTAGACACAATTATCTAAGTTATGGAATTAAAGCCACAGTAAGTTTAGAATGAGGAAAAAAAGATTTTTCAGAATTTCCCAGTAGGTTGTAGCCTGTAGGCATTAATAAATCCTATAGTCCCTTCATACCCAAGAAATGAACCCTAAGAGGTTAATGATTTTAATAGATTCTCCCAAGCTCTAATTTCTATTTTTTATCTCTAATTTCTTTTAAATATAATATCCAGTCTTACCTATATGGAGATTGGTCAACTATATAATAAACTCATTGGAATCAATTAACAACTTGCTAAATTTAAATTAAAAAAAAATACTTGAATGTCATTTCCACCTTAACAGATTTTCTTTATATTTGCAAAGTTTCCTGATTTTACCAATGTGTTTTATTGCAACCCCTGTTTCCATGGATGACTAAGTCAAGTTTATCATTGCTGATTAGCATTAACTTCTTAAATCAAGTTAAAATTGCAAGACACAATGAAAGGTAAGGGTGTCTCTAGAAGAGAAACATTAGAGGATAGCTGATTGCCTTCGTGACAATCTACTCAGAGTATTCCAAAACCCCCCATCCAAACTGGACAACAGAAATATGAAATCTGGTTAATGTTCATGGGTTAGCCTTGGCTCAGTAATTTTCCAAAGCATTCTTATGCATTTTTTGAATATAGCAAAATATACAGGTATGTGTGTTATATTAAGTACATTAGTGAATTAAGGAATAAAACAATACCACATTTTCAAGAGTCCTTAAAAAGAGAAAAGATATATAGAGAGGAATAATTTCAAGGGATGTAGTTAATTTTGCTTTATTGTCATATTATAAAAAACTCAGCAAAATAACTATATATTTAATTATACTATAACACCTTTTCCACAGCCACAATATCAGAGTATAAAGTTTAGAAAATATTTGCGAATTTAGGATAAAACTCAATTTATAAAGTTAGAAAATGACATATGGATATTTTTATCTAAAATATTCAAGTTCATAATTGATATTGGTGATTTTATTATGAAATTGCTCAGTCTTCATACTGTTGAGAAGATTGGATCTTTTATTTATACCTTAACTATAAAATTGCTAATACATGCATACATAACTACAAACATTTTCCTAGGAGGGGATGAAGAAAGTCATCTTGTACATAAGCTGATTCAGCAAATTTACATCAAGTGTTTGACAAATTGCTAGAAGAATAAAGAGCAGAGGAATGTGAATTTAGATGTAGGTTTCCATAAATATACTAATAAAGAAATCTAATGAGAAAACATACTTGATATGCACAGAGGCATGCTTATGCTAATAAAATTTCAGGATTACCTGGCTACAGAGCACATCAACAATGTTGATTTGTCAAGCAGAATGGTTTAACTATAATAGCAAAACTTAACTTTTATGAATACAAAAATTGTACATAGATATTTTGGCCATGCTAGTCTAGTAATTATTTGTATTAACACTCATAATATTATTGTTAGAATAAAGAAATGTTATTACATTATTTACCTTATTTTACTTTTTCTTTAAATATATACATTTAAAATGATTTTATAATTATTTTAAAAAAAGAAGACTTAACATTAGGCACTTTGTTACTCATTCTCTGTTTCATATATTTGAAAAAACAAAATAATAAATTTTGTTTATTTGGGAAAATTTAGTCTTAGTGAAGTATTAGCATTATTGATTATTTACTTTAATTTTATTACTTAAAATTAGGTGTGCTGACTCAAAGGCAGTAACATGATATGGTTCGTTGTTATCCAAGCTTTGTCCTATAAAATATTAATAGGCATTTCTTTAAAATAACTTCAACATTTTTCCTCCAAAATTTTTTAAGTCCAAAGTAAATATTATATTGTACCCAGATTTTGGGTTCTAATAGTATTCTTCAAAAAAGGAATCAAGGTTCTTTGGAGAAATGGCTGACTTTGGGACTGAGATAGTAAATTCCAAAGATGAACCTGGAAAAACTTGTACTGACAAAAAGTAAGAAAATTGCTAAACACACCGTACACACACACACACACACACACCCTCCAATGAAGTCAAAGCAATAAGAAACAGGACACAATTGAAAGAGCTCCCAAAGCTAAAGCTTGAAAAAATTGAGCAACAAAGAAAAGTAATATTGGATTATATCCCAAACTATAAAATAAATATTAATGATTCCATCCTGATCTAAAGATATGATTCAATAAGTAGGATTCCAGTCCCTTGACACAGATAAAAATAAATTTCAACAAAAAATATTAAAAGCAAAAATGATAAAATTGTTAGAAGAAAATACAAGTAATTAAAAAAATACTGGGGTGGGAAATATTTTCCAAAACACAAACACATCTCAGAAATGAAATGATAAAGAAAAAGTATTTATTTCTTCATATAAAAATAAAAAAGGAAAACTACCAACAGATTAAAGATGCAGTACTCTAAGAGAGCTAACAAAGTGATATTTTGTGACATATGCAATAGGCAAGTAACTAAGTTCCAAATATAAAACTGGCATCTAAATGTAGAAGTAAATAAAGTACATGCCAAGTATTCAACCTCATTATGATTTAAACAAATGAATTTTTCAAAGCAATATAAAATCATTTTGCCCATCAGATTAACACATATACACACACAACACATGGAATATGAGGACAGGGTATGGAACAAGAACCACATATACAACGTTGCATCAACCACAAGCTGATTCAGCCTTTTGAAAGTGCAATTTGACAGTATCATTTATAATTTTAAATGAACAGTTGCCTCTAAGCCAAATAAATCTCTTCTAGGAATTTACCTAAATAAATGTTGTATTTGAACACAATGATGTATGTTCAAGAAAAGTCATTGCATCATTCTTTACAACCAAAAAATTAAACAAAGACTACTTGTGTGTCCATCAGTGGGAATGGAGTATATAGTGAAAGACCTCCCCTTAAGAAATATTTTGTAGCTCTTAAAGTATGGTGTAAATTTACATGACATAAAATTTCCTTATTAAGTGAAAAAAGTGTTTCAGAAAAGCTATTTTAACTGCAAGAAACTAAATTGTTAAGAATGGGTACCTTTGTGGAGAGATGTGGAGTTGTGCAGGTGAAGAGTTTGTAGAACCCACTTTGAATCTTCTATTCAGATATGGAAGTTTTGGATTGCATATGCAATTAATAAGGCAATTATATAAATCATAAATTATTACATACTTCCATACCTGGTTCTCTTACTTTCATTTGTATAATAATATAAGGATAAATAATGGATAGTCATTTTTTGCTTTAAGTGGTCCAATTTAGTTGAGCATAAGAAAGATATCAGGTTATATGATATTTTCTTCTCTAATAAAGGAAAGCATAAACTGCACCTGTTAATTGAATTCAGAAGATGAAATTTGTTTTAAAGTAATAATGGTACTAAATGAATTTTATGGTAATCACAATTTATTGAGAAACATTTTAATTTTAATTTTGACACTCTAGTTTTTCAAAGTTTATTCAAAATTACTTGAGTATTTTTGTGCATTTTAATTAAAATTACTTTTACCAATAGCATCATTTTATATGAATCTATATCAGTCTTCATAAGAACCATACATCCATACAAGTAAAATTTGAATGAATATTAAAATAATTTTTCCATTCTGGGCTGAGATATCCTGTCTTAAAAATGCCATAAAAAAATTGTTGATGCTCATGACCATGTATTATTCCAGTGTACAAACTGATAATATGAAAACTTACAGCAAAGAACCTTGAAATTGATAGAGTATCAAGTCTCAAAACAACCCCTACTCCTTTACATAGCTTGCTGATTATTTTATCTTTAAGCATTGTGATAATCCATAAAACAACTTTACATTAAAGATTAAATTTTAATGAATCAGAAAAGCAATTACATCAGTCAAACTAGTGAACACCAAAATAACACAGGCATAAAACTCTCCCAAACAGACGCAGAAGAAACAACAGAAACATCTACCAGTTAGTCTTTTGCCATTAAAATCTATGCCTTCTTGTATTCACAAGCTTTGCTAATGTTTTAAATAAAATATGAATGTGCATGTATGATATGAAATAGTCATCAATACTGTAGAGTCTTGTCAATATATTGCCATGAAGAAAACTAATAATAAATATACATGGATTAACAAAAGAGATTTATAAAGACATGTTACAACTTTCATGCTTTATATTTTGATTTACTGACACCTCTGAAGTATTGATAGTGAGCAAGAAAAAAAAAACACACTGAATTAAAAACATCCTTTGAAATTAAAAGCATAATGACAAAGACTAATAGATTTCTGTTTGATGTCTGTACTGACACCATATTTAGCTTGGTAATTTTAGCAGGGGACATTGAATCAATAACTCAATGATCTCAGCTTTGTTGATGTACAGTTTTATCTTACATCATCTATAAAACATTTATCAGCAACAATTTATAATATGAATGAATGAATATGAAAGGTTTGGCCATAATATCTATTGAAATGATAAACAGCTATTAGTTTGCATAGCTAGCTCTGTTAAATGATGTTAAAAGTAAACTCAGTGGATGCTGCAGAATCATGCCCCACCATATGCAGAGCACATAACTGCATCACACTTTTGGCAGTCACAAAGCTAGGATAACTCAAATTCCAGGCAAGTCAGCCACATGCCTGTCCAAACTTGGTTTCTTACTAAAATGTAGTATTGAGTTACTCTTGAAGAAAAAGAGGAAAAAAACTGAAGAAAAAGAATCAGAAGGACCAAATTCTTAAACATATTGTATTCTGATTCTAATTTAGATAGAACTTACATCAGAGATATATATATGACCCCCCAATTCTAACTGCAATATCATTTTTCCATATGACTCTTATCATCATTCCAAAGACACGTTTTCTCCTTTTATTTTCTTCAATGATCAATTCATTTAAAAATTTTTTCCATAAAGCTTATTATGCCACAAACCACTAATAAATGTTACACACTATAAATTTTACTAAATGGTTACTTCTTAGTAATTTATCTTCTTATTATAGTATTACAATATTTCTGCTTAAATAGTAAAAGAATAGTAGTGGGCATTTTAAAATTATAAATATAAATGTATTTGTATTGAAATTGTTTCAAATATAAACATGTTTTATAATTTTTGAATAAAATTAATATTTTTCCTGTTGATGTACAAACAAGACAGTAACAGACAAGATTTACTTTCCATTGATACTGCTATTTCTAGAAGCAGGTAAATTGGGTTACAACTTTAAGAAAAAGTTTTTATAATAAGAGGATTAAAAAAATTGCTGGGAGAATCAGATGAAACAAGAAAAATACATCAGAGCCATGAGTGTAGTCTGATAAAGACTGAACATCTATTCATCTGTGCTCTCCTAGCCTATGCTCATACCCACCAATGCTCAAATGGTGATTTTCAGCAGCAAGGGAATAGTCTCAGCTAAGGTAGAGACAGATGCAGGAAGTCAGCACTATATCTGAGGAAATAGAAAAGCATTCAAGGTTATTCTGTGAATAGATTATGTGGAAAGTCAAAGAATACTCAAGACTTCCTTAAAAAAAGAATAAGTGAAGGAAATGTCTTGCAAATGTCAACTTATAAACTAATAATCATTAAAACAGAAATGTGTTAGCACAGGAAGAAACAAATCAACAAATAGTGAAAGAACATTCAAAAACAAGGTGAGAAGAAAAAGAAAGCATTTTTTCAATAAGTTGAGAACTAGATATCTATTTGGAGAAAAAAACAGGTGCCTAATTCATACCCCATAATAATAAACTGACTCCAAATATACCTGTGATTTAAAAGTAAAAGAGAAAAATAGCAGAAATTTGGAACATTTTGGAAAAAAATATTAAAGGATTTCTTAAACAAGACCAAAATACATAACTCTTGAAAAAATTACATGTTCCACCATATCAAAACAATTATTTTTATTTTCTTAAAAAACAATTTAAAAAATTTTAGCAGGATATATATTCCAAGTACCCCTTTTTTTCCCTGTATATTTTCCATGCTTTATATTTCTTCAAAGCAATTATCATCTCCTACTTACTATTAATGTATTTATTTTACGTATTGTCTACATGTCTCCACTAAATGTAAGATTTATGAAGGAAGCATTTTTGCCTATTTCATTTTATATAGTGTTCCAGTAATGAAGAGAATGTCTGGCAAGTAGGACAGGATAATAATATTCCATTGTGTATATGTACCACATCTTTATCCATTCATCTACTGGAGGAACACTTAGATTGCTTCCGTATCTTGGCTATTGTAAACAGTGCTGTGATAAACATAGGGGTGCATATGTCTTTTTGAATCTGGGATCTTGTTTTCCTTGTTCCTAGGAGTGGAAATCCTGGGTCAAATGATATTTCTATTTTTAGTTTTTGTAGGAAGGTCCATATTGCTTTCCACAATAGTTGGCCTAATTTATATTCCCACCAGTAGTGCAGGAGGGTTCCCTTTCTCCGCATCCTTGCCAGCATTTGTTGTTCCTTGCCTTTTCGATGTTGGCTATCCTAACTGTTGTGAGGTGATATCTCATTGTGGTGTGGTTTTAATGTGCATTTTCCTGATAATTAGCGATGTGGAGCATCTCTGCATGTGCCTGTTGGCCATTTGAATTTCTTCTTTGGAGAAGTGTCTGTTCATATCCTCCACCAATTTTTTAATTGGGTTATTTGCTTTTGGGGTGTTGAGGCATGTGAGTTCTTTATATATTTTGAATGTTAACCCCTTGCCAGATATGTCAGTTACAAATATATTCTCCCATACTGTAGGATACTTTTTTTTCTACTGATGATGTGCTTTGCTGTACAGAAGCTTTTTAGTTTCATGTAGTTCTATTTCTTCATTTTTGCTTTTGTTTCCCTTAACCAAGAAGATGTGTTCAGAAAAAAGTTGCTCATGTTTATACTCAAGAGATTTTTGCCTATATTTTGTTCTAAGAGTTGTATGTTTTCATGAATTACATTCAGGTCTTTGATCCATTTTGAGTTTACTTTTGTGTATGGAGTTGGACAATAATCCAGTTTCATTCTTTTAAATGTAGCTGTCCAGTTTTGCCAACACTACTTGAAGAGGCTGTCATTTCCCCATTGTATATCCATGACTCCTTTAACATATATTAATTGACCATATATGCTTGGGTTTATGTCTGGGCTCTCTATTCTGTTCCATTGATCTATGGGTCTGTTCCTGTGTCAGTACCAAAATGTCTTGATTACTGTGGCTTTGTAGTAGAGCTCAAAGTGAGGCAGCATAATCCCCTGAGCTTTATTCTTCCTTCTCAGGATTGCCTTGGCTATTTGGGGTCTTTTGTGGTTCCATATGAATTATACAACTATTTGTTCTCGTTTTTTGAAGAATGCTGTTGGTATTTTGATAGGGATTGCATTGAATCTGTAGATCGCTTTGGGCAGGGTGGCCATTTTGACAATATTAATTCTTTCTACCCAAGAGCATTGGATGTATTTCCATTTATTTGTGTCTTCTTTAATTTCTCTCATAAGTGTCTTATTATTTTCAGGGTATAGGTCTCTCACCTCCTTGGTTATGTTTACTCCTAGGTATTTTATTCTTTGTGATGCAGTTGTGAATGGAATTATATTCCTTATTTCTCTTTCTGCTAGTTTATCATTAGTATATAGGAATGCAACAGATTTCTGTGTATTAATTTTGTATCCTGAAAATTTGCTGAATTCAGATATTAGTTCTAGTAGTTCTGGGTGGATTCTTTAGGATTTTTTACATACAGTATCCTGCCATCTGCAAGCAGTGACAGTTTAACTTCTTCATTACCACCTTTTATTTCTTTGTGCTGTCCGATTACTGTGGCTAGGACCTCCAGAACTACGTAGAATAAAAGTGGGGAGAGTGGGCATCCTTGTCTTTTTCCTGATCGTAAAGGAAAAACTTTCATCTTTTTGTTCTTAAGTATGATGTTGGCTGTGAGTTTGTCATATATGGCCTTTATTATGTTGAGGTACTTGCCCTCTATAACCATTTTGTTGAGTGTTTTTATCATGAATGGATGTTGAATTTTGTCAAATGCTTTTTCAGCATCTATGGAGATGATCATGTGGTTTTTGTCCTTTTTGTTGATATTGGTGTATGATGTTGATGGATTTTTTAATATTGTATGATCCTTGCATCCCTGGAACAAAACCTACTTGATCATGATGGATGATCTTTTTTATGTATTTTTGAATTTGATTTGCTAATATTCTGCTGAGGATTTTTGTGTCTATGTTCATCAGAGATACTGCTCTGTAATTTTTGTGTGTGTGTGTGGTGTCTTTGCCTGGTTTTGGTATTAGAGTGATGCTGACCTCATAAAATGAGTTTGGAAGTATTCCATCCTCTTCTACTTTTTGGAAAACTTTAATAAGGATGGGTATTAGGTCTTCACTAAATGTTTGGTAAAATTCAATGATGAAGTGATGAAGCCATTTTGATTACCAATTCAATTCATTGTTGGTAATTGGTCTGTTTAGATTTTCTGTTTCTTCCTGGGACAGTCATGAAAGGTTATATTGTTCTAGAAAGTTGTCCATTTCTTCTCAGTTATCAAATTTGTTAGCATATAATTTTTCATAGTATTCTCTAATAATTCTTTGTGTTTCTGTGGTTTCCATAGTGATTTTTCCTTTCTCATTTATGATTCTCTTTATGTGTACAGACTCTCTTTTTTTCTTGGTAAGTCTGGCTATCAGTGTATCTATTTTGATTATTTTCTCAAAGAAGCAGCTCCTGGTTTCATTGATTCTTTCTGTTTTTTTATTCTTTTCTATTTTACTTATTTCTGCTCTGATGTTTATTATGTCCCTCATTCTACTGACTTCCAGTCTCATTAGTCCTTCTTTTTCTAGTTTCATTAATTGTGAGTTTAGACTGTTCATATGGGATTGTTCTTCTTTCCTGAGATAAGCCTGTATTGCAATATACTTCACTCTTAGCATGGTCTTCACTGTGTCCCACAGATTTTGCAGTTTTGTTGTTGTCATTTGTCTCCATATATTGCTTGATCTCTGTTTTTATTTGGTCATTGAGCCATTGATTATTTAGGAGCATATTGTTAAGACTCCATGTGTTTGTGGGCTTTTTGTTTTCTTTGCATCATTTATTTCTAGTTTCATACCTTTGTGTTCTGAGAAGCTGGTTGGTACAATTTCAATCTTTTTGAATTTACTGAGGCTCTTTTTGTGGTCTAATATATGCTCTATTTTTGAAAATGTTTCATGTGCACTTGAGAAGAATGTGTATCCTGTTACTTTTGTATGGAGTGTTCTGTAGATGTCTGTTAGGTCCATCTGTTCTAATACATTGTTCAGCCACTCTGTCTCCTTACTTATTTTCTGTCTGTTTGATCTGTCCTTTGGAATGAGTGGTGTGAAGTTTCCTAAAATGAATGAATTGCATTCTATTTCCCCCATTCATTCTGTTAGTATTGGTTTCACATATGTAGGTGATCCTTTGTTGGGTGCATAAATATTTATAATAGTTATATCCTCTTGTTGGACTGACCCGTTTATCATTATGTAATGTCCTTCTTTGTCTCTTGTGACTTTCTTTGTTTTGAAGTCTATGACAAGTACTGCAACTCCTGCTTTTTTCTCCCTATTAGTTGCATGAAATACCTTTTTCCATCCCTTTACTTTCAGTCTGTGTATGTCTTTGGTTTGAATTGAGTCTCTTGTAGGCAGCATACAGATGGATCATTTTTTTAATCCACTCAGTGACTCTATGTCTTTTGATTGGTGCATTCAGGCGATTTACATTTAGCGTGATTATCAATAGGTATCTACTTATTGCCATTGCAGGCTTTAGATTTGTGGTTACCAAAGGTTCAAGGGTAATTCCCTTACTATCTAACAGTCTAATTTAACTCATTTAATATGCTATTACAAACACAACCTAAAGGTTCTTTTTTTCCCTCTTTTTTCTTCCTCCTCCATTCTTTATGTATTAGGTATATTTTGTACTCTTTGTCGATCCCTTGATTAACTTTGGGTGTAGTTAATTTGATTATGCATCTGCTTAGTAATTAATTGTTCTACTTTCTTTACTGTGATTTTGTTTACCCTCGTGACAGCTATTAAACCTTAGGAACACTTCCATCTATAACAGTCCCTCCATAATACACTGTGGAAGTGGTTTGTGGGAGGTAAATTTGCTCAGCTTTTGCTTATCTGAAAATTGTTTAATCCCTACTTCAAATTTAAATTATAATCTTGCCGGTAGAGTATTCTTTGTTCAAAGCCCTTCTGTTTCATTGCATTAAATATATCATGCCACTTCCTTCTGGCCTGTAAGGTTTCTGCTGAGAAGTCTGATGATAGCCTGATGGGTTTTCCTTTGTATGTGGTCTTTTTTCTCTCTCTGTCTGCTTTTTATACTCGGTCCTTGTCCTTGATCTTTGCCATTTTAGTTATTATGTGTCTTGGTGTCTTCCTTGGGTCCTTTGTGTTGGGAGATCTGTGAACCTCCATGGCCTGAGAGACTATCTCCTTCCCCAGATTGGGGAAGTTTTTAGGATTTCCTGAGAGACCCTTTTATCCCCTTTTATCCCTTTTTCTCTCTCTTCTTCTTCTGGTACCCTTATAATGTGAGTATTTTTCCATTTGGATTGGTCACACAATTCTCTTAATATTCTTTCATTCCTAGAGATCCTTTTTTTCTCTCTGTGTGCCTCAGCTTCTTTGTATTACTCTTTTCTCATTTCTGTTTCATTTCCCATCTCGTCTACATCATCTATTCTGCTTTTAAATCCCTCTATTGTATGTTTCATTTCAGATGCTGTATTTTTCAAAGTTTCTTTATCTTTCTTGAATTCCTCCCTGTGGTCTTGAATATTTTTCTGTAGCTCTATGAGCATGTTTATGATTTTTATTTTGAAATCTTTCTCAGAAAGATTAATGATTTCCATTTCACTTGGTCCTCTTTCTGGTTTTTGTGGTGTTTTGGTTTGTCCTAGGTTCTTTTGGTGTTGCATATTTGTCATGAATATTATGGAATAATAACTTTGTGTAGGCAGCACCTTCTAAGGCCCAGAAGCTCTACTCTCTGGAGCTGCTCTGCCCTGGAGTGATGGCAGGCGTCAAAGCTTAGAGGTGCTGGCACCTGTTGGAGGAAAGAGCTCTTCCTGATTCCCAGCTGCAGTGCCTGCCTCCACTGCCAGGACCAGTGGACCAAGTGTGCAGAGAGCAGCCTCTGTGCTATGCACTTGATGCCATAGGTGGGGCCACCCTCTGGCTGGCCTGGTACAATGGCAGGGCAACATGTTTGCAAGCCAGTATAGGCTGGGAGGAATGATCGACAGGCTACATATCATGATGGTGGCCTCGGGGCTTCATTGGCTGCCAGTGGGGTTGAGCACCTGAAACTCCCAAAAGTTCCCAACATGGTGGGCTGAGTGTGCCATTTTGTCTACCTGTCCTTTCTTTGGGCAGCAAGCTCAGTGCAATCCTTACCCCTTTAGCAGCCCTCTTGCTGTTGGGAAGTCTCTCAGAATACCTGCCTTTCTTTTGTCCCAGAGTGGCTGGTTGCGGGTACTTGCCCTCCACAAGTTGCTGGAATCTCAGTCTCTCCAAGTATTCTGCCTGTCTTAGCTTTCCAACCCCACTAATCTCCAGAGCACTATGCAGTGTAGGTTCATTCTCCCAGAGCAAATCTCCAGGGCTGGGTGTTCAGCAGTCTTAAGCCTCCACCCACTCCCTGCTCCATTTCTCTAACTCCTGCCAGTGAACTGGAGTAGGGGAAGAGCTTGCATTCCTCCAGATCGCATCTTTGTTACTTTACCATTTTCCATGAGATCTTCTCTTTTCCCCAGATATACACAGTCTGTTGTAGTCTTCTTTATTGTCACTTTTTCAGGATTACTTGTTTTTGCTTATTTTCATATTATATGTGGTTTTGGGAGGAGGTTTCTGTTTCATTTCTCATGCCGCCATCCTTAATCCAATCAATTGACATATACTTTTCAACATTTTTTTTCAGGAGTCCCAAACTGCAGAGCTGATGCCCTGTTTGTGTCTGAAGACCTGGTGTGCTGTAGAACAGCCATTGTGCCCTCTAGGAAGCCATCAGGTAGGAGAATTCTCTATTTTGGATGAAGGTCACCTTTTTTTTTTCTCTTCAGGCCTCCAATTCATTGGATAAGGCCCACTCAAATTAGAGAATACAATCTGCTTCACTCAGTCTACACATTTAAGTGTGAATCTCATCCAAAACCACTCTCATAGAAACATCCAGAATAATGTTTAACCTGATCAACTCCTAGCTCAGTCAAGTTGACATATAAAAGTAACTATCACAGCTGTATATGGTAAAACGTTTTTTTAAACCCCAAATTAAGAAGTCATAGCCATTAAACTCTTTAGAAAAACATTTATATATCATAAAACCATAAACGTAAAACCACTGCAATAGTCGACACCAACAGTGTAGGGAATGGACAAATGCCTACACAAATCTAAAGAAATACACAGGGATTCAAACTTGGGGAGCAGGGAGGAGAAAGGCAACAAGCAGAGGAAATCACACTGTGCAAAATAAACAAATTTTATATTAATTTTGAAGGATGGCATTGGTACAGAGATAGATAAAAAGACAACTGGAACAGAATAGAAAAACCAGAACTTGGTAGCCCCAAATTATACATATTACACATATACATACATATGTACAGACATATATGACCGTGTGTGTGTGTGTGTCTGTATATGTGTGTGTGTGTGTATGTGTATATATATACATACATATATATATATATATATGTATATATATATATATATATATGTATAAATTCTAATGCATGTTATTACAGTTAAATATTCCTGGGGAAACAGAAATAAAATAATGTCACATCTGTTCATTGTATGAGGTTTATAATCTGTCAGACTATGAACAAACAATGTTCAAAAGATATCTTGAAGGAAATAAATTGTTACATACAACCATATTTGGTAGTAATTAAGTAATGGTATCACACAGTTTGGGAGGCATTTATCAGTAACATTGAAATATAAATACAAAAGGCCAGCTGTAGTCACTCAGGTAATTGACTATAAAGGGTTATTAAATATCAAAATAAAGGAAACTTCTCTTGAAAAAATTATTTCACTTTTTTCCTCCAGATATGATAAGAAATATATTATTTATAATGTAGCCATTTGAGATTAATATGAAGTCTCATTTCCAATATTAATGCTGGAAGGAAAGCATGAGGCCTTGATCATACAGTTTTGGTTCTCAGGATCACAGTTACAACTATGTGGGGCAAAAAATGTTTTATCACTAATTACTTAATGGCTTTAATGCCAGACTATATTTGGGTACAAAACAACTATACTCACTATCAATTTGCTAGCTGCTGTTAAAATATTGTTCTTGCAAAATATGGGTTCACTATTTAAGCTGCATAAAAAACATATTCCAGAAAATATTGAAACACAGAAAATTGTAGAAATAGCAAAATATTTAAAGGGAAATAAATATAACTTGAAAACATATTTCCCTATTTATAAGCCATCTGTTTATAGTTATACATTCATATAAAGTTACTATAGACCCTGCTAAGTTAAAGTATTAGAGTTGTTTGGTGATTAATCAGCATTTGAATCTAATTCTTCATTGATTCAATGATTTTTTGATTAGGTCTGTCCTTATCTTCACTTATAATGCGTTTATTAATAAAAGTGTTCCATGACTTGTTTACCATTTAAAATATATAAAAATAGACTTGGCCTCAGAGTACTTTGAGCAAAAGTCACCTACATTTTTATGTAAAATAAAAATTACAAGTACAGATCAAATAATACCCTTAATTCAATGAGCATATGTTTGTGAAGACACAAATACAGAGATACATCTTCAGGTTTCAGTCAGAAAATATTTGCTTAGTGTTCACGTATGACAAAGCACATCAAGTTTATTGGAGACAACAGTTGTGAACCAAAATGAAATTGTTGTTTATGAATCTCTTTTAATTATTTTTAAATTTTGTGTAGGGCTTAACATATTTCAGGTGCTGTTATCTAATATTACCTTTAGATAGTATTACCTTTGGGTAATATTACCATTATCCTCATTAGAAAGAGAGTGTCTTTCCTGATGTTGGGCAGTGTCAGTAGTAAAATTTGAATCAAATTCTTCTAACTTGGAATGTGCACAATGAACAATGGTATACATTGTTACTGTTATTATTATTATAATCATGGTTATTGGCACTTATTTTATATAAATGCATATCATTCCTCTTCATTAAAATATTTGAAAATACAGATACAAAAAGAAGAAAAGAGTATGTACAATTCCAGCACTGCAAGTAAACTGTAAGCATTTTGCTTGTGGATTCTAAATTTTTAGCTACCTTAAATTTGGCATTATAATCTGCCCAGATTTTCTTACCTATCTTTCACAGTAAATATTTACCATTACATCAAATCCAGACCTACATTATCCTTTTAATGACTGTCAATATTTAATAATAATATAATAAAAATTTTAACCACATTGTTAGACATTAGGTTGCTTTTTATTTTTTACTTTTATAAAATATTTTCAAAGCTACAGGAGTAAAAATAGTTTGAAAAAATTTTTCTCTGCTCATTTTGTTTTTGTTTTAGTGCCTAGAAAACTAATTTTATAAATGGTCAGACACATGGCTTCTTCCAGCAGCCTATGCTTAGACAGGATATATTGCATAGCTATATGTCCAGTTTTCTTAATTATTTTTACCGTTCTTATATCTAAGCTGAAGTGATCAACATATAGCAAAGAAATACCATACATTTTGGTGATAAGGTCTTTAGAAAATGCTACCATATATTAGATAACTCCTCATAATAAATAATATTTTAAAATATCTACGTGGGAAGATAATTAATGATACATTGTGTTTAATTTTAAGTCAATAGTGGTAAAGACTTCACGCCTTCCAGTAAAACACAGTGTAGCCCTTTGCGTGTAGTAGTAATCTATTAAGTGCGGCTGAACTAGACAATAAATTAAAATATAAACTGCCATAGATAAATTTAAAATCAGCAGTATTAAATATTATTATTATTTACACAAGAAGAAAAATCACAGTTTTTGTTAAATGCCTCAAATTTCAAGCTAAGAAACTCAGACTTCATGTTGCAAAAATGGAGAGAAACTGAAATAATTGAATACATGAAACCAGCCATAATATTCAGGATAAATCCATTGAATGATTGCCTGGACACAGAGTTTATTAGAATTGTGAAGTGTCTGACCATACTCGGTCCAATCAAAAGTTTAAGAGTAAGCAAATGAAAACCAGCCGCTAAGGCTCGAGGCAGGAGCAATCACAAGAAAGGTGCTTGGAGATGGCAGAGTAAAGATGGTTGTCAAGGAGGATGGCAGTTCTTGCAGGTAGTACATGAGGAAAGAAGGTACCCCCTCAAAATGAGTTAAGGCTCTTTTTCTCTCTCAATGCCAGGGCATTTATCAGAGCATGTTAATTGTTCAACAGGTCATCCCTGTGGTTTTAAATATAGGGGTTCTTCCTTGTTCTAACATTTACTAATCCAAGTCCCTGCCATTTTGATGAACAGAAGCAAACTCTTTTATTAATGAACCAATTTCTTTGGAAAATTAATGTGAACATGTCTCCTGGTTAATAATAACATTTAAGCATACTCGTTAATTGTTTTCATTCTTTTGCTGATTATTAATATTATAAACAACCAACAATAGAATATCCAAAGCTGTGCCATGTATATTCTAACCACTCATATTTTTTTTACCACAAATTTATGCCACTCTTCTGAATCCGAGAATCTGGTATTGAATGACTCTTTTGAATCCCTGCTTAGATTGACCATAGAAATCCCAAACTCATGATTATTTTTCTCCCCATATATATGTCTCCTCCATTTTTGTGTCTTATTTGGCATCTCTTCTTTATTTCAGGCCCCATTGTCCTATCCATTACAAAGCTTTGACTAAAATATTTCAAATATTTATGTACATATTTCCATTACCACCAGTACCATGATACTCCAAGTTATTGTTATCTCTTCCTGTACATTTGCAATAGGCTTATAATGGATGTCCTCACAGCTACTCTAAATCCCTCTACTCAAAAATTTATCAACACAGAACAACTCAGTGAAAACATAAGGCTGATTGAAAAAGCCCCAGCTTCTCACTGCCAGGTTTTCAAAATTACACTAGGATAAAATATAAACACCTAAACTGAATAGCAAAACACATCTATCCCTTAAACTTATTTTTTCCTCTCCTCTTCCTCTTCATGTTGCAGGCACACAGGCTTTCTTACACTTCCTTCGAATAACCATGCTTTTTACTGCATTAGAACTTTCCCACGAGAAGTCTTTTATTCCTTCCCCACAAAATATCCACACAGTATACTCAACACATGCATAGCTCCTATTCTGGCCTAACCTTTAATGTATCTTTTCAGATAAGAATTTTCTGATTTTTTGGTATACATACATCCCTCCTGTTAGGTAATCTTTATTTTTCCTCTTATTTTTTATTGATGAATCTTCCCACATCTTATAGTCATATAATTTGTATTAAGTATTACATCTTGTAGTGATATAATTTGGTATTAAGTATTAGTTTTGCCTGCTTAAAATAGAATATCTTCTAAAAGTGAACTAAAACATAACATTTAGTGTTTGCGTAACAAGAGTCTCTGGAAGTGGTTATTCCTAAGTGTGGATTGGTATCTCAGTGATCTCAAGGCTCTGGATCAGCATTTCTGCAATTCCCTTGATCATTCCCTCCATGATGGCAGCCACACTTACAAACACGTTGGACACAACGTCAGTTATCCATGTGATAAGAGAGAAAATGATACTCTTCTGACAAGACTTCCTTCTTGCCAGGAAAGAAAATAACTCACAGAATCCATTCCTCTATAACTTCTTTGTAGGAACTGGTCAAATACCCATCCTTTGCTTAATCAATGGCAAAGAGAAATGAAAATACTAGAAATGATCTAACATCAAACATGATAGGATCCTATGTAGGGAGATCTCAATGTATCTAGCTGGACTTAGATAACTATCTTATCACTCAGCAACTGCACACTGATATACTAAGAAACAATGTGAGATAACAAGCACATTAAATTTGAGAAGATGGCCATGGTTTAAACAAATGAAAATAATAGAAAAGAATTTAAGATTATTTAATCAACTCCCAATTTAATATTCATTCTACAGCATCCATAACTGACAATCCTGTGTTCTCTGCTTAAAGACTTCCAGGGAACAAAATCTCATTATTTTCTACCTCACTTATTTGACTTTTGGACTCAACTAATTATTTCAAAGTTATTTTTTATTATTGTCCTTATTTTTTCTATTAGAGGTCATGGAATTTCAATGTATATCCCTTAACTACTTCTCATGTGATAAACCTTTGAGAGACCTTCTTTTCCTGTGTCTCTGTTCTTGTGGTATACTCTAGTCAATTAATGCCTACCTTTAAAAATGTTTTTTCTGTGATACACACAAATAAAAAGGAATCACCTTTGTTCTGAAACTTTTGTATATGAAGCCTCAATCCTAAATCTACATTAGTTTCACTTCTTTGATTTTCATAGATATTTTACACTATTAACTTACATTGAACTTGTACACCCCAACTAAACAGCCTTCTTTTATACAAACCACTTACAAGCCAGATTTGAAGAGTTGTATTTTTGTTGATTTGTTTTGTTTACTCTTTAGTAGATATTTACACAGTTCATATATATTGAAATTATGGTCAACTAAGCTCTTTCCTAGCTTTTACAATACTAATGCCAATTTTCTCATTATTAGCTCTTGGGTTGTTTCTGGGATTTGCAAGACTCTCAAGACCTTTTTAGATACAAAATCCATCATCAAGTATATTTGTAATCCAGTTTTGAATATAATCTGATAGGCAGCACCTTTTTAAACATTATGGAAGTCGTTGATTAGATTATTGACAAGGTAAGGCCAGTGTCTTACGATAAATCACTTGTGCCTACTCTCCCAAATGAAAGTGATTCATCAGTACCAAATGGGCAATGCTTTTTCAATAAGCTTTGAATCTACTATCTATACTATTTGAATATATATACTATTCACCACCTAACATCCCTTTTTTTCTTATGATTAGAAGAAATATCATGATGTACTTGATCATTTGCCTTGCTGAGAAGAAGATACACACATTTTAGACCATTCCTTAGATGTGCAAGATTAGTGAAGTTACTATAAATAAAAAAAGAAAGAGATTTGGCTGGACTAGATGCTAATGAATTCCTCTGTAGAGATCCACTCTACTAATTATTCTAGAGATTAGTGTTAGATGACTTTAGCAATTTACAGAATTTACCTCTTTAATTTTGAAAGAGAAGGAAAAGACTGGGAGGAAATTCTGTCTCAGTTCTTCTGCTCTAAACATGTTACGAAACATGTTGACAAAATTTCGTCTTTTTAAAAAGAGTGGAAGAAGTATTTCTGCAAAATAGTCTTTCAATAATCCCTAAAAATAATGTTTCCTATTCCTTCTTGTCCCATACTCCAGTAAACATATGCAAATCTACTGTCAAACTTCCTTTATTAAATGAGACATTATAAAAATATTGGCCCATCACATTAAAGAACACAGACATTGTTATATGAACTTAATAGTATTTTCTTTGACCCTGATTTAAGGAAATATAGAAAAGACATCCAATGAGGTAGAAGTGTAACAATGTATTTTGAAAAACAGATAATAATAAAATATAATTTATAGTTTACCTGATTGTGACCAAATTTAACCATTGCCAAAAATACTGTATGACTGAAAGCATACCATATTTCTCTATGGGTTACAAGCATTTCTAGGACACCAACAATATAGAAATGAACTCCAGTGAATTAAGTAGTAGGGACATAAGAGTCCTACACAATTGGTTGCTCTGTCTGTAAATATCAATGATGGAATTTGGGATGATAACTAATCTTCAAATAGACAAGGGAGAAGGAAAACTAGAATCAGAGGATATATTCTGCCTCTACCACTCAAGCATAAAGCCAAATATGCCACTCTAAGACCTCAGTCACTTGTCTTCAAAATAAGAGGTCTATAAAAAATTCTAAAATTCCATCTCTAAAATGTGATCATTCTGATCTCTCAGCTCTCTTCACATTTAGTTTTTCTATTTGTTGAATTGCACTAATTCTCTGAATAAAATACATATATATTTTATATATATATATACACACATACATATATATATATAGCAGGTTAAACATCGTGTAAAACACTGATACATCCTGTTCCTGACTTCTTTTTTTTCTATATTTGACCACTGCATATCTGAACTTCATTTAATCTATGGTGCCTAACACATTCTTGCAATGACTAATCTTTATCAATAACCAAAGTTTGTTGTGTTAACTTTGAAATAGCTGTTGATAGTGTAGTTATTTCATCCAATTGCAACAAAAAGAATTTAATGAGTGTTTGAAGTGTGTGTGATTATGCTGTTTGAAATTCATACATTTTCCAAGATAAGGATTAAACAGAAATCAAAGGAAGTCAACATTTCATTATGAATGGAAGTGATTTTATGTAATCGGCAAACTTTGAAGTTTCTACACTGGCATACTGAATAATCAACACTGTTGTTTTGTCATTATCAGTAGGATTGCACTTTTGTAGCTTTTGAAAAGCCTGCTATTTGCCTAGTTGAAGGTAAAGAGGAAAGTTTGTTTTCCCACTAACATTTCATTGATTGTTTGTTCTTCATGGATAGTTTGTGACACTTTATCTCCCTGGCAGCTGGACTTTTTACCTGACTTATATGGAGTAGTTTCATTAGAACCTAATTGATTTTGCAGCTGATGAACTCAAGTGCTAGCATGTGTCTCTTAAAAACTGTTTTGTTTTCTACATGGACTTTCTTTCTCCTAGAGGTTTCAAAATAATTGGCTCACTATTTAAATGACAGCATACTGAAATAGTAAAAGTTACTTTGAACTAGTTAAGATGCACTATTTATTCCTTATCTAAAGCAAATATATTTCCCATATATATCACTCCTTGCCAAATTTTATCTCACAGAAGTTGATTATTTTAAAAAAGTGATGAAAGTTTATGTAATTCAATTAAGATGTCAAACCATGGCTTTGCAAAATGGGAGATGATCTTATAGAGTATGCAATCTAAAGATCTTATGTTTTTTAGTTTAATATTTTTCATAGGTAAACCACAAAGTTTGCTTCTATGTATCTCTTACCTCTAAATATTTTGTGTGCGTGAGTGTTTATTTTTTATGCCTGCACTTTTCCATGGTGACTTTTCAACATTTAGACAATATTTTTGGCTCTTTTATTTATGCAAAATGTTTTTTAAGTCAAAAATACAACCTGATATAGGTGGTAGTTCTTTTACCAAACTCAGCATACCTACTGCCCTATTTTAAGAAAAATACAGCATGTTTGACTTTCCATAAGAAAACCCCAAGACTTAATGAGCTAAAGAAAGTCCTAAGTGAAATCCACTGGCCTATTATTTTGTTGTCCATGGGATTTAATAACCATGTGGAAAGCATTGTTCAGCGTACTAGAGGGTGGCCCCTTCAGGTGAAATCATAAATGCACCAGCAAAGCAGGATGAGAACCTCCTCTCTCTATTCAGTCTTAATCTCTTTCTTTCAGGGGCACTAAATTCATAGCTTCAAGTTGATTAAATTAAAAATTCAATTAAATACATATTTTTAAGTGGACATACTTGCTTTGAATGGAACAGCATCTTTTGAATTATAATCAGTTTTCAGAAGTAATATTCATCAGATATAGCCCTTGCCATTTTCTATAAGAAGTTATTTAGGATGTTTTAAATTAGAAAATTTAATATGCACTACAAAGATCAAAGGACCAATACTTAAAAGCTAAATATGAATATCTTAGTGTAATTTTCTATTTTTCTGTTATATTGAGGATAAAAGACTCTCTAGATTGTTGTGTCCAAAGAAATATCCTTTTATCTATTCTATTTTTTTAACTCTTCCCCTGCACTAATTATTCTGTAATGTTTGACCCTTATTATTTATTTAAAATCAAAGTACATGTTACATAACTCTTTCACAAATTTCTGTATTATAAAAAAACATCCTGCACTTCTAACATCAAGAATTATGTTTAAATTAGCTAACCAGTGTCTTTATCTTGGCATTTGAAGCAAATGTATATCTAGAGAGAAAATATACTTGGAAAATCTTTAAGAGATCCTAAAGCTATCTTTTAGCATATAAGAAATGAAGCAGCTTTTAATAAAATATTATAGTTGAAACTGGGTGGAGGTCGTGTTTTTGAAAGATGTGAAGTGTAGTCTTTCTGCAATTAAGTATAAAGCAAACTAACAAAAAGTGTTAACAGTGAACTTGTCTTAGAGATACATTCCCAGAGCTGTAACATAAATTAAACTAACATTTCAGGAACTTGAAACAAATGGCATTCTGAAATATATCCTCAATCAATTACCTTCATCTGGGAGATGGAAAACTCCAGCTTTTATCATGCCCTGTCAAGTGGGTTGGCTTGTTGAAAAGTCTAAAATAGATATACTACAAAGCCAACACACTGAAATACATAGAATTTAGTCATTGACATGATAAAAACTAGTTGGACTTTGAATTTTTTAAGGACAAAAGTTCTCTCCTATATTTGAATTCCTAGCACTAGTATATTAGTTAGGAATTTCTATATGGTCAGTGGTCAATATGTATTTATTATGTTTGCTTTTGTTGAGCTAGTAGCTGATTGCCATAGAAAAATACTAAACAGACTAAAAAGAAGAGGTGGAGTGCATTAAATTTCTTTGAGCTTGTGGCTGATTTTGTTAGGTAGAGTATGCGATACTTTAAAACTTAGTTAAGTGGCCAATGCATATTTCTATATTTTACTTCTTTGGAGTCACATATGTGAATTGCATCTCTGAATAATAATGAGTGAGTAGCTCTGCTAAATTTTAAATACAGAGAGATCTATTGTGGATGTTCTCATGACATCACTTGTAGTCTTAGACTGGTCTTATTAAAAGGAACTGAAAGTCAGAGACTGTTTTACTCACAAATTAAATTTTTGGTTCTTGATCTTTGGTCTGGAGATCCTAAAAAGAGATGATTTGTGATACATTCTTACTTTACACACAGGTAATAAGGATGTCCTTTTAGCTAGGAGGAAACTAGTACTACAAAGTTTGCTCAAGCATAGTTTACTTGAAAAAGGTTAAACAGTAGAGTTTGATGTTAATATTTATAGTTTTTTAATTTTTATACTTAAAATAGATAAAATAGTCACTCTAGCAACTATCCAACTGAAAAATAATTGAAGAATGCTATTTGTTATAATTTGTGATCATCTTTTAGCATTGTTTCTACCAATAAACCCTAATGATACCATAAGTTCAACATAGAATTTTTTATTCTTTTGTTATTTCCACCCACATATTCTCAGAGCAGATGAAATTTTGTATTCCTTCAAAAGAAGTATTTTAACAGGATCTTCTCTATTAGGAATTTTTACTTAAATTTCTTGATTATGTTATAAAGAGAAAATACGAAGTATTATTTTTTAGCTTTCTTTAATATTGTTGGTGTTTTAAGAATTTTGATTATCAACTCATACATCTCCAAAATATGGTTTCCTTGAAACAATAGTTAAAACTTTTTATTTTCTAAGTAATCATGCATCATACCTTACTAATAAAAATGACTATATATGTTGTGTGCCTATAACAAAACCAATTAAAAAACTTACATGTATGCAAAGAACATCTTTCTTTTTCTCCTTATATCTCTCTCTCCTTTTTCTCTATTTCTCTCTCAAAGACTTAAAGACTTAATTTCATTATGGAATGCAAAGAATTATTATACCCAAAGATATACAGAACTTGTCTCAATATCTTAGACAAAATGAGTACTAACTCAAAATATTTGTTGATTAGAACTATACACAGTGTTTCAAGTCTTCCTTACATTTAAGTAAGTTTCAAGTGAGCAATAAATAAACTATGATAAATACAAAGTGAGCTTATGCACATACAAACTCATCTACACAATGGATGGATGCAATCAACAGATTTCATGTTGTACAGGAGAGCTTTTTTAATCAACACTACTGTAACACCTCCCATACTCTAAAGCAGAGTTATATAGTAATAAAACTTAACTGGTGCTAGATAATTTTCTAGACCTTCACAAATGCAGTATGATAAAAATGTGATGTTTGGCTTTCTCTGTATTTATACTGTGTGAGAAATACCTAGAAAACCAAAAGGAAGAAATATATTTTCAATGGGAAGTTTCTTTTGTGAACTCTCTCCAAAACACGTATAAAATATGGCCACTGGTATAGTAACAATGAAAGCATTGTGAGCAATGCTCAGAGAACAAGGACTCTTGCTTAGTCTTTACTAAAATATGAAACAGTGAAGCCAGTACTTCACCATAACATGTTACAGGACAGTGCAGTAGTCAAGAAGAGAAAACTCTTCCGTAAGACATGTATGAATTCAAATGGTTGTGGCACTTGGGCTCCACTACTTTCATCGTTTCTCTAAAATTGTGTGGATTATTGAAGAGAGTGAGTCAATATCAGAGTCCCCAACTCTCCACTTTTATTCTTAAAAAATTTTTGTATTCCCCTAGAAATTTGCTCAAAGGAGGTAATATCTTTTTCCTAAAAGGAGAGATCTTAGTGAACTCCTTGACTTACCTTCTGTTAACAGAGAAGAAAAATGAGTCCAGAACAGTTGGTGAATTTGAAAAATAATGCAGCAAAGTAATCGAATATCTTAAAATAGGAACAATTACTTACATCACACTTTCAGGTCCTTTTTTTCCTACAATGACAAGCATATATCCTAAACTTTATTAGATACTCAAATAATTTCTCTTATTAAAATTTATTACAAATTTTATTCAAACTAATAACCTTGTCCCATTCTTTTGCCTCTTTTCCTTTTCTTCTTGTTTTCCTGCATATCAGACTCTGTCAACTGAGGTATCTGTGTCTAGGGGCTCTCTTCACATAGACAGAACAATTTTGATGCCAGAATTGATATAAACTTCTCCTGAACATTTCTTAAATGTATTATTTGTATTCAGAATTTAGGTGAAATTTTTAAGTGCTAATTACATTTATTGAATATTAAAATAGCTTCTTACAGTTGAAATGAGCAGGCTTTTTTAAAATTAATGGACTTTATTTTTCATAGAGCACTTTGAACTTTACAGGAAAATGGAGCAGGAAGTACAAAGGCCAAATACTTATTCTCCACTCCCCTCACCATCGTTTCCTCTATTATGAACCTCTTGAGTTGGTACGTTGTTATAATTGATGAACTGATACCGATACATTATTATTAAAGTCCAGATTTAAATTACAGTTCATTGTGTTGTACAGCTCTATGGATTTATTCTAAATGCATGGTGTCATATACCCACCATTACAATCTATGGTCTCATACAATATAGTTTCACTGCCCTAAAATTCCCCTCTGTTTCATATCCTTCTCTCCAACCACTGGCAACCATTGATATTTTTACTGTCTCTGTTGTTTGCATTTTCCAAGATGTCATATAGTTGGAATGATATAGTATGTAGTTTTTTCAGATTAGCTTCTTTCAATTAGCAGTAAGCATACTGGTTAAGGTTCTTCCATGTCCTTTTGTAGTTTAATAGGTCATTTTTGTTTATCATCAAATAACTTGCCATTATAGAGATGTACCACAGTTTTTTTATCCATTCACCCATTGAAGGCCATCCTAGTTACTTCCAATTTTGTTATGAATAAAACTGTCATAAATATTTGTGTGCAGATTTTTGTGTGGACGTTAAGGTTTCAATTCCTTTGGGTAAATACTTATGAAAGCAATTGCTGGATACAATAATAAGACATGTTTAGCTTTGTTAAGAAACTGATAAACTGCTTTTCACTGTGCCTACCATTTTGCATTCCCACCAGCAACAAATGAGGCTTTCTGTTGCTCAGCATGCTCACCAGCATTTGGTGTTATCAGTGTTTGGATTTCAGTCATTCTAATAGGTATAGAATCTAATAGTGGTATGTGTTTTATTTTGAAATTCCTTAATGATATATAATATTAAGCATCTTTTTATATGTTTATTTGCCATCTGTCTCTCTTCTTTAGATATTTTTTCAGATACCAAAAAAGCATGTTCCATGAAAGAAAAGTTGATAGCTTGGACTTCATTAAAATTAAAAATTTCTGCTCTGTGAAAGACACTATTAAGAGAATGAAAATACAAGCTCCAGAGTGGGAGAAAAATTTGCAGAACACATATTTGATAAGGGAGTCTATCTAAAATATACCAAGAACTCTTAAAGCTCACAGTAAGAAAGCAAACAACACAATTAAAACAATAGGTAAAACATCTGAGCAATCAGTTTTTAAAAATAGAAATAAACATTCTATATTCATGGACATAAAATTAATTATAGTACTCTACTGAACTACATACCTATTTAGTTTTGCACATTTTTTTATCATTGCTTAATTTTAAAATGACTGTTTTTCAAGTTTATAGAGATGAAATGGATCACTCAAAGTGCATTAACAGGAAAAAACATCTCTAACACAGCATCAATAAAAATTAGAAAAATGCCTTAGCATGTTATTAATATAGATTAAGACCAAGAGACTATTGTTGATTTACTATTTTTACAGCTTTATTGCGATATAATTTATCTAACATAAAATTTACCCTTTTAAATTGTAAAATTTCAGTACAGCTTAAATTATACAATGGTATATTCATAGACTAATCAACCACCACTCTCTAATTTTACAACATTTTAATCACCCTAAAAAGAAACCCATACCCATTAGCAGTCACCCCCCACCCACTTTTCCCAAGCCCTTGGCAACTACTAATATTCTTTCTGTCTCTATGGATTTGCCTATTCCAGAAATTTCATATATGGAATTATATACTCCATGGTCTTTTGTGACTGCCTTGTTAAGTTACCATGTTTTTTGATGTACACCCATGTTGAAACATGTATGATTACTTTGTTGCTTTTATTGTCAAATAATATTCCATTGTGGTGATTTATTACTGACTTAGAAAGCATTCCATGCTGCCTCATGCAAGATATCTACTGAGTACTGACTATGTGTATAGAAGATTTTCTTCGGCCAGTTGGTAATTCATTAAAAAGAAATGGCAATAAATTTCAGAAGTGGAAATATTATTATCAGGGCCAGAGGCTTCTTTGAGGGAACAAAAAGCAGTCTTCTCAATTATTTAGTGTGTATTCAAGTATGCAAAAGATACAATGTAAGCATCTAGTTAGCCTTGTTTTATACAATTTAAACAAAGACATCTCTCTCCTCTGAAAACACAAGTAAAATATGTAAATATCTGTGGTTATATACAAGGCTGAGTGAAAAAAAAGCTAATTATTGCAAAAGAGAATTACTTTTTAAAAGTGGTGAGAGCATAAAATTATTCAAAATAAATAATTTAAAGTATTTTCTTAAGTATTGAGTGTTTTTTAAAACATAATAAATCAAATATTATAAGGCAATACATATATACACTTAATATGTACACAGCTTTAAGTTTTCTCTAAATTTTAGAGAAATCCTATTAGAAAATCTTATGCCCTCATGTGATAACTGGCCTGGCAAATTTGAGAGCTATTATTCGGACATACCAACATGATTTTAACATGATGTACATACAGTTATTGTAACAGATTAAAGACTCATTTATTCACTGGACCAATCTTATTAAAATAATTTCCTTAATGTATTTAATGTATAGGTCTGCATCTTTTCCTCATGTTACATATAACATGAGGAAATAAATACAGTCTCTATACATTAGTGACAAATTTAAATTCCAAAGAGAATCAAATTGACATGAAGCCTGGTTTGGCATTCATAAAATTGGTAGAATGAACAGAATAGGGCTTTGTCGAGAGCAAACTAATCAAAAACTATATTAATTATTTTCCTGCCTTGGATCACTTGAGTATTGTGTTGATTTGACACCTCTAACTATTTTCATATATTTTTATCTGGTAGTATTATTGGCTGATGATTCTGGCTTACTTTAGGTAATATGACATTGAGAAGTCTTATTGCCACTATGTGATGTGGCTCCTGTGGGGTGACCTTAACTTGTCCACATTATGGAAATGTGTCATCCTAAATCAATAGATAGCAGGTTAACCTTTAGATTTACACTGCTAGTTACTCTTTAAAAATGATTTTAGCAATTATTATACTATTCCTAGGGATCAAGGGATTGAATAGTCATTTTGTATTTTTTGTATTTTAGCATTTGGAAAAAACCAACTGATTCATACGATAGTCCAAATCACTAGTGCATTAATGTGAGTTACTAGTGATAAAATGAAGTGATAACTAGTGATGAAATGACGAATCATTTTATATGGCACTTATGTTGCCGGGCAGCTGCATATGGGGAGGTCTCTCCCGGCACACCAGGTGAAACCCTCCCCCTGGATGGCAGAGGGTTCTTGACTGTGGGCAAGAAAGAATTCTCGAACAGGTCAGACGAGTGTAGGTAAAAAGGGAATTCATTAAAGTAAGAGCAGGACAGTGACTGTAATGGGGTATGTGGTGGGGACTTGATAATGGGGAGTCTAGTAACCATAATGTTGCTCATGTAATTGTACATGAATGATACCAAAATGAAAAAAAAAAGAGCAGCAGGGATGGCAGCTGCCTTGCAGGTAGCAGAGAACAGGAAAGTGCAGAGGGAAAGTTCTGGGCCTAGGGCAGATTCCCTTGCCAACTCCTGAAGCCAGGGTCATCTGGCATCCTGTGTCCACTTGGATCTTCACGGCATGGGGACTAGCCCCTACCACTCCAGGATTTGGGGGAGCCATGGAGCATAGGACGGAGTGAGATTATATTTTGAGAACTTCCCAAAGAAAGGAGATTTTCAGGCAGGCTACTAAGAGCAGATTGCACAGCGGCAGTTCCATCCAGGTCACCCAGGTGACGGAAACATGCAGGCCCAAATCCAAGCTCTTAGCAGCCCCTTCCTACTTAATAGGAGTAAAGCGGAGACAGAGTGAAGACTTGGAAATAAAATGAAATAGCAAAGAGACAAAATGCAATAATTTGAGCAGCAAGAAAGCTTTATTTGAAAGTACGCACTTGAAGAAAGGAGAGTGCGGACGTCCTCCAAGAGGAGGCACACTGAAAGTTTGGGGATTATGTCTTTTAAGGCTTGCAAGAATGGGGCAAAGGGCAGAGGGGAAGTTGTTGGGTATAGGCTTGACTTGGTCTCAAGGTGCTTATCTCTGGTGAGAGACACCAGGTCTCCTTTCCTTTACTATCACTCCTCCAGCTAATTCAGCTAAATAAACCCAACACGAGGGATTTATTTATCCTGTTCTTCTCCAAGACAGTGGTTACCCTCAAAGAGTGGGGACATAGCAGTTAAGACTGCCTGCCCTGCCTTAAGGTAGGCTGTTGGGTCATCGTTAGGTTACCAGAGAGTATGTTAGGAATTTTAGTTCTTAATCGTGGCCTTAAGATGGGATCCCTCCTGTTCTTACTATACCGTTTGTGTCTTAGCATTCTTCATCACAGGCAGGAAAAGTTAATCATGATGCTTGCCCCATGTCCTTGCCTGACCTCACTTATACATTTGTTCGTCTGAAGTAAAAGTAGTGTAATTTACTAATCCATCATTGTTTGATTAGGAAACCTATTTTATTGCAAGTAAGTGGGAAATGTTCTGAGTTTAATAGAGGAATTAAATTCCTTATGAAAAACACTGTAAATAACTCACTGATCGATTATTATTACTATAATAACATTCTACATAAATCAAAATAGTTCTGAAAGCAATAGCAGAAAATACCCATTGAAGCTGAAGTTTAGGAACAAGAAGTTTGGTGGGAGTGGGGAGGAGATATACTTAATAGTTTATATAAAAACAATCCTTAATAGATCTATGGACTTTGAGGAAACTGATCTCAGCCAGCTGTGACTCCAATTCAATGTACTGTTGTAAAACAAACATTTAATAATGTAATGAAAGTCAATAGTCTATGATAGATTCTGAATTCTATGTCTGGACATCTCATTATATGTCCATAGATTTTGAAATTACATTCATATTTTTACAGTACCAAGTGTTACCATGGAATTATTTTATAAATATGTCTTTCCATTATAATTATAACAATGATATTTAACTGAATGTATATACAGGTTTAAGTAGTCAATTAAATGCAGGTAATGACTGATTTCCACAGAGGAAACTCTCTTTTGATAACAACTGCCAATCAAGTATGTTTCTATTATCTTTGAGATTTCCCAGGCTGAATTCCCCCAAACCAAAATTAGGTTATTTGGATAAGGGTTGAGATTGTTCATTAACTTATTTGAATGCACATAGAATTTAGTCTACCCGTTGAGAGGGTTGCTTTGGATTTTACCTACTTTGTTGTGTATTCTCCTAGGCACAAACCAAGACAGTCATGGATTTTTTTTCATTTGCCAGTACTAATTCTTCAAATACATATGAATAATATCTGCTGCCCTGACCTATATACTGAATTCCCAATTGTGTAGCCAAAACAAACTTGTCATTTTAACTGACCCTGATCTTGACTGAGTTTCTAATATTTAGGCATCACCTAAAATATTATCATCAGATCAAGGGTTTTCCATAACCCCATTCTAAATTAATCCCTTCCACATGGCCACTCCTCACCATACCAACCTGTTTGACTTTTTTTTTGTATCTTTTGTAATGATTTGGTATCATTTATTTGTTTCCTTACGTATTGGTTTATCTCCTCCAGTGGAAAGCAACTTTCCTCAAAGCATTTCTTCTGTCTTACTCAGCATTTTATCTCCAAAGCCTGGAGTATTGCCTGGCACATAGAAAGTATTCATTATTTGTGGCATAAGTAATTCTCTCACTCATCTCACTTGTCTATCCACCACACTACTTAACCCATTTGTTTTCATAGGAATACTCCCAAATTCATTCCTATTCCAAATGTAAACTACCAATGGAGCACAACCTCTGCCCTCTTTACAAATTGAACTGGATAAACTGGTGTGAGGGGTTGCCCCATACACTCTTGGATACTTAGCAGCATTCTTGGCTTCTATCTACTAGATGGTAGTGGCACATACAGTTCTCCACATACTTTCATACCCCCTCCTTTAAACTGCTGCCCAATTATGTTGGGTCCTTCCATAATGTCATTCCATTCCCTATAGTTTATGTGCTCAAACTCTTTTTGACATTTCTCTGGATTATTGTATTTCCTTGGCATGATTGATCAATTTGATGAATAAGAACCCAGTGCCCAGATTCTTTCTTTAACCGTTTCAGCAAGTTTAAGTAGAATGATTATGAGAAGAGTCTGAGACATGCAGTATGTCAATGTGGGCTGTCCTGTTGGAGTTTCCTATTCTCTTTTCTAACATGTACCTGATAATTTGTCCCCTTAACTCTTCACTGTGCTGAACATCAGCCATTTCTTCAAATGAAGGATTATTATTGTCTTTTATTGTGAATCACTATCACTCACATCACCAACCAAGTCATATTCTTCTTGAATTTTTGTCAATAATTTTAGTTTCTATGCTTGTCATTCTTGGGATTGCCCACATATCTTGAAGCCAGAGAGTTCATATAATTGGCCTTATTTTATGCAAACAAGTCATTTCAATTTAACTCCTTAAATTCCATCTTGTGGTAAAAGATTTTAGGTCATTCCTTGATAACTACATGTAGGGTGATGCCCTAAAATGGTATAAGCGGAAGCACATTGAATGTCTCATACCGCCTTTCTCCCTTGACATGTTGAAGATAAAGTCTGTCTTTAGATTTGTATGCAACTTTCAGAATCTTTTTAATTGCAAAAACGGCATTTTCAAATTGTTAATAAGTACTCATGCCCCCATGCATACACAACACACATGCACATAGAACTACTTTTGTATATATTGAAAGAGTTGAAGTACATATGTAAATGGTTATTTTCTTTACTCTAAGCCAAAATAAAAAAATGGTCTCACCAAATGGTCTTGTACTAATAAAGAGCAAAATTAAGTTATTTATTATTCTATAATCATGGATGTATTTAACATTTGTTTCTTTAAATTAATTTTTGACATTTTCTTGCTGTATGTACTTTATAGTCACTATTATATAGTGAAAAGCACATTTATAAAATTCTTCATTTTGTATATGTATATTACATAATAAAATTTAACTTTTTAATTTACTACAAAGGAAAAATAAGTCAAAATATATTTTCCTTTTTAAAGATATTTCTCTAGGTAGAAAGGAAAACCTCTTTACAAATTTTACAAGAAAGCTCATAATAAAATGACCTACAGAGAGTACCAGTTCACAGTACATTTGAAGTTAGGATTGTATAATTTATCTTTTATCTTATATCAATTAAATATTTCAATCTGAATCATTTAATCAAAATAATACTGGGAGGTGAATTTCTTCAGTTTCCATGGAGATGACTTATATAGTCAGAAGTCAATGATTATTTATTTTAACCATTAGATTAATATGGTTTCAGATTTTTGTGCTCATTTTGAAATTTAGATTCAAACTATGTTATTTTAAATTAAAGGAAAAAAATTCAGTTGTTAAGCTCCTATTCCAATAAAGATGAGAAAATACCCAGCTATTTTAAAATGAAAATAACTAGATGTTGAATTTAATAAGGTAATTGAAATGTATAAGGAATCATACAAATGTGGGTATTTTAGAGCATAATTTAGCAAATTCAGATTTTGCCTGTTATATTAATAATTTATTATGTGTGATTTATTTCCTCTTTGCATTTATTGTATTTGCTTTGGGTAATATTCCATATCTTTAACAAATGGGCTGATGTACATTTCTTATTTTCACTTATACATCTGTTTACAGATTAAAATTTTATTCCAAAGACTGGAGTTCCATCAAATGGGTATTTTTTTCTGATATCAGATAATACAATAGGTTAATTACAAATAAAATTCAAATTATACCCATCCCATTCAAGCCCACTGTTCTAACTTTGTCAAAAGGCTTATCAAATAGGAAAATTTTTATTTATAGCATGAGAGACAATCCAGTAAAAATGCATTGGTATTCTTATAAGTTGTTTAAAAGTGGAGAACTCTCAAATTCCTGAATCTCCAAGTTATTTTCCTTTTTTTCAGTTTGTCCTTCCTAAAAATTTATAACTTTTGATTTAAAATTTACATGGAAATTAAATGAAAATAAACAATGTAGTAATTATATAACTGGAAAGATAAAAATCTTTTCTTTTCCACAGTTTAAAAGGGTTATAAACCTGACCTACAAAGTAGTATTTGTCCTGATTAATTTCTCATTTTGGCTTATTCAAATTTTGCAAAATCAGTTATGGTCATTTTCTGTCAGCCATTTTGAATTTTATTTTTATTTAATAATTTAAATATTCTGTAGAATTTATTTAATACACAAATAGTGTAATTAAGTAAAGTTCTTTGAAAATAGTTTTTTGGCAAGTACAAGTTGACCTTCAATTTGAAAAATGAAGTTGAACAATAATTATAAATAATGGTTTAGTATCCCAGAGGGTCTTGTCAGTGCAATCATTTATCTGTGTAAGAGTCTGTCATAAATTTTGAATAAAAACCAAGGCACTAAGTGTCTGGCTTAAATGCTGACTTCTCTGAAGTAAAAAGGCATGTCTACTGATTTTAGTTGTTTTTCTTTTATTTGGTATTCATACCCTGATTCCCCTGAATGTGACTGTCTAAAGCAGACAAAGAAATACAGGCTCTACACTTTCAGAGAGCACAAGTGACAGACATTAGGACCTCTTGACTGCATGTCTTGCAATCAGGGGCATCCATGTATTGCAGGTGGGGATTACACAAGGCCGAGGAACATCTGCTTTTCCATGATGAGAGTCCGTGATAATGTTCTCTGTTATCCTGTAACAAGCCTACGGGTTTTTTTTTAAAAAAGAAGGAGTAATTTCTATCACAAACAAAACTAGTGCCAGCAGGTGAGAGTGTAGCCCATCTGTGCAGGAAGAGCTACACAAGTGAATGAAATCATATTTTTCTTTCAATGTAATCCACAAAGATGAAGGGCAAAATGTGTCATCTTGGATAAGAGCACAAAAAGGATAGAAATAAAACAAACCTGATATATCCTAAGGAGCAGTACTCTATCACTTCTCTGAATATGCATTAAACACCAGTGTCAGCTAGGCACTGACTGGGCAATCACTACAGAGCTGCTGTAAACTGGTTTGTAAATATTATCCTTGACAAATTGATCAGTGGTAGTAGAGACTGATCTCAGAAATCTGAACTAATGTGTTGGTTTTCTGAATGTTGTCTCCTCTTGGCATGGTAATCTTATTGTTTGGATTCATGTGATTTGCAGTGACTCACGCAGATTTTCCTTTCTGGATAGACTGTAGCAGCTCTGAGGCTTCGTGGGTGTTTTAGAAATTCTAGTATCCAATATTGATGCCTAATGCTAAGTATTTGTTAAGTGAATCTAATAACCTTATAAGAAAGTGGTCATATTTCCCCATGATTCTGTTTTGTTCATCAAAATGTCAATAAATATAACCTAAACTGTGCACCTGAAAAGATTTTGTTTTTATTTTACCTTAAAACTGAGGGAAAAATCTATTAAATATATAATTTTATTTAAATATTTTTTTTGTAGCGCTCTTGTTGCAACTAATTTGGGTTTCTATAAAGAGGCAAAAGGCGTGATGCTCCAAGTTAGAATGCACTAATCATCCGTTTGTAGCTTCCAACAATACTAGAGACGTTCCTGTCAAAATTTATCTTGTAAAAGTGGATTCCATAAGTTTTCAAGAAACATGAAATTTCGTTGAACATCAGTAAGCCCTATTTCAACTGTCTCATACACTGAAATGAAGACTAAAGGATTTTTCTCTAGATTGCTGAAACATTGAAAACCTCATTATAGCTTTTCAAATTATTTTGAGATTTTAATCCTCAAAACAGGATATTTAAGAATTTTGAATCACGATAGCATAGCAGCATTTGAATTTCTACACTGACCAACATATTTTCTCTCATATTAAAACTTCAAAAGAAATTGTATTCCTTCAGTGCTAATACCGAATTATTTTGTTCAGCTCATATGTGTCTTACCAAACAGTTGCTGATATTTTTATGGATGATAGATTTTAAGAAAAATTTTAATTTACAAGCATCTTTTGATTTTATATTCTGATCACATAATTTAACATTTTAAATCAAACTTTCAAAAAATAGATCTCTGTGTTTGGGCGGTTGGTGCTGATTCTGAGTATTTCTGCAAGACTTTGTACATATTACACCTATACCCCTACTGAAATGCACTCTCTGATCTTTTTAAGCCAATTATGAGTCAAGGAAGTGCGGCTCTGCTTCCTGACCAAGAGGAAGCCACCCAAGTGCAATATTATAACTCTTTAGAGAGTAATTTTTCCTTAATGGGTTTTACTTCAGTGACTCATACTGATTATATAAAATGCACTACAATTAAATATGCTCTGTGTGGCTTTGCACACATGTACAAGTGTATCTAGAACAATGCAATGACATTTGCAGTTGCTTCTTTAAATAGCTTTCAAAAAGGAACAAGCAACAGCACAGAGATTACCAAGAGCCACTTGAGTGGAGAAGAGCAGGAAAGGCTGGCTAGGACAAGGAGAACTTCAGCAGAAGGAAATGGCCAGGCTCCCAGAGAAGAGGCTGATTATTTCTGTAAGGTTAGGAGTCATAAGGCAGACAGGAGAGATGGGTGCTAGAGATGCAATTTGAAAAGAGTCAATTAAGTCCAGAGAGGCAGGGAAGTGGTTCCAGATGGCAGGTAAAACATAGGGAAAAGAGAAAGTGGTCGAGTGGATAGAGGTGAAGAGGGCGAGGGGTGCCTAGAGCTGAAGCCTAAGCAGGCTTTTCAATCTGAATTTAATGACAGAATAAAATAAGTACAAAGAAGCGAATGTTCCAAAACAATTTTCAGTAACAATCTAATGTAATTCAAGATCAGAGTTTTAAGTATATTTGCAACTACTGAGGGGTCCAATACCATAAGCTTCCATGGGAAATTTTCCTTTCCGCTCTAGCTTCACTCTCACCGCCAAAGTCTATACATATGTACAAAGAAACACATAGCTTCTAGTCATATTTTAATATAGCTCAGTATACTTTTCCAAGGTTTTTGACTCTGTATTAGATTTACATGCATTTACAGGAAACAAAACTAAGTTTACGCCCGTTTTCTAGAGTTGCACTGAATTTCCCATGGCAAGCCAACAATTTTCCTTATAGGGTTTAAGATATAAAAAAGGAAGATCCCTCATACAAAAAGGCCCTGGATTTCTACCTTCCATTCAGTGCATGGTGATGGCATCCCATTAAGTGGCAGAGATTTCCCCCATACGGCACGAACACGGCAGCCATGGCAGTCACACCCCACCAAGAGCATCACCATGTGGTTTTCTCCACGGGAGAACTAAGAGTTCCCAATAGCTGCTAAAGTTGTCTGGTCTCACAACAGCGTATTTCAGCTCCTTAAAAATGTTTTTTAAGGTCTTGGTAGCTGGTCAGCCAATCTTAAGAAACAGCTCTCAGATTCACTCAGAACTGCAGCTAGAGGGCGAGATGCTGGGATTTGTCTGAAAACCCCTTGAAAACAAATATAGTACTACAGCCTATATACTATTAAATATACTGCTAAATATATACTACTAATATACTACTAAAGCTTTGTCACCTTTTGACAAAGCTCTCCTTAAAAAAATAATGTAGTATAACGCACGGTAATATCACAGTTCTAAAAGACCTATCAATTCTCTCACTTGAGAGGTCGGAAACAGTGGGTCCCAAACTTAGCTTCACAGTAAAGTTGTCTGGCAAAATTTTTGTAAGAAGACAATTGCACACATATACCAGCCCTCACTTGGAGACATTATATAGCAGTAGTCAATTACAAGCAGTTCATGTGCATATACGTGTGTGTGTGTGTGTGTGTGTGTGTGTGTCTGTGTATAATACATATATATATATATATATGATTCCATGTGTATTAAGTTCTCCAGATGAAGGTAGTTTTGAGATTTGGAAAACTAGTTTAGGGAAAAACAACTGGCATTTGGAGCCAGCGATATATTCTCTATCTATCACTAAGTAGCTACGTCGCTTTTTCTGTCACTCGGGATCCAGCATTCAGCCTGGCACAGCACAGCCCTCCTCAGAACTATTTGTTGCCCTGACGAGCACGGCTTAGGTTCCAGCGTGCTGCTTCTGTGCATCTCTTACCCAAGGCACTCAAACAAAAGGCAACTGCCCCCTAAAGCTGCCTAGGAAGGTCTGTGAGTTTTGTCGCTGCCAACATCAGACACGATAATGCTTCGCAGTGCTGGGAGGGCTTGAGCAGCAGAAGAGCTTGAGTAGGAGAAAAGACAAGTTAATTAACGTGTCAAATCATTCCTTTCAGAGAGCATAAATTCAATAGAAACTTGCATAATGAAATATCATTTCCATTTTCTTGCATCTTTTTGGTGTTCTGAATCATTGTTCAAGAGGTATCTACAAATTAGTATGGTTTTTGCAAAAATCACACATATGTCTGAGGAATTTTACCATATGAAATAACTAATACTATTCTTAATTTTTATGTGCTTAGGTCTCGTGTGAAATGTAATTCTGGTCCTTTATATTGGTTACTAGATTGATATTAAATACCGTAACACACTAGAGAACTTGTGGAAAATATAAAAAATTATTTATATATGCTAAATCCTTAATAATGCAGAAAAATTTATAAATTTTGAATATCAACATTTCCAGTTTTTTATACCTTATGTCAGGGTTTGGCAAACTATAGCTCACTGCCTGTTTTGTTAAATAAACTTACTGGAACATAGTTTTAGTTTTCCTCTTGGTTTACTTATTGTTGATGGCTTCTTTTGTGTTAAAGCAGCAAACTTGAGTCATTGTGACAGACTATATACCCTTCAAAGCCTTTTCAGAAAAAGTTTGCTGATTCTGCTCTAAGTCATTACCAAAATAGAAGGCAAAATATGTGAAAATTTTAACAAACAACGCAATGTTTGCATTGAACTTTATTAAATACAATAAATTTTATGGAAAATAAAGTAATTGATTAATATATGGCTTTTCTATTTCTCATCCAAACATTGCCAGATAATCAAAAGTTTGCCCAGACATGGACAAGAATAATTAAATCAAATTATCTTCAGTAATTTTCTGAATCATATAAAAAGATAGTTTACACATACTTTGGATTGCTTATCTTCTGAGTTGGACAAGTTAGGATGATGGACTGTGTTTTTTTCTTTTTAGCAATTGGTGTTTGATATAGCTCAGTATTTAGAAATGTGTTGTATGGCCCATTTGTATTCTTATCTCAGTTCCACATAGTTACCCTGGACTTGTGGATTGTATTTCATCCTTCACTCTTACCAGGAAATGCTCTGTTGTGTAGAAGACAGACCCAAAAAGAGCCAGCTGTCAACTTCTGTGAAGCCCAGAGAGCAAGGTTTTCTAGATTGCCATGCATTGTCCACCAATGAACTGTCCTCCTTTCTGGCTCCAGTTCTTTATGGACTTTGATATCAATCTCAAGAAACTGAGAATACAAAGTAGGGAAAGAGGAAATGGTTGGCCATGTCCACCCCCAACACCCCTTTTCCTCCCTCAGCACACAGCAGCCTGCCAGCCTGCAACAGGCCTGACTGGGTCAAGGCAAGAAACCTCAACTTAAATCAAATTTGAGTTCTGATTTCTACCCAAGATTAGGCATTTCAATTACTGAATTGAGACTCTATTATGCAAATTAAAGTAAATGACCATATTTTTATAACTCAAGTGTGATTAGAAATGTAATGGGGCCCTACTGAATAAAACTAATCAGAGGCTGAGAGGCATAAATAAAAGTGTTATATGATCACAACCCATAAATCATGTTTATGAAACTTAACAGTTACATATATGTTAGCACTTTTTCAGTTACCAATGATTTCTATAAAGTAGGCTCTAGGACAGTGCATAAGATTCCAGACTCAGGCAGTCTTGCCTGGGTTTGAGCTCCAGGTTTACCACTTATGTGGCTGTGGGCAAGTTATGTAGTCTCCCTATGCCTCAAACAGGCAAAACACCTGATAAGCATATTGTAAAAGAGAACTGGGGTGAAGGGTGAAAGAGTTAATCAGTGTCCTGTGCTTAGAATTATGCATAGCACAGAGAAGTGATCTGTAAGTGTGGCTCTTTTTATTTCTTAGTCTTTATTATTATTGAAGCATAACATGTAACTTTTATTATAGTACAGGCACAAATCTTAAGTGCACAACTTGGTGAGTTTTTACACATACATACACCCACCAAAAGACAGAGATCAGCATTTAAAATATGTCATGTGTCCCAGAAGGCTCCTTATTCCCCTTCCCAGTCAATACTCTCCCCACCGAAGGAAACCACTATTCTTATCTATTATCATCGTAATTTAATCTGGTCTTTTTTTGATCTTCATGTAAATTAAATGTTACAGTATTCACTCTGGGTTTGGTTACTTTTGCTCAATTTTTTTTTCTGCGAGATTCTTTTCTGTTGCAAGGAGTGTAGTCAATCATCTCATTGTCTCATTTATTGAATTTACTTTATACATCAATTTCAATTTGGGGTGAATTTCTATGTTAAAAATATCAATTCCTCCAACATTATATTTCCACTGATTAGACCTTCTTTACTTATACTCATCTATATTACTTAGTCTTCTATGTGATGTATTATACATTTCCTCACAATTAACACAAGGTGTTTACTTTTTTATCCTCTTATAAACCATACAGTTTTTTTAGAGGATTTTCAGTTGATTGCTAATACATAGAAATACAGTATGCAGAAATCCTCAGCTATCTTTGATTAAAATAGATTGTAGATTCTTTAGGATTGTCTACATCATACAATCATATCTTTTGAAAATAGTAACAAATCTTTTTGTTCAATTTTAATGTTTTTTCCTTCTCTTTTTACATGGTCAAGAAATTCTAGTAGTCCATTTAATAGAAGTGCTTATGGTGAACGTTATTCTGTTGCGTTTTTTTCCAACCTTCATGGGAGAATTTCAAAATTTCTGCTCTCAATATGGGATAATGTATAGATGTTTACAGATACCCTTAATCAGATTAAGGATGTTTCTTTTAATTCTAGTTTTCAGAGATCCTTCCTCATAAATATATGTTAAATTTTATTGATTTTAAAAAATCTTTTAAGATAAATTATGTATATTTTTTCTCTATATTGCTAATGTAGTAAATTATAGATGCTATAAATTTCCCTTTAATCACTATAAATGATACATTGCACAAGTTCTCCTGTGTAGTGCTAGCTATTTTTATCTACAGTAATTTGACATAAAGAAATGTTTAAGAACTTTCTTAAGCCATAATGTAATCAAAATCTGGTCTGATTCCAAGGCTCTTGCTTGTAATTACAATTTTGTGTCTGTGTGTGTATCTCATGAATAATTTGGTACCTTATATTATAATTACATTTTACAGGTGAGGAAGCAGGTAGAATAAAAAAAGTCATGCATACCTCAACAAATACCATGCTTTTCTTTTTTATCCAAAGAGAAATGGCTTAACCAGATTTTAGAGTACTGAGAAGGCAAAAATAGAATTTTGAGGTTTTCAGAGATAATAAGTACAACAAGCAGCCACCAGCTGTAGGGTTGGAGGAAAAGGTTAGGATTATCAGGACTTCGAAGCATGAAGAAAAGATCCTGCCGCGTTGAGCTCCAGAGGTCACAGAGCTAAATTGGTGTTAGTATGGGGTCCTGTAGAACTGATCTTAAAATCTGAGACTAAGTGTTGTCCATTGTTGCTAATATACCTGAGACTCATTCTGTGAGTCTTACATTACCTTATATAGAAAAAGTGTATTGCATATGTGTTAAACATCTTGAAGTGGGACATTACCTTGGGTTATGTGAATGGGCCCTAAATGGAATCACAAGTGTCTTTCTAAGAAAGAGGCAGAGAGAGATTAAACACAGACAGGAGATGAATAAAGCTGTGTGAGGGTGGAAGCAGAAAGATGTGAAGATGGAGATCTGACTCAAATCAGATGGGTTCACTCTCCCTCCAGCTCTTTCCACCCCCTCTTTGACTCCTGCAGGCTCTTGCTGTGAACGCTGATGGAAAAGCTGCATGTCCTGGGCTGGAGGGCTGGCCTTGCAAGAACTGTCACCTCCCACCTCTTTCTGGGTCCGCAGCCTTCAGCACCCTCTCCTTGTTGCCACTCTGCCCTGTAACTATCCTGCCCGGGCATCACCTGGTTCCAATGATCAACCGTAGCCCTCTTCACTTGTGCCTGTGAGGCTGGCTTAAAGATTCCTGCTGGGTGCTGAACAAAAAAATTTTTTTTTGAAAAATGAGTCCAGTTTTAACTTCGTGTAAACATCACAATTTATTATTTGTTTTTAAAAGTTTTTAAAAAGTAGGTGCTTCAGCAATCTTAAAAGCAGCCTCTGAACATCAAAGTCCTACTAAATATATTTGTTTAAATTCACTTTTAACCTTCATCAATTGTCATGGCTCTAATCAGGGTATATTATCAGGCTTTTGAGTTTTGTTCTTAGTCTACTTCCCCTGGTATCCAGTTGCCAACCCCTGGGTTTGAAAGGTCATCTGCTATTTTAAAAATAAAACTTTTTATTGCAAAATGCGTATTTACTCTTTAAAATGCAAAGTCTATATGTAAGTGAAACGAAGAAAAAATCACCCATAATCATGTCACCAAGAGAGAACCACTAGAGATATTTTGGTGCAGGAATTGTTCAGATTACATGTGTGAGTGTGCGTGTGTGTTTCTATGTGTGTGTGTGTGTGTGTGTGTACACAAATACATGAGTACAGTCTATTACCTGAAAATTGTCTCACTCTATGCATGCTTTATTTTAACTGGTAGTTTTGCTGAATGATATAATGTAACTTTATCTTCAAGTCATTAAACATCTTGTCTAACAATGATGGTTTCTTCTGGTGAACATCAGAATCACCTGAGGACTCCTTATTAATTAACAGATACCTGAATTCACCGTTGGGGGTCTAATTGGGTAAATTTGATATGGGGATGAATAATATCTTACCATATGAAATTCTGAGTTTTTATTCATGCCATGCCATGTTGTTGAAATAGAGGCTTTTGTAAATGTATTCTCCTTGTAAGTAAATGTTACTGTGTTTGCATATATCAACTGTCATGTAAACATTTTTAAACATGCATAAATGATAAGATACCTTAATAAGTTATTGCAAGTTATTTTTAAAATCAAAGAAGTTTTTCCTGTCTAGTAAACAAAGTTTGGCAATCAGGGATTAATAAACACAATAATTTGAGTTTTTTTTAATTGTAGGTTTAATGACTCATTAAAAATTGTCCCCTGTAAGTTCCAAATAATCATTATTCAAACCGACTGTGGAAAAGTTGATTTGATATCAGCTATTATGTGATATTTTCCTCTGTAGGCTATCTATAATGTTCAGATATTTTGTATTTTTCAGCATTTTTTGTTCTTAACTCCAACTTGTAATAATTAACACATGTGATATAGTTGCAGTAACATTTGTGTCCTTTAAAGAATTTTAGAAAGTTTACCTTTGTGTCAAGTTTGGAAATAGGCATTATTTTTCTAAAGGTACTAAAGGGAGTGATTCATCTGAATTAAAAAGGAAATGAATTTTGTTATTTAACCTTCATGCATTATTGTACAACTTTACAGTAGATATTAGGTCTTTGGTTTAATTACTTTCACATAATTGATAGTAATGCAAAGTAAAGGTGCATAGCATCTCCCTGTATACAGACTAGTATAGAATTTTCCAGAGAGTGGGTCATGAAATGTTAGTATTCCTCCAAATTTAACAGGTATTCTGCAGAACTGAGTTGTGTATTTAAAAAAAAAAAGAGGAGTGCCATGTTAAATAATGTTAAGAGGACCTTTTAAAACAATGAAGTATTTTATTTGAATTCAGTGAAAAGAAATTATAATTGGGTGGAAAATTATCCTACTACCACCTTGAAAAGTTTGTGTCCTAGAAAAACTAAAAGAGTGTAAATGACCTACTATGTACCTATTTTTCATAGATTTATTAATGTTTTTTGTCAGGTATTTCTATTTTTATCTCATACCATCTTACCAGTTCAAAAAATACAGTTTTTATTTTACTTTATCATTATATTGGCCAAATGTATAATTACGTCATCAAAGAATAACCTTGTTGTGCTGATATTTGGTAAACACCATCCATACTCTTTGCATTTAAAAATTTCATTTGTCATTACCCATCATTTTTCCATGAAAAAGGATCCTTTCTCTTTATTTTTTGTCATTATTTTTCCATGCTGAAGGAATATTTTTTATTTGTCTGCTTATATCAAGCTCTATCCCTACAAATACTTACATGCTTTAATTCCTTGTTCCCCGGATAATCCGAACTGTATATTGCCTTCTTTATGGGGTTTAGTGAAATACTGTGTGGTATATCTGTTGTGGGCTTGCCACAACTTTGGGGAAAGGTCTGCTGATAACTGCTTTATAAAGGACATACCAAGTATTTGTAATATTTTCTTTATCCCATCTTGTTTGTATTTTATTTGGGGTAATATTTGTTTTCTTCAAGATAAATGTCTAACCATGATATCAGAAATATAAATTATACTAATTACTGATAACTGGATAAGCTCAAGAGTCCATGAAGCTTTGAGTACATACCACAATCACAGGTCATGTCAGAAAAAAGAGGTCTACAATTCTTCCTCATGCTTCACGTCACTACTGTGCTCTATATCCATTGACCTGCAATCCTAGCCAGAGCTAATCAGCTCAGGAATTGACAGCCATATATGGAACTGACATGAAAGGAGTCAATGACCTGTGAAGACGTCTGACTTGAAAACTTTGACCACCAGGAATTCTCTCTTCTGGTTGGCAAATCCCTAGCTTTGGTAGAACTTTCTGATTTGGGGAGTCTGCATGAATCACACAGACAAGTAGGAGACCAGAAGGTATAAGATGCATGGAAACCCATAAGCAGAAGCCCTCAGGAAGAAATGGCAGTGGAAGTGGTGGTAGTAAATTACAGGCAGAGACAAAGAAAAACTGGCTCATGAGAATGGTGACCCACATTAGGCTAGCCAGTGGGACACAGCTGCTGCTAAGGGGGCTTATTTCCTTTTATTCATGTGGTTTCTTCCACTTCCATACTACAGTAAGTTGAGTGTCCATCTTTTTCTTAAAATCCATAAGAGTCCTACTAAATAGTGGACATATAATTACAGTGTTCTCTTCTGAAAGCATCTATGACATTTTGAGCAATTAAAATAATTGAGGAAGTGAATACATAACCTTCCTCTGTCCATCAACTAATCTTTTTATAGTTCTTTGTTGATCTCTAAGAGACAGTTGGAAAACAATCTCAGCCTTATGAATGGCCAAACTCACTTTTGGTATATTTTAAATTAGCACTAAACTTTCAAAATAAGGATGTCTCAAATGGCTTTGATTAACTACATTTCATTGATCTCTTTAGATGTTGATGAAGGCACAGCAGGATAATTACAAGCACTATAATAAATGGTGTGTTTTTATTATGTTCATTCTTAGGAATCATAGTGTCAAATCTAATCTTATAATAACAATTATAATGATATTAGGAATAGAGAAAGACTCCTGAAAGAATCAGGCTGCCACTAAATTGGTTAGTATTCTAATGTATAGTAATTTGGTAGCTCTTAGCTTAGAATTTCTTTGTTACTGTATTTGTGTCTTGACCTTAAGGACACAGATTTGATCTGAATGCCAAATGACATAAAAAGATGTTAAAAGATTTTATTCTTAACATTCTAAAAAGGCACTGCATTTCTTGAATTAAGGTCTCGTTTTCAATCTCATGGGATTTTCTTTGTAAAATACTTACTAGAAGGAAAAATGTTAATTGATCTTCTCATTTACACCTTCTATCTGTTTTCATTCCAGCTGTGTCTCCTTAGATACTTGAGAAGCCATGCAGGTTTGCCCCTAATAGTTTTAACTGATAGCAATTGTAATTTAATAAAACTGTTCCAAATCAAAGGAAAAATGTGAAAAAATATTATACACTTTATATTAATATGCAAAATAATGATTCTACCCTCTCTGGTCAAATTCTGGATGAAAAAAATTCAATGAGCATTTTGACTTTTTCTTCCCTGGGTTATTTAAGAACAAAAGAGCACAGAGCATTTATATTTAGTTCATGTAAGCCAAAGCTTCCCAACCCTGGCAATAATGATATTTTTGGACTTAATGTATTTTCTCTTTGTGTGCATTGCATATTTAGGATATTAGCAATATCCCTGGCTTCTACTAATTAGGAACCAGTAATACCCATCCAACCTCCCAGTCATAATAATCAAAAATATCTCCAGACTTTGCCAGATGACCCCTGGGAGACAAAATCAACCTGGTTGAGAATTATTGATGTAAGTAAATAATGAAAAATAATATAAATGGTTATTTTAGATGTCACAGACTCCAAATAATTTGATAATATTTGGTGAGACAGGCTACTAGAAACCCACCAATTTTAGTGTTTTATTGTTATTGTTGTTTTCTAGAGTGCTTACTATACTAAAAGAAAGCAAGTTTCTCCCTTGTCTTTTTACAGCCTTAGTTTCACTGAACTATAAACATTTCACTGTCCTCATAAAAAAACATTCAGATTTATCTATCACTTTGAGTACATAAAAGAGGAAAAATAAATTTTCTGTCAAGAAAGAATGAATCACTCTTTGGCCTAGTATTTTCCATATAGTGGGCATTCCATAAATATTTTTGACTATGAATGAATGGCCATAGTTCTTACTAGGCCTTGAAATAATTGAAATCAACTGAATGCAGTGGTAAAAAAATTAAAGTGGTAACAGCTTATTAAAAGTATGCAGAAAAGCTACAGATCAAAAGATTAACAAGGAAACAAAATTGAACAAGAAACATATACGCTAGAAATGCTCAAACAGGATAAGTTATGACAACTTCTTCTTTGGACAAAAAAAAAACACCTCATATTGTGATAATGAGAAGATGTTCAGATGATATCAGGTCTGCAGGTGAAATGAAAGATTACATTATTGCCCTAGATTTTCAATAGAAGAGAGTGAGTGGATGCCACAGTGTTTAGTCTTCCAGGGTAGTGTAGAATGCCCAGCTTTCCCAGTAACATGAAATCAGATTATAATAATTTCCTCTCATGAATATACCTGTCTTATAAAATAGTGGTGGTAACATTTTATAAATCTTACAACTTTCTTTTGTCGGGGAGGGAAAGAGGAGAAAGGGGTTGAAGACAGAATGGCCAAAAATTTTACTAATGAAATTCTTATAAAGTACTTTTTCAATAAACTCTATAGAAGTTAAAGAGTAAACTTTAAATCAATCAAGTAAACAATCTTAAGGAATTATTTCATGCAACAAATATTTATTAAGTACCTAAATGTACACAAATGAAAATATGGTGGCTTACTTTAAAGGATTTGTTATTAAATTCTTCAGTTCTTTTATATAAGTAGCAATTATATAGCAAGTTATTTTGTATAAAGGTGATTCCAGGCTATCTGACAACACCTTATAAGGTCATTGTCATAAAATTAATTATGAGCTATTCATAACTCATATGTCTTTAAATAAAACGGTGATAGGAAATTCAGGATTTGGAACTATTGAGGAATAGGTCATATCAGTTGCTGTTCCCTTGAGAGAAATATTAAAGGCATATTAAACATTAAACCATAGCTACATATACAAAAAGAATGGGTCTGGTTATTGATGAAATTACAATGATTTTAATTGCAGTGATTCTTATTACCTAAGTGTGATGATTATAAAGACCAAATTTTATAATAATTAGTCTAGTGGATAAACTCCAGATTATAGACATATCTTTGTGGCATTTGGCAAGTTACAGTTATCAGCACAGGTAAACATTAGAGTGCTAAAGCCATAATTCTAACTTTAGAATCTAAACCATCTCAAAGGATTTTGCAGGACTATCAAAGAATGTTCAAGACTGAACTGAAATCCATCCTTCTTTGTTCTAGGACCTGAGATAATTTGCTTCTACTATACTATATAATTATACTAATATCAAAACATATTGTAAGGAAGACATATGTGAATAAGTATTGGGAAGACTTGAATGTTTTATTTGTGGTCTGGAATGATCCTTTTTTTGGTAATTAGGCAGGATGATGACTGGCCCTCAAACATGCCCGCATCCTAATCCATGGAACCTGTGTATATGTTACCTTACATGACAAAAGGTATTAATGCCTTGGGTGGAATCAAGGTTGCTAACAAGCTAGCCTAAAAATAAGGAAATTATCCTGGATTATCCAAGTGAGACTAACATACACAAGGGTCCTTTAAAATGAAAGAGTGAAGCTGAGCAGTAGATTAGAGTGATGTGATGTGAGCCCTCGACCTGCTACTGCTGGCTTTGACGATGGAGGAAGGAGGCCATCAGCCAAAGAATGTAGCAGTCCACAGAAGCTGGGCACAGTCAAGGAAAGGGATTTGCCTTAGAGTAGCCAGAAGGGCCAGCACTTTGATCTTAGCCCCCTGAGATCTGTGTTAGACTTCCACTTACAGAACTCCAAGTCAACAAATTTGTTTCAATTTATTACAGTAGCCATAGAAAATTAATACAATTGTATTTTTTTTCTAGTAAATAGGTCATCATTTACTCTTGATTATATGTGTGGACTTAAAGCTGTTTGTTCCTTCATAGTACATTTCCAAGCCTGTTTCTCTCCCTTCTATCACCTAAGAATTTCTGTGCAGGTAATTGCAAATAAATTTATTTGTAATTATAAACAAAACTTTATTGTGGAAATACCTGTAAACATATTCCAAATCAAAGATCAGTAATAATGGTATTTCCTACCATGAAGGACCATTAGCAAATCTCTTATTTCTGTGTGATGGTAAGTATTGTGAGAAGTCCTAGAATACTTTATATTTTTAGATTTTCCCCTCACTTAATAAAAGTAAATATTTATATTGTGATTTTGATGAATTTGGGGAATTTCATAATCAAATAATTTGCCATATTTTCCTCTGGAATGTTTGATCAATAATGATTTTAGGATATATATATATATATATACACACACACACAGACACACACACACTATGGATATTAACTGTTTTTGTAACATGCATATACATATATATACATATAATGTTTTGATTTGTTCTTTTCCTCCAGTAAGTAAGTTTTTCTCATCCTTCTGTATTGTCTACATCAGGCACACTTAGATTACATGCTTGTCCCTTAAGGCGTTGAACTTCTGAGACAAAGTAACTGAAGAAATCTGTCGTAGGAAGGCTCATCTTTGAGGAAGTGGCATTACCTCCAATAAATAAAGGATAACAACACACAAGCTATGGGATGAGCTAAGAAAGGGCCATTCCAGCAGAAGGTAAAACAATACAGGAGGTCTCTGCCTTGTTTCTTACACTGTAAGGAAGGAGGCAAGACAGTGAAACGGTGAATAAAGAAGTAAAAAAAAAAAGACACACAGATTGTGTTAGGAAAAAATTGGGAAGCTTCTTTAGGGTGATTGGGCAGTGGTGAATAACAGGATGTCTCGGAAGGTCTTCCTTGAAACGATACCATTTAAACTTGGACCTGAGACATGAAAAGTAGTCAGATAAGAATTGGTAAAATGAAAATAAGACAATTGGAGCAAGGGTCGAAGGTGATGTAGTGCCAGGACCTTTGTAAGAATTGGAGCTGTCAGAACGGTCCCCATCCCTGACCCCATGCAGGAGACTTGCTGTGAGATATACTAGCTCCTGGAACCATGTCTCCAAGGGCCTTTAGAATACTATATAAAATTTGTTTACATGGTATTCTTGAATAAATGGAAAGTCCCTGAATTTATTTAAACATATCAACCATATGATATTATCTACATTTTCGTTACAAATTGTCGGGTATTTGCACCTACTTTTCTTTTTTACTGGAACTCTCTTCCTCCAGTTTTTGTAGGTCACCCCAAACTTCACCAGATATTTACTCTTACATCACTTTCCCAGCAAGGCTGTCTACATCCACTTTTTTGAAAATTGCGTACCACAATTTCTCCTCATTCCCCTTTCATACTTTTTTTCCCTTCTTGGCACATTTAACCATCTAAACTATACATATTCTACTGACATTTCTTATTTATTGTGTTTGCCTCCTTAGGATATAGCTCCACAAAAACAGGATTTTTTGTCTATTGTATTCAATACTGCATCCCGAATATGTAGAACAGTAACAGGCACATAATAAATGTCCCTGCTATGGACTGAATGTTTATGTCCTGCCCAAATTCATGTGTTGAAACCCCACCCCCAACATTATAGTAGTAGGAGGTGGGGCTCTTGGGGAGGTAATCAGGATTAGATGAAGTCAAAGGTGGAGCTTTCATGAAGGGGATTTGTGTCGTTTTAGAGTGGGGATGGAACTTGCTCCCTCTCTGCTCTCTGCCATGGAAGAATAAAATCAGGAGTTGACAGTATACCTCCTAGAAGAGGGCTTTCACCAGATTGACCTGGCTGGCACCTTGGTCTCAGACTTCCAGCCTCCTGAACTATGAGGAAAAAATTGTATAAGCCACTCCGTTTATGGTATATTTGTCAGAGCAATTAAAATGACTCAAGCAGTCCCCAGTAACTATTTCTTGAATTAATAAATGGTGTGCAAAATTCAAATCATAAAAAATGGGTAGGATTTATATCAGTCCATGAGAGTGATTCACCTGAACTGGATGGTAAAGTGTCTGGAAGCTAAGCACTTAGTAATGGGTTCAAAATGAGGGAAGAAGTACTGGGTGGGATCAAAGATAACCGCATGACATTGGTTGGTGATGCATTTCTCTAGAGAGAGAGAAAGGAAGAAAGCCATTGTGTCAGTCATTGGTTAGCCAAAGCAAGGTGTAAAATGGTGACTATCCTGCCCAGAGTGCATTCTATTAATTTTTACCTTGAAAGCATCTCCCACTATTTTGCAAACATTTCATTTATGAAATGTTTTATGCAACTTTCATACATGAAAATCCTAGGTTCAGTCTCTATTAACTGTTGTTTGCGTTGATTATAATTTGAACTCTCAGCACTGGGAAAGTAGCTCATTACCTTTCCATCTTCTAAATCCCAATAAAGAATCCTTACTTTCAAGGTGTACTACTGAGTGTTTCATGTATCATTTCCACAGTAAGCCCTACTGAAAAGATTTGTCACAAAGGAAAAAAAGCAATTGCATACAAAAGGAACTATTTTCTTTCAAGTTAAAATTCATTGTGAAAATGGGGAGTTTTGACTCAAGAAAATATGTAGGTTTCAGTAATCAGTCTCATTTTAGACAGCTAATGTCTTTGTGGACTAATTTTAGGCATTTGCCATAATAAGTTTGCTTTCTATTTTATGCGAGTTCTAAGTCATCAATTTAAAAGGTGCCCTTTTTGTTAAGTGAAGTAAGGGTGTGTCTGTGGCTTATAAGAAATTACTAGTTATTGTATTTACAAAATAACCAAGCATTTCCACTGTCTAGAGACTATTACCCATTCTTCTCATATTTCTGCCGCAAGTGCCACACTTGAATAAAGCTCAGGGATTCTGTCTTACTAACTCTAGGTGGAGTTACGGATATTCTGATTTAAATACCATAAACCTTCTCATAGTAGGCACTATATCCAGAAACGTCCTTGGTAATGGTCCCTCCATTATCCTATTTCCCCTGTTCTTCTCAAGCATAGTGACACACTCCAGTATCTTTGTTTGCACATTGCCCAAGAGTGCTTTCTCCTTTTACTCTCCATTTTTTTTCCTTAAAACAGCATCACTATCTTAGAATGCCTTAACACTGAATATATCCTTTCTTTTCCCTCCCTCCTTCCCTTCCTTCCTTCCTCCCCTCCCTCCTCCTTCCTTCCTTCTAATTTATTTCAACCTTGTTTTGAACTTCTCTGTTACTCCAAGGTAGTCATGAAATTTAATAAATAACATTCTTGGATTTACTAATACACATGCTACTCTGCTTGATCTCCATTACTTTTCCCACCCCAACGACTCCTACATTCAGAATTTCATTTCATTTTGACTGAAATGCATCCTTTGGTGGTTCATTAGGCAGAAGTCATTAAGTAGCAAACTTTCAGTCTTCACATGTTTAAATTGTATTTATTTTACTCTCACCATTGATGATGCTGTTATTGGGTATAAAATCCTGGTTTTAAGGTTATTTCTCTGCTGTGTTTAAAGGTATTACACAATTGTCTCTGATATCTGTTGTTGCTAACGAGATCTGCTATCAGTCTGATTATTTCTTCTTTGTAAATGTCTCTTTTCTTCAATATCTTATTAAGAATTTCATTTTTTGCTTTAATTTTTGTATAGTTTCACTGTTGCTATGTCTAAATCAGAATGTGTTTTATTTTGCAACTATGGACATGGTATGTCGCTTCAAAAAATTATTGATTCTTCTCTTTTCTTTCTATTCTCTTCGGGAATTTATAGTCTTCATCTTCTGATGTTGCTGAGAAGCATTTTTCAGTTCACTAATTCTCTCTTCTTACTGGATTTTGAGCTATTAACTCTTAGATCTGTCTTTTTCATTGCTGGGACTTCTATGAGTTTGTGTTATCAGATCTACCCATTTGTTTCCATTTTCAAGTCTACCTGCTTTTCTTTACAATCTATTTTCTTTTTCTACTGTTTGAATATTTTCTCATGTTTTTTAAAAAAATTTCCTTCATATAATTCCACTATTGTTATTTATACACACATTATCATGATTGTGGCTGCTATTATCTGTCTCCCATCATTGTTCCAATCTTTTGATTTTTGAAAAAAGTTATTTTACTGTGAGTTCATTTTCATCAAAGGCTGTTTTCCTTGAGGGACTCTTTTGCCATGGATAAATTGAAACCTACCACTCTAATGAGTCCTTCATCTTTGATACCACTCACTGTTATTAGTCTGAATTCAGATTCTTCTTGATTTTGTGTAAACAAACTGTATGTATGTATGTATGTATGTATGTATGTATGCAGTCACCATTTCCTACCAGGAGCTTCTTCTGGGGCTTCATAAATGTTGCTGGTTCAGGAACAGTTTTATGGTGAGATATTGATTTGGTCTTTTGCTCCATAATTAGTATGTATTTGAAGATTACACAACTTGGAACGTACAAACTTAGGGTTCTGATTTCTATCTATTGATCCAGGTGGACATCCTAAAGCTATGCTGAACTAGTCAGTAGAGATTTTTGAATCCTTGTTTTTTGGTTGGACAAGTTTTGTAGTTTTTGGCTTATACATGGAGCAGAGTTCCAGCTCCTCCTCTTTTGGACACATAGCTCTCATTTCAATTTTTTATTGGGGCTTCAAAACTCCAGCTCCCAGAGCTCTGAAGCCCAATACATGGTCCCAATGCACTATGAAGTGTTTAGCTTCAGTCCAGGTCCTGCTTCAAAACCAGTTTCTGCCTTTTCTTTCTTGGCTCCTAGAGTGTTTCCTCTTTTGCTCTTGAGTTCAGCTTTATATTTAATTTTGTAGTTATATTTCATCTAGTATTTAAAGTGTCAGGGTGCCTAGGAGAAATGCACTACCTCACTCTCACTGATTTATCACAAGTTCCCAATTGTTTTCTATTAGCTCATTCTCTACTTGCTAGAATGTGTTGTCCAGAATTATTGCTAATATCTGGAGATCACTTTCACTGAATTGTATCATCATTATAGGTCCTGTCTGTTTAATACTGTTCTTCCTTATTAACCTAATTTAAGGTTTTGTGGAGTATAAATAACTTAAATGTCATGGTTTTATCACCATTTAATTATTACAAAAACAGAACTCAAATTTATTCCAAATTTGCTCATTCTTCCAATTTCTAGGTGTGTTTTCACACTGCCAAATCCTTGCATAATTTTGATTATTTTGAATACTTGCTAACTATAAACATCAGCAGAGTGTTACTATCTACTAGTCTGAATCATCTCTTACATAGTCTATTCATTAACTATTTCTCAACAAGAATTAAAATTTTAATCTGCTGCCTGCAGCTCTCCTTTCTGCACATTTGAACCTATTTCTCTGCCCAATCACTTTCTATCAGTTTCTACTAAGCCCAACATTCTTGGCACTTACTTTATTTGCAGTTTCTACTTTTTACTGCCTACTTCCTTCTCTTCTGTAACATAAGTGCTATCTGGCTCTGTTCTGCAAAGTACATTAACCTATATACAGCATTTTGGGGAGAGATTTCTTGAATCTCAATGAAAGTTTGGTTATGGACCATGATCCACAATAAAAAATCCAAACACAAACGGATGTATTGATTTTTAAAATCCATTTCAGAGAAATCATGAGAAGGCAAGATTCCTGGGTAGTAAAAGCAGGAAATGGGAATGTACTGAATCTACAAAAAAGCTTTGATTTGTTTCGTAAAGTTGATCTTGTCTTGTACCACTTTTCATTTGATAGTATCTTTCTAAAATTACAGACTTCGCACTAAGTCTCTATTAAGTTGCTAAAAAAGTTTTCTTTACCTGTAGCCATTCTTGCACTGGACATTGTTTGCCTTCAGTGATGTCTGCAAAATGCTGGATACTTTGTTAGGTCAGGAATAACTTCTAGTTCTCTCTACACTGAGCACTCAATATATATGTGTTCTATTTTCTGACCAAGTATGAGAATTAGAAAACTACTATGTTTATTTTATTGGAAATATCATCCTTTGGGTTTGATAAAGATAAAAATAGATAACTCCTTGGGCATGATTGTCCCCAGAAGTGCCATAGATAACGCTATCAACTAGCTTACTCCCAAAAGCAGCTGGTTCTGTGCCTTTAGTCATGTTACATTTGATGTATTTCATTTCATGCTTTGATGTAATTTGTTTCAGAATACATTGCCCATTTACTGGTACTGGCACATAAACTCAAATAATTATCATTTAGCAACAGTAGTTATTTCCTGTAAGTTTTACCACTTCCCTTCTTTTCAAGATTTATGTAAATAAGGTAAATTGATAGTAGACTTAGATAAATTATTTGTTTGAATAAGTATCTATACTTGTTTTACTTCTCCATTCCAAGAAGCATTTAATTACAAGTATTTTGCACAAGTCGCTGTGAGAGGCTGGTGGAAAAAAGGTGGTAGAAGCAGTAAACAATGAATACATAAGGTCGTTTCTTTCAAGAAGTTCACTATTCAGAATTTTGCATATACCTTTAAACAATAACATTCAAAGTATTCATGCTGGGTGAAAACAGCTGATACTTTGTGATGGAAACTATTGCTCCTATGTTTAATATTGCACAACAGCATTGCAATACATAGAGGTTATTTACTATTTGGGAAGTACTATGCCAAATGTTTTTCAATAGGTTGTATCATTTAATTTCCATGCTGTACCCATGTATAGATGAAGAAATTGAAGCATGATGTTAACTTATTCACCCAGCTAGCAAGTGGAAAAGTATTTTATCACTGAGTGTGAGATTTTATTTGTAATATCCAATTAAGTTCATTTATCAATAGGGCTCCAATGTCTGTCAGGTTTGTTAGCCAGCTATAAAAATAAATGTGTAATATAGGCAAGTCACACACCATCTATTGGCCTTGCTTTTCCCATCTATTTAAAAAAAAGATGAGATCATCATCTACCTCATAGTGTTCTTGCAAGAATCAAAAGAATCACACATGTTAAACAGCTTACATACTGTAAATGTCTATAATTTGTCATACATAATTTTTATTATTACATATTAATCTTTATTACTACCACAATTAATATATACCAAAACAGATTTGATATATAGTAAGTAACTTCAGGAGAGCTTTCTGACAAATGGAGTTCTGCATTAATAAGATTAGCTGCTTCAAAATGTCCTATCTTCTTATCACTATACACATATAGATCTCTGATTTTGCATAAGACGATTATCTCAGTGTGTGGATGGTGGGGACATAGTGAGAAATTCATTTATTTCTCACGATAAATGTTTAGTGAATTTGTTACTGAGGTAAATGCTGTAAGATAAAGTGACAAAATACAAATACATTCAAGAAGCTTACTATCTACTAGAGGAGAGAGAAAAGAAGCAGGCAATTAAAATGTGATAGGGATAAGTATCATGGTAAGGGTATAATCATGACTTTATTGCAGAATGTAAGAATCACAAAGGTAGAGGTGTTGTCTTGTTCACTCTTGAACCCCCTACACTTAAGACAGCACATTGCACACAGTAGGCACTCAACAAATATTTTACAAAGAATGAGTACTACGGGAGAGATGCTGAGCCAAATGGAAGGGGAAGGGGAGGCTTTTTGAAAGGGTGACAAATAGAAATTAGGGCAAGATGAGGATGCAAGTTATTCCAGGACGTATTTTTCAATTCTGGAAATTCCTAGAATCAAATAGACATACATAGTTTCAAGAAAGGGTAAGTAGTTTATTGTGGCTGGAGCTTAGCTCTAGAGAGAGAAGAAAAAAGAAAAAAGGAGATCTTGGGGAATCTTGCACACCTTGATAAGGAGTTTATGGCTCAAGGTCAGCAGCCAAGTGATAGAATCAGGTTTGCCTGTTAAAGAAAGTGGAAAAAGCAGTGTGGCTGCAGTGTGGAGAGTGGCTGAGGTGAAACAAAGAAGAAATGGGAAGAAATAATAAGTTAAACATTAACTTTTCTACTGCCTTCATATAGGCCATTTAAGCCTTTTTTTTTGGATTAAATCTCTTTCATTAGGAAACCCCTAATGACAGGTTCATACTTAGTCTATGCAACATTTACCTGAGCATAATGTTACAAGCAGACGTGTAGAAACAGAAGGTAAAAGCTAAGCTGTTGAGGCTGAATTCCATTGATACATGATATAAAATGCAGCTATGTTTCACTCTAACTGGAAGTACTAAATATTTAATTAGAGAGAAGCAATAGAGGCTTGTTACTGAAAATCAACCCTAAAACAAACAACATCCTTGAAGAAAACTCTCCTGTTTACTCCTCATTACAGAAATTGAACTGAGCTGAAAATTTGGGGTGTAAGTTCCTGAAAGCAAAACATATTCCATATTAGCAGCAAACAGCAGAAAGTCACAGGAATTTTGCTTTTTCAAACAACGTCAACTCTAATGATTAAGAACTGTTAACAAGTTTATAAAATTAAATCTCCACTTTGAACCTCAACATTTGAAACCTTGGTCCCTCTTAAATCAATGTTAAAATAGAAAGCTTTGTAAGATAGGTTTTACACCATCACTCAGTGTAAAGAATATACTCCATCTTGTATTTTGATTTAGTTTTCAACATCTAAAGATCTTAGTTGATTGAGATGTTTCCAATTTGTTAAGTGAAAGAGACATTTTCATGTCTCTGTTGTTCACATTCTGTTTTCTAAACTTACATTTCCTAAATTAGGGGGTTCCCAAATATCACTAAAAAGAGTTTAGAGTGCTACACTTTCAATGGGACAACAGTAGGTTCATGCACCATCTCTCCAGGGGAACATTTTCTTATTACAATATCTGCTAACTGTTGTCACCCCAAATCTGGAAGAAAGGATTTGGGACATGTGCATACTCTGTGTCCTTCTCTATATTACTGTGTCATAGCAGCAACATATATAACTGAAGAAATACATTTCAATTATTTTTCTGTGATGTTCATAAATACACATTTATTTATCTCACTTTGGGCTCACTTAATTTATTGGTTTATGCTTTGCTGTTTTTGAATAAATTCAGAAAAAATTTAGCAAATTTTGTTGATCTTTTTTCTGCCTCATTCACTCTGTTCATTCCATCTGTAACTCTTATTATATGTTCTGTTATTATTTTTCAGACAATGATCCTCTGTTAAATTATATATATTTTCATTTTGCTTTACTTTGCATAATTTGTTTCCATGTCTTCAAGTTCACTATCCTTTCCTGAGGTGTCCAATCTGCTGTTAATTTTGTTTGATAATATTTTTAATTTTGGTGCGATTTTTTTTTTAGTCTTGGATTTTCCTTTTTTATCCCCTACAGTCACTATATCCTGTTCTATATCTATCAAACAATATTGCTCCTGACTGATGCTAATTGCTTTGTTTAGTTTTTTCATGTCTAGTAATTTTTATTGCACATGGACTTTGTAATTGATACATTTTAAGGATTCTGGATTATGCCATCTTTTCCAAAGACTTAAGTTTTTTCCAGCAGTCAAATACACTACTGAGGGAATGCTTTAAAATGTGGAGGCTTGGTTTTATATTTTGCATGGGAGAGATTTATTTTTATTTTGTCCTTTGATGTAAGGTAGATTCTTAACCCTAGTTACTCCTCCTAAGACTTGGACTAATGAAGTTTCAATGGAAAGTCTGAGGTATATATGAGATCTTATAATTTTATATAATCCCACCTCTAATCTCTGTATTCCTTGTGTTAAGTAGAGGCTCAAAATTCTACTCAGCTCTTTCAATATCCTAGCTGTTATTTCCTGTTGGCTCTTTGGCATTTCACCTGGCTCATGAACCATTTAAGGTTCAGCTAAATATTTAATGAGAATCAAATGCAAATTTTGGAATATCCCTCTTTACATGGACCTCCCTTCGATGCCAAGCATTCTTATAGTACCAAATTCCAGTCTGGCTCCTTAACCCTATATAATCATGATTTTCTTCTTAGGTTATATGTCAGTGTTGCTGGGACATTTCCCTTAATGGAAAGTGGAATAAACAAGTGTTTCATCCTGTGTAGTTTCCTTCTTTAGGAGTTTCATTTGCTTCCAAACTCAGTGTGGCTTTTATCATTCTCCAGGGCTTTCAAGTAGCTGTTTTTTAAATAATTTTTTCTAGGGCTTATATATGTTACCTATAGGAGAGTAATCCAATAGAGGCTACTTCAATATTATCATAATCAGATACTCTCCTTTAAAAATTGTAAAGTTTTTCTCTTCATTTCTAGTTCCCGAAATCATATAATTAAAATAGTAATTTTAAAATAGAATGATTAGAAAATTTTGGGGAAACTGAAAGGGCTTACACTTTTCTTATAGCAGCTATGGAAACGTGTTTTAAATAACACTTCTAAATAGTAAACTATGCACTGGTATTGGTGTAGGAATGGTCTGACACCTCAATAGAACAAAAATGTTAATCTAGTTGTAGATACAGGTATATATGGGGATTTGATGTGAGATAAATTGGCATTGGTAATCAATGGGATGAATATACTTTTTAATAAATTGTTGGGACAATTGACCTTCCATTTAGGAAAAAATATCTGCAGTTGGATTACTTACCTCTTTTAAATCTAAATTAGTAATGTGTGAATGAAAAAATATAAATATGAAGACAAAATGACAAAACTACTAGACAAAACAAATGCAAATATTTTTACATTTTTTCAAAGTATGAAATACAATAAAAACCCAGGAAGCAAATTAATACATTTTATTATATTGGAGTCTATACTTTGAAAAATCTCATATAGGAAAATAATTCATAAGTAAATTAAAACATTTAAAAATGGGATGAACATTAATATACAGGGCAAGCAAATGATTAACATTCCTTGAATATTTACATTCATTCCTCCTCGTTTTATTTTTAATAGCATTGATGTCATTCTTCATACTTGAAATATTTATTTTTTGCTTCTCTTAATCCAATAAAGTAAAAGGTGAGCCCTAAGAGGGAGTTACTGTTATCTGTTTAATTTAAAAATTCATTTCCAGTACCAGAATATGGGTTGGCTCACTACAGTTTTTAGTGAAAAACATCAATAAAAAATATCCGCCACCATAATATAAAATGGTGCATAAGAAGAGAAAATAAATTCTAAAAGAAGATATACTAAGTATCACTAATGATATATGCTCAGTATTGACATTTACAAGTTAAAGCATTTACATTTTTGATTATGTATTTGGCTAAGCTTTTAATTGCTTAATGATACACACTGTTTATAATGATATGGAGAAATATATAGTGACATAAGCTACTGGTGGTAGTGTAAATTGGGAAGTAATATGGCAATAAAAAGAATGGATACACTGGGGTGCAGACATTTGATTTCTGAACACTCATTCTAAAAATATAATGAGAAAACTGCAAAAACATCTGCAAGAATGAATATGCATGTGTGTGTGTGTGTGTGTGTAGAGAGAGACACATGTAAAAACTATGTAAATACTCTCTATATATAGCATTTTATATATGAATTACATACACACACATTCTCTTCCTCTCTCCATATAAACACACATGCATATACATATGTACATAAATATATGTACACTCTCCATAAAAATATTCTCATCTATACTCTGTATACTTTTACATTTCTATATCTATCTTGATATATATATACATATATATAATTATACAAGTCTGGTATAATATTCACCCAAACACTAATAGTGATAAGATTCTGAGTTATATTCTAATTCTTTTCAGCTCTTATTTTAAATATTTACATTGTTTAAGTGCCACAATGTCACATCCTAAAAGAAAAAAGAATCACTGTTATTTTTAAGGGTACCATCAAAAGTCTGTTTATTTTAATAATCTGAGGTGTATTTTCGTTACTTTTTGTTAAGAACAGGAATTATCCCTATTTACCATTGCATTTCTGTCAGCAATACAGCACCTGGCAACTAGTAGGTGGTCAACAATCAGATACTGAGTAAATGAATAGCAAGTAAATACTGAATAAAATAAATAGCAAAAGAATGCTTCAGATTGGCATATAAATTCCTTGCTCCTTCCCTGCTTTAACATCTTTGAGAAGAATTGCCTAGAAATTTCAATTTTTCACTAATGGTCAAAATTAATTTACTTTTACCTAGTGCATTTCAATCTATTTTTTTTTCTTTACCAATGAATATAGTCCCCAGATTTGATTCTCTGTATTTGGAGTACTTTGTGAAAACTGCCTGATGCTAGCTGGAATTTGAAAGAAACTAGAGCCAATCCACAGTCTCTGGAAATAAGAGAAAAAACACCCACCTGGTGTCAATAACCCATGAGGTCATTCTGATTTCCACACTGAAGTGCTTTGGATAGGTGTAAATGGCAACACTGATTGGTCCTAGCATGCAAGGTCACAGAAGGGTTCACTGTCCAGTTAGATCTGCTCAAAGAAGATAGTAATGCATCTTGCTTTGGAGACTTGAGGCTCCAACTTGCTCCTAATCCATCTGAATGAACTGATTGATAATCTACACTATTGAAAACTGCATCTCTGTTTCCAGAAGAGCTTAACCTATCAGAATCAACTATTCTTTCATAGTTGATAATAATAATAATAATAAAGAGCACAGAATCAGATGTAATCAGAATAAATTACCCAGAGTTTTTTTAATTCATTTGAAATTTTGGATAATAGAAGAATCATTCCAGATGGATAATTGTTTTGAAAGTGGTAATACTATTTTCAAAGTGATAATACCTGAACTTTAGATATATAAACCCAATTTTGATTAATCTGAATAATTTTGATTAAGTAATAATGTGAGAAGATTTAGTCTATTCTATTGCTAACAATTCACTCATTCATGATGGAGTCATCTTTAACACTGGGCACAGAAGACACACACACAGAGATATCCACATGTACATACACTTACAAAGAAAACTCTGCAGGTATTAATTGTCTAAACAGTATCAAAAAGCTTGACAATGTCAACAGACTTATAAATGCCCAGTCTGATACGAGAAAGCTAAGGCAGAAACTAAAACCTTTTCAGTTCATTATCAGTTCTGAAAAAATGGAATGAAACATTTATTCCCTAAACTTGGACAGAGTTGAGTCTGTAACAGACTCCCAACCAAGAATGGAGAGACCAGGGTGAATTCAGAAATTTTACCTGAGAAGTAAAAAGGAGGCTAGACAGAAATTAGCCAAAGAGGCGGGTGTTAAGCCACTTGGTAGTTTAGTTGGCTTTTGGTATTTACCGTTCATTATTCTAGCACAAAAAAGTATATTATAAATAGTGCTGTGGTGTCAACAGTTGCCCTCAGATCTCTCCCATAAACTCTCACCATGCCTTACAGACTCCTATCTCCCAATTTTAGAACATCCATCTCCTCGCTGTAGTGTACTTCTGGATCGTCCTGTTGACTTTTTCTTTGGACTTCATCCATGGTCCTGAACTTTTGTTATTTTGGTTTTGAAATGTATCTTGCCTCTGCTTCCACTTCATTTTAGCCTTATAGTCCCTCTGTCAAGTGGGGAGGCCCTGGAATGCAGCAAACAAGGTTGGGTTTCAGATGATAGGTGTTTTACATAGATCTTTCCCTGTGAGCCTGGGTGTCAGAAAACCTTCATTCAACCTTTGACACTAAGCACAATTTAGCCAAAATTTCTGAAGCATTTTATACTGGTTAATTTTATTCCATTAAATGATAAACACATTCAACATAGTTGAAGTAGATTGTGAGGTCCCTAAGGTCAGGCACCTTGTCATTTATCACAATGCTCAATATACTGTAGGAGGTCAGTGAATGCCAAATAAAAGAATCAAAGATGAAGAAAAGCTAAACAAACATATCTTCCTTCTTAAATAAAGTCATTCTTTCAAACTACTTAAGTACTATGTAGATGAAATGTTTTAGCTAATTTTTATGTAACTTTTGAAGATCCAGCTATTACCAAAGTCTCTTTTTTTATTTCCTCTTAGACTGGTGGAGCAGCAGTTAGAAGTTACTTTTAAAATTTAAATCCAGGTTTCCAATATTTCAGGTTTTTCCAATGCTTTTCTTAAAAAATACACCTTAGTTGATTTTATTTTTACAAAAATGTGTCTATTTTTATTTTTTGCAAAAAACTATATCAAGTCCATATTTTTATCACAGTTTTCTTACAACATTTTTTCTAAGATATCATAATGCTAAAGCTTTCCAGATCGATTTCAAACCAGTCCTTGATTCCACCATACTATTATCCCATATAGTTGACTTTCTCTTACATTTTTTATGTAACTTTTTGTTTCTATTTGATACTTAACAGTAATCTTGAAGAAAGCCCAAAATGCTAAAAGATTTTTCTGTATTTTTAGAACCATGGTAACTGTTCTTCTTTATCAGGGCAGTTGATTAATTGTGTATGTTCAAGTAAATCCATTTGCTTAAAACTGTATCTTCTAGTTTGCTTTCCAGTCTGACAATTGACAGGTAACCAAATGCTTAAATCAGCACTTTTCTACAAACTTATAAAAAGTCAGAGACCGTGTCAAGCTCTCTCAGACTTATTTAATCACTCTGAGTGGAAAGGAAGATGAATTTTGATTAAGACTAGCTGAACAGATCAATAAAGACCTTGAACTTGGATATAAGTTACCTCTGACTTTTCCCAATAATGGTGATAACTGAAAAGTGAACCCTCAAACCATTAGCACAAAATGAACAACAGATAACTTGACAGGAGTGTTTTTTCCTCTGTAACTATTGCTTCCAGTGTGTATACCTGTGTCAGTATTCTAGAAATTCAAATTATGCTATTTTTGCTATTGTCCCTGTTGTTCTTTTAAAAAATATTTTCTCCAGCTTACCATTTAGATAACTTTATTCCCAAGGCTCCATTAAAAGCACAAATCAGGGAAATCACAGAAGGAATAGCAGCAGGGTCCCGTTGCTGCCTACCATTTTTGCAGATCCCCGTTTTGATATAGTAGTTGAAGTTCAAAAGGCAGGGAAGGTCAAGGAAGATGCAATACTTCAAACTCTTCAAGATCCATTGGATATAAGACTTAAACAAACAAGAAATTACTTTCATTGATTAAATGTAGATTGAATTAGGAGGAAAAAATGACAGGGGCCACTAAGGTTATATCCCCCACTCTTGTTTAACTCAGCACGACTGATTCAATCTGCTGAGCCCCAAGGAAGGCCAAGATGTCACTCATGGCCTCCACACAATGCAGGATCCTTAGAAGAGCAAAATCGAAAAGTTGCACTTTATCCACTCACAGCCTGCAGCCACTGTTCTCATTCGGTCTTGTGTGAGCAGAACAATGAACTGCAGCAGGCATCGGGCTACTCCGCATAATAATTAGAGGCGTCCCACAGGCAAAGCTGTCGTTGCTTTTAAGACCTGAGTGAATGTGTCTTGTAGGCATGACCTAGCAGATGGAGACTTTTTCCTTTCATTCTTCCCCTAAGCCACCTAGGTGAAATATATAAAGCATCTTGATAAAGGATATATTTTCTCCTATAGGGGCAGTTTGATTACTATAAGCTGCTCTTCTTGTTCATTCACCTTAAAAATAATTGCCACTCTGTGGCGGAAGAAGTCAAGTATAGTCACAGAGGCAAGGACAGACCTTTTGCTCCATCCTGCTAATTTGTGTCACCTACTGCACTGCCTTATGTATTGATGGTAGAAAAAAAATGAAGCAGAAAATTAAGTCTGAAAGGATTTTTTGTCCTGCTGTCACTTTGTACAACATTTAGTTCAGTTGACATGACACTGTGCCTTTTGTTACATAAAACTGTCACATTGTCCCCTTCTGGTTAGCTGCAGTTGCTGCCCAAATCAATAATATCTGTCAAAACTGTCAAATAATGAAAGGATCCTATGATATGTTGGTTGCAGTGAATGATATTTTTGACTATCTCTTTAAATGTTACCAAATTAGTTTCAAATATATATTAGAAATGAAGAAATGACATAAGCTTTGTAAATGCTATAACAAACTTGAAAATGAGGACATGATTTAGGTCCATTAAGTACATATTACTTGATACACTTCTTACAATTTTAAAAGAAATTTTTAAAAATCAATTTCAGATGAATTACTTTTATATAATGAAAACCTTAACTCCTAAGCACAGATGTAACTTGAAAATCCTGAGCTTCTATTCATTTTTCCCTGTATGTAATGATTATATTTAGATATCAGAAAGAGAATTTCTTTCAGATTAGTTACCAGTGGAGGAACTCCTAAGGTATGGGTGGATCCTGAGAGGGAGTTGTCACTTATTGTTTTGCAGCCAGGAGACTCAGCCTTTGCCCTCTCACATTATTTGTCAGCAGGAGACCAAGTCATAGCCATAGCTGGAGACACTGGTCTTAAATATTTCTCATCAGTCCCTCTAACTGAAAACTATTGGGGAAAGTTCAGGAGTGGCTCTTTGAGTGAAATAAAGAATTGCATTTTATATTTTAATTCAACTGATCTTACTACACTTTGCCCTATTTTGGTATAACATCTTCAGGTCTTCGTGTTTTCAGTCTCTAACCAAGCAAAAAGCACACACACAGATTATGCTACAGATTCCCTGAACCATCTGCTCTATGCTTTTTTAAAATTTGAGTTTTAGCGTGCTCTCAGCAACCCTCTCCTGACCCCTCTAAATACCTTTCACACCCAAGTTTTTCCACTTATCAGAAATATTTCTCTCTTTATACCTGAGGTGACTTAGGGTGTTTGGATTCATTATACCTCTCTAGGCTTACTGTTCTGTGGACTATGGAAATGTAAATGTTGTCCAACTCTCATACAGAGTGCTGTGAGTGTCTACACATGCTATCTCTGTTCAGCCACTGAGTTGGCTCAAATGTGAAAATCAATATCTCTGAGTTCTCCAAAGAATTAACTAACATAAGCATTAAGGTATTGATATATTTTGAATTAAAGATGATGAATTTATATTGTAAACATTTTCCAATGTCCTTTCACACACATTTTCTCATATTATATTAGTATCATATTATATTAGTACCATAGATTCCTACACACAAAAGTAATGAGAATGCATTCAACAAATTATTATTTAGTCTCTATTATGCCTAACCTGTGTCATTCTTTAGGATTTTAATAAAAAATCTTTTAAATTTAAAAATAGATCTGATACAAAGATGGCCACTGCCCATTTATTAATTTCAGTAGTGGGAAATTAAGATTTAACTCTCAGTAATGCACTGAATCATTACCTGTTCTATAAAATTCTGCAAGCCTTCATAGATGGTAGACAAAAATATGGTCTTAGGTACAATAACAAATATAGTCAAATTTACCAAGACTGTTTAAAATAAGTTAACCATTACAATATCTTTAAGCTTCATAACAGATAAAGTCACTTAAATTGATAAAAATAATAATATATAATAAAGTCAAAGATTTGCTTCATTTATTATAAAATAATATGCTGGCAAAATTCCTAGACTTTCTAAATTCATGAAAGTGACAATACCTAAACCATCTAAATTTATGGCCACAGAAATATTCAGCTGTAGAAGTCATAGATCGAATCTAGAATTCAGGCAATTGTTAACCAGGCTAAAGGATTCTGGGTCATGCTCGCTAAAGCTCTATCTTATTATTGATTTGGACTATTTCTGGATAATAATTTATCATAAAAGTAGAACTAAAGTCGAGTTCAGGAACAATGGAGCATCATTTAAGAGGTTATGTGGTTTAGAGATAGAACTACATCTATTTCTGATTTCTTGATGCCCCAGCTTTATTGAAATTATCTCTAAATTTAGGATCAGGAGCCTTCAAAAATTAGAAAGGGAAACTAAGAATTAATCCAGTACATAAACAAACCAGTTGCAGCATAGGTGTCAGGGTTTGAACAAAATGATATTTAGAAGGAAACATATCTGAATTTGTTGGAAACAGATAAAGAGGTATTTAGAGGGGGATTTCTAGTGTTGGGTTTTTTCTTTTGAAAGATTAACAAAATTAACAAATTTGCAGTTCTCCTGATCAAGGGAGAAAATACGCAAAAGGTGGCATACCTGATCAATATCAGCTGTTAAAGAGGAGGCACTACTACAGATCCTAAAGACATTCAAAGAAATTAAGAAAATAGGAAAATCTATTCCACACCAACACATTAAACAATTTAGACGAAATGGGCAACTTCCTTAAAAACACAAGTTATCAAAACTGACTCAAGAAGTTGCAGATATGAACAGCCCTACATCCGTTAAGTAAATTAAGTTGCAATTAAAAACTCTGAGCAAACAAAATGAAGTGTTGATACATCTAATACAAAAAAAATACCAATCACACACAAGTGCTTTAAAAAAAGAATTGGGAACATTTCTCAAATATTTTATGAAAACACAAAACCAACAAAAAAACCAAAGATACAAGCAGAAAAGAAATTACACAGCATATCCTTGCATTGATGTAAACACTAAGACTATTAGCAAGGATAAAAAAGAAGATACTACTTCATGACCAAGTATATATCCCTGGAATGTTATTTTAATATTCAAAAAGCAATTGATGTAATTCATACATTAACATAATAAAAGGGAAAACATCTGGTCATATTTATAGGCATAACAAAAAAAAGCATTTGAAAACATTCAACAGCCATTCATGATAAAACTCTCAAACACTAGAAATAGAGGACAACACCCTGAACCTGATGAATAACCCTATGAAGTTACAATAGCATCATATTTGATGGCAAAATAAAGAATGTTTTGTCTTTAATATTGGGAACAAGGCAAAGATTTTTACTCTCCCCACTTCTATTAAACCTTTTATCAAAGGTCCTTGCCAGTTGAATAGGTAAGCAAAGGAAATAAAAGCATACAGGTTTAAAAGAAAGAAGGAAAATTATTTGAATTCACAGATGGTATTATGATTGTGTATGTGGAAAATTCTAAAGCCTCTGTATTCCACACAGCAACTCCTTTTAGGTTCCCTGACCTGATTCCAATATGTGTGTCCTGGGGGTGTGGGAGGGAGTCTTTCCATGCACAACACGAAGCAATTCTCAAACATCAGCAGGGTGTACAAGAACTCAATTCTGATGCTATCTGCCTGGAGAAGATAGCACCAGGTTCCCCAGGTTAAGGGATCAGCCCTACAACACTATCCTCCATGTCCCATGCCAGATGCCAGCTGCAAGCCCCTGTGCTTCTGACCAACTGGCTGCAGATTGGAGGTTCCAAGGACCTCCCCTTTAGGTTAGATTAGTTTGCTGGAGAGACTCAAGAACTCAGAAAAACACGTTTATTCCTTTAATAAAGAATACCATAAATGACATAAATTAGCAGCCAGATGAAGAGAGACATGAGGCAAGGTCCCAAATAAAGGAGCTTCTGTCCTTGTGGAGCTTGGGGCCAAGCTTGGTGACACATGGAAACATTCCAGTTCCCCAAGCATGGATGCTCTCCAACAGAGAAGCAGGATGCAAAAGGGAGATAATGCTCTTCTCATGGGTTATGAGGGTTTCATTGCACAGTCATGACTGACAAATCATTGGCCATTCGCTGATTTAACCTCAAGCCCCCACCCTTGGGTAGGGCCCAAAATCTCTCATTAACACAAGACACTCATTTCATCTTTAAGGCACTGAAGTATTTTCAGAAACTATGGATGAAGACAAAATATACCTGGGAAATATACGGTCATCTGAATGACCAAATATGTATTTCTTATAACTCATTATATTACAGCATATAATAAAATGGGCTAAAAGAACTAATAACTGGATCTAACAATTTTTTTTGGTATCATTAATGTATAGTCACTTGAACAACATTATGGTCACTAGACCTCCTATTATCAAGTCTCCCGTACATACCCCACTACAGTCACTGTCCATCAGTGTAGTAAGATGCTATAGAATCATTACTTGTCTTCTCTATAAATACTGCCTTCCGAGTGCCCTCCCCCCTGCTGCATTATGTGTGCGAATCATAATGCCCCTTATTCCCCTTCTCCCTCCCTTCCCACTCATCCTCCCCAGTCCCTTTCCCTTGGTCACTGTCAGTCCAGTCTTGGGTTCTGTGAGTCTGCTGCTGTTGTGTTCCTTCAGTTTTTTTCTTTGTTCTTGTAATCCACAGATGGGTGAAATCATTTGATACTTGTCTTTCTCTGCCTGGCTTATTTCACTGAGCATAATACCCTCTAGTTCCATCCATGTTGTTGCAAATGGTAGGATTTGTTTTCTTATTATGGCTGAATAATATTCCATTGTGTATATGTACCACTTCTTCTTTATCCATTCATCTACTGACGGACACTTAGGTTGCTTCCATTTCTTGGCTGTTGTAAATAGTGCTGCGATAAACATAGGAGTGCATATGTCTTTTTCAAATTGGGCTGCTGCAGTCTTAGGGTAAATTCCTAGGAGTGGAATTTCTGGGTCAAATGCTATTTGTACTTTTAGTTTTTTGAGGAACCTCCATACTGCTTTCCACAGAGGTTGAACTAGTTTACATTTCCACCAGCAGTGTAGGAGGGTTCCCCTTTCTCCACATCCTCGCCAACATACGTTGTTGTTTGTGTTTTGGATGTTGGCCATCCTCACAGGTGTGAGGTGATATCTCATTGTGGTTTTATTTGCATTTCTCTAATGATTAGCGATGTGGAGCATCTTTTCATGTGCCTGTTGACCATCTGAATTTCTTTGGAGAAGTTTCTGTTCAGCTCCTCTGCCCATTTTTTAATTGGATTATTTGCTTTTTGTTTCTTGAGGTGTGTGAGCTCTTTTTATATTTTGGATATCAACCCCTTATTGGATATGTCATTCATGAATATATTCTCCCATACTGTAGGATGTCTTTTTGTTCTATTGATGGTGTCCTTTGCTGTACAGAAGCTTTTGAATTTAATATAGTCCCACTTGTTCATTTTTGCTTTTCTTTCCCTTGCCTGGGGAGATATGTTCATGAAGAAGTTGCTCATGTTTATGTCCAAGAGATTTTGCCTACATTTTTTTCTAAGAGTTCTATCGTTTCATGACTTACATTCAGATCTTTGATCCATTTTGAGTTTACTTTTGTGTATGGGGATAGACAGTAATTCAGTTTCATTCTCTTACACGTAGCTGTCCACTTTTGCCAACCCCAGCTGTTGAAGAGGCTGTCATTTCCCAATTGTATATCCATGGCTCCTTTATTGTATATTAATTGGCCATAGATGCTTGGGTTTATATCTGGGCTCTCTAGTCTGTCCCATTGGTCTATAGGTCTGTTCTTGCCCCAGTACCAAATTGTCTTGATTACTGTGACTTCGTAGTAGAGCTTGAAGTCAGGGAGCATAATTCCCCCTGCTTTATTCTTCCTTCTCAGGATAGGTTTGGCTATTCAGGGTCTTTTGTCATTCCATATGAATTTTAGAACTATTTGCTCTAGTTCATTGAAGAATGCTGTTGGTATTTTGATAGGTATTTTGGAGTGAGTGGTGTGTTGAAGTCTCCTAAAATGAATGCATTGCATTCTATTTCCCCCTTTAATTCTGTATTTGTTTCACATATGTAGGTGATCCTGTGTTGGGTGCACAGATATTTATAATAGTTATATCCTCTTGTTGGACTGACACTTTTATCATTATGTAATGTCCTTTGTCTCTTGTGACTTTCTTTGTTTTGAAGTCTATTTTGTCTGATACAAGTACTGCAACTCCTGCTTTTTTCTATTAGTTGCATGAAATACCTTTTTCCATCCCTTTACTTTCAGTCTGTGTATATCTTTGGGTTTGAAGTAAGTCTCTTGTAGGCAGCATATAGATGGGTCTTGTTTTTTTATCCATTCAGTATCTCTATGTCTTTTGATTGGTGCATTCAGACTATTTACATTTAGGGTGATTATCGATAGGTATGTACTTATTGCCATTGCAGGCTTTAGATTTGTGGTTACCAAAGGTTCAAGTGTAATTCCCTTACAATCTAACAGTCTAAGTTAACTCACTTCATATGCTATTGCAAACACAACCTAAAGCTTCTTTTTTTTTTCTTCCTCTTCCATTCTTTATATGTTATGAATCATATTCTGTACTCTTTGTCTAGCCCCTGGATGACATCTGTTTAGTCTTAGGAATACTTCCATCTACAGGAGTCCCTCCAAAATTCACTGTAGAGGTGGTTTGTGGGAGGTAAATTCTCTCAGCTTTGCTTATCTGAAAATTGTTTAATCCCTCTTTCAAATTTAAATAACTGAGGATTAAAGATGGCGGCATGAGAGGTGAGACAGAGGCTTCCTCCTAAAACCGCATATAATATGAAAATATAACTAATACAACTACTCTTGAAAGAGCAACAGGAAAGAGGACTGCACCAAACTGCATACACCTGGAGACAAGAGCAGACCTCACGGAAAAGGGTAACATACTAATGCTGTGGTCCTGTGGGATACAAGCCCTTCCTCCACCCCACCTCACCAATGTGAGGAAGAGGAATGGAGCAGGAGGTAGTGGAGATTTGGGACTACTGAATTCCTAAATCCAGAGATATGCTCTGGGAGCCCAAACCTACATTTCATAGTGCTTGCATGATACTTTCGTAATTAGGGGTTGGAAAGCTAAGACAGGCAGAATTCCTGGACAGACAAAGATTCCAGCTGCTTGTGGAAAGCAGGGATCCATATCCAGCTGCTCTGGGACAAAAGCAAGGCGGGGAGTCTGAGAGACTTCTTAACAAAGAAGCCGTTAGCAAGAGGGCTGCTGAAGGGACAAGGATTGCACAGAGCTTACTGCTCAGGAGAAAGGACAGGTAGACAAAATTGTCCAGGTGCACTCTGCCCAGCAGATTGGGATCTTTCACGATCTTCAGGTGCTCCAGCTCTCCGACTCCCTGCATGGCTCCAGGAGCCCCTTCACTGACAGGCAGACAACTGCACCTTTCTCCTGGCCAGCCCCACCGGGCTTGCAGACTGGGAGACCATACCCTGGTCTTAGGCCAGCCAGAGGAAAGACCTGTCTACAGCAACTAAAAATGCAAAGCACAGAGGCTTATACATGTGTGCTCGGCCCACTGGTTCAGCCAGTGGAGACAGGCATAGCAGCCAGGAATGAGGAAACAGCTCTCCTCCCCCCAGGCACCAATACCACTCCCCTGCAACCCCTGAAATTGCTTCAAGGGCAGAGGAGCTCCGGAGAGTAGACCCTCTGGGCCCTAGAGGGCACAATATGCAAATATGAAATGCCAAAGGAACTGGATCCAGAGTAAAATTATTAATACAACTCCTGAGAAAGATTTAAATGATATTGACCTCATGACTCTCCCTGAAAAGGAGTTCAAAATAAAAATCATTAACATGCTCATGGAGGTACAGAAACATCTCTACAGTGTATTTTGGAGGGACTGCTATAGATGGAAGTGTTCCTATGGTTGAATAGCTGTCACCAGAGGTAATAAAACCATAATAAAGAAAGTAAACAGCTAATTACTAAGAAAATGCAAAATTAAATTAACTATCCACTAAGTCAATCAAGGGATACACAAAGAATACAGAATATGATACCTAATATATAAAGAATGGAGGAGGAAGAAAAAGGAGGAGAAAAAAAATAAAAGAACATTTAGATTGTGTTTGTAATAGCATATTAAGTGAGTTAAGTTAGACTCGTAGATAGCAAGGAAGTTAACCTTGAACCTTTGGTAACCACAAATCTGAAGCCTGCAATGCCAATAAGTACATACCTATCGATAATCACCCTAAATGTAAATGGACTGAATGCACCAATCAAACGACATAGAGTCACTGTATGGATAAAAAAACAATACCCATCTATATACTGCCTTCAAAAGACTCACTTCAAACTGAAAGACATACACAGGCTAAAAGTGAAGAGATGCGAAATGATATTTCATGCAACTAATAGGGAGAAAGAAGCAGGAGTTGCAGTAGTTATATCAGACAAAATAGACTTCAAAACAAAGAAAGTCACAAGAGACAAAGAAGGACATTACATAATGATAAAAGGGTCAATCCAACCGTTATAAATATCTATGCACCCAACACAGGAGCTCCTACATATGTGAAACAAATACTAACAGAATTAAAGGGCAAAATAGAATACAATGCATTCATTCTAGGAGACTTCAACACACCACTCACTCTGAAGGACAGATCAACCAGACAGAAAATAAGTAAGGGGATAGAGGCACTGAACAACACATTAGAACAGATGGACCTAACAGACATCTACAGAACTCTACACCCAAAAGCAGCAGAATACACATTCTTCTCAAATGCACATGGAACATTTTCAAAAATAGATCATATACTAGGCCACAAAAAGAGCCTCAGTAAATTCAAAAAGATTATAATTGTACCAACCACCTTCTCAGACCACAAAGGTATGAAACTAGAAATGAATTACGCAAAGAAAATGAAAAATCCCACAAACACATGGAGGCTTTATAACATGCTCCTAAATAATCAATGGACCAATGACCAAATAAAAACAGAGATCAAGCAATATATGGAGACAAATGACAACAATAATTCAACACCGCAAAATCTGTGGGATGCAGTGAAGGCCATGCTAAGAGGAAACTATATTATTGCAATACAGGCCGACCTCAGGAAAGAAGAAAATTCCCATATGAGCAGTCTAAACTCACAATTAATGAAAGTAGAAAAAAGAAGAACAAATGAGACCCAAAATCAGTAGAAGGAGGACATAATAAAGATTAGAGCAGAAATAAATAAATCGAGAAGAATAAAACAATAGAAAGGATCAACAAAAGCAAGAGCTGGTTCTTTGAGAAAATTAATAAAATAGATAAACCCCTAGCGAGACTTACCAAGAAGAAAAGAGAGTCTTCTCACATAAACAGAATCAGAAATGAGAAAGGAAAAATCACTATGGACAGCACAGAAATACAAAGAACTATTGGAGAATACTATGAAAAATTATATGCTAACAAACTGGATAACCTAGAAGAAATGGACAACTTTCTAGAGAAATACAACCTTCCAAGGCTGACACAGAAAGAAACAGAAAATCTGAACAGAGCAATTGCCAGCAACGAAATTGAACTGGTAATCAAAACCCTACCTTAGAACAAAACACCTCGTCCAGATGGCTTAACCACTGAATTTTATCTAACATTTAGTTAAGACCTAACACCCATCCTCCTTAATGTTTCCCAAGGAGTAGAAGAGGGAATACTTCCAAACTCATTCTATGAGGCCAGCATCACTCTAATACCAAAACCGGTCAAAGACACCACAAAAAATAAAACTACAGACCAATATCCCTGATGAACATAGATGCAAAAATACTCAACAAAATATTAGCACACTGAATTAAAAAATACATCAAAAGGATCATCCGTCATGATCAAGTGGGATTTATTCCAGGGATGCAAGGATGGTTCAACATTCGAAACTCCATCAACATCACCCACCACATCAACGAAAAGGACAAAAACCACATGATCATCTCCGTAGATGCTGAAAAAGCATTTGACAAAATTCAACATCCATTCATGATAAAAAATCTCAAGAAAATGGGTATAGAGGGCAAGTACCTCAGCATAATAAAGGCCATATATGACAAACCCACACCAGCATTATACTTAACAGCAAGAAGCTAAAAGCTTTTCCTTTAAGATCAGGAACAAGACAAGGATGCCCACTCTTCCCACTTCTATTCAACATAGTTATGTAAGTCCTAGCCACAGCAATCAGACAACACAAAGAAATAAAAGGCATCCAGATTGGCAGGGAAGAAGTTAACCTGTCCTTGTTTGCAGATGACATGATATTGTACATAAAAAAAACCTAAAGAATCTGCTCCAAAACTACTAGATCTGATATCTGAATTCAGCAATGTTGTGGCATACAAAATTAATATGCAGAAACCTGTGGCATTCTTATACACTAACAATAACCTAGCAGAGAGAGAAATCAGGAAAACAATTCCATTCAAAGTTGCATCAAAAAGAATAAAATGCCTTGGAATAAAGCTAACCAAGGAAGCGAAAGACCTATACTCTGAAAACTACAAGACACTCATGAGAGAAATTAAAGAAGACACCAACAAATGGAAACACATCCCGTGCTCATGGATAGGAAGAATTAATATTGTCAAAATGGCCATCCTGCCTAAAGCAATCTACAGATTCAATGCAATTCCTATCAAAATACCTATAGCATTTTTCAGTGAACTAGAGAAAATCATTCTAAATTTCATGTGGAACCACAAAAGACCCCGAATGGCCAAAGCAATTCTGAGAAGGAAGAATAAAGCTGGGGGTATTATGCTCCCCAACTTCAAGCTTTACTACAATGCCACAGTAATCAAGACAATTTGGTACTAGCACAAGAACAGACCCATTGACCAGTGTAACAGACTAGAGAACCCTGATATAAACCCAACCATATATGGTCAATTAATATATGATAAGGGAGCCATGGACATACAATGGGAAAATGACAGCCTCTTCAACATCTGGTGTTGGCAAAACTGGACAGTTATATGCAAGAGAATTAAAATGGATTATTGTTTAACCCCATACACAAAACTAAACTCGAAATGGATCAAGGACGTGAATGTCAGTCATGAAACCATAAACTGTTAGAAGACAACATAGGCAAAAATCTCCTGAATATAAGCATGAGCGACTTCTTCCTGAACACATCTCCTTGAGCAAGGGAAAGAAAACCAAAAATGAACTCATGGGACTACATCAAACTAAAAAGTTTCTGTATGGCAAAGGACACCATCAACAGAACAAAAAGGCATCCTACATTGTGGGAGAATATATTTGTAAGTGAGATATTCAACAAGGGGTTAACATCCAAAATAACACGCCTGTACACCCAAAAAGCAAATAACCCGATTAAAAAGTGGGCAGAGGATAGGAAGAGATAGTTCTCTAAAGAAGAAATTCACATGGCCAACAGACACATGAGAAGATGCTCCACATCGCTAATCATCAGGAAAATGCAAATTAAAACTACAATGAGATATCATTTCACACCAGTAAGGATGGCCAGCATCCAAAAGACTAAGAACAACAAATGCTGGCGAGGATGTGGAGAAAGGGGAACCCTCCTACACTGCTGGTGGGAATGTAAGCTAGTTCAACCATTGTGGAAAGCAATATGGAGGTTCCTCAAAAAACCAAAAATAGAAATACCATTTGACCATCCCACTCCTTGGAATTTACCCAAAGAATACAACTTCTCAGATTCAAAAAGACATATGCTCCCCTATGTTTATTGCAGCACTTTTTGCAATAGCCAAGATATGGAAGCAACCTAAATGTCCATCAGTAGATGAATGGATAAAGAAGAGGTGGTACATATACACAATGGAATACTATTCAGCCATAAGAAGGAAACAAATCCTGCCATTTGCAACAACATGGATAGAGCTGGAGGATATTATGCTCAGTGAAATAAGCCACGTGGAGAAAGACAAGTGCCAAATGATTTCCCTCATTTGTGGAATATAACAATGAAGCAAAACTGAAGGAACAAAATAGTAGCAGACTCAGAGACTCCAGGAAGGAACTAGTTGTTACCAAAGGGGAGGGGTGTGGGAGGGTGTGTTGGAAGGGTGGGAGAGGGGGATTGTGGGGTATTAAGTTTAGTATACATGTGTTGGGATCATGGGGAAAACAGTGTATCATATAGAAGGCAAATAGTGAATCTGTGTCATCTTCCTACACTGATGGACAGTGATTGAATGGGGGTAAGAGTGGGGACTTGATAATATGGGAAATGTAGTAACCACACTTTTTCATCTGAAACGTTCATAAGAGTGTATATCAATAATACCTTAATTTAAAAAAGTGTTCAATAAAAAAATTTTTTAAAGATAACCTTGCCGGGTAGAGTATTCTTGATTCAAATCCTTCCGCTTCATTGCATTAAATATATCATGCCACTCCCTTCTGGCCTGTAAGGTTTCTGTTGAGGAGTCTGATGATAGCCTGATGGGTTTTCCTTTGTATGTGATCTTTTTTCTATCTCTAGCTGCTTTTAATTGTCTGTCTTTATCCTTGATCTTTGCCATATTAATTATTATATGTCTTGATGTTGTCTTCCTTGGGTCCCTTGTGTTGGGAGATCTGTGCACCTCCATGGCTTGAGAGACTATCTCTTTCCCCAGATTGGGGAACTTTTCAGCAATTACTTCCTCAATAATACTTTCTATCCTTTTTTCTCTCTCTTCTTCTTCTGGTACCTCTATAATGTGAACATTGTTCCGCTTGGATTGGTCACACAGTTCCCTCAATATTCTTTCTCTCTTAGATATTATTTTTTCTCTCTATACCTCAGCTTCTTTGTATTCCTCTTCTCTAATTTCTATTCCATTTACTGTTTCTTCTACTATGTCTAATCTGCTTTTAAATCCCGCCATTCTGTGTTTCATTTCAGATATGGAATTTCTTAACGATTGAATCTCTGACTTAAATTCCTTCCTGAGCTCTTGAATATTTTTCTTTACCTCCATAAGCGTGTTTATAATTTTTATTTTGAATGCTCTTTCAGGAAGATTGGTGAATTCAGTTTCATTTGGCCCTTTTTCTGGGGTTTGTGAGATTTTGGTCTGAACCATGTTCTTTTGATGTTTCATATTTCTGTGTGGTACCCACTAGTGTGCAGAAACTCCAGTCTCTGGAGCTGCTCAGCCCCTAGAGTTAGGTTGGGTGTCATACGGGAGCGGAGCTGGTGCCTGGTTGGAGGAAAGATGTTTTTCCTGATTCCTGTCTGCCCTGTCTGACTCCAGTGTTAGAGCCAGTGGGCCAAGCACACGTGTAATCCTCTGTGGTTTGTGTCTCTAGCTGTCATAGGTGCGGCCTCCCTCTGGCTGGCCTGATGCCAGTGCAGTGACTGCCGGTTTGCAAGCAGGTGCTTACAGGCTGTGTGTCACAGTGGGTGAGCCTCGGAGCTGAGTAGGCAGCCAGGGTGATGGAGCACCTGAAGCTCCTCAAAGTTCCCAACCAGGTGGGCAGTGTGTGCCCAAACAACCTTGCCCAGCTCTCACTTCTCCCATGCAGCACGCTCCATGCAATCCCTGCTTCTTTTCACTGCTAGGAAGACTCTCAGACCGCCCACCCTTCATCTGACACAGAGCGGCCAGGTGTGTATCCCATCCTCCACCAATGGCCAGAATGTCAGTCTCTCATGCCCTCCGCCTGCCCAAGCTCCCCAACATCCAGAGCACCACACACTGTAGGCTTCTGCTCACAAAGCAGATCTCCAGGACTAGGTGTTCAGCCGTCCCAGGCTTCCACACCCTCCCCACTCCATTTCTCTTCCTCCCGCTGGTGATTTGGAGTGGGGAAAGGGCTTGGGCCCTGCCAGATTAAGGCTTTCGTACGTTACACTGTTTTGTGAGGTCTGCTCTCTTTGTGAGGTCTGTATGCAGTCAGGTTCAGCCTTCTTTCTTCTTGCTGTTTTAGGGTTAGTTGTATTAATTTACTATAGTTTAGTACTGTTTGTGGTTTTGGGAGGAATTCTCCATGTCACATCTCACGCTGCCATCTTGAATCTCGATTTTGATAATAAAATGTACTTTACTTTTTTGGGAGAAAATGAGTTAAGTTTTTGTTTGTAATGCAATTGATTTATGTTCTGTGGGAGTAGGGTTGTTTTGTTTCTTTTTTTAATGGTATTAAAGAATAGAAAAACAATTTTGTTGATGTTGGCAATGAAGAGGTAGACTTGAGTAGGTACCTATCATTTGTATCTGCCCTGACATTTTGGAATATTCCTTCAACATTAAAAAAGTGTCCTTGTATTACAAATCCCTCATTATTTATATAGAGTAAAAACAATCACTATAGTTTTAACCTTCCTTGGCATTTAATACAGGTTTCAGCTACCAGATGAATCAGTCAAGACTTTGACTAATACAACTGTCAAGCAATCAAGTGGGGAATCCATCTTGCTGACACTGGTGACTACAAACACTGTGTTTTTCTGTGGGAGAAGACAGTGGTGGAAGCTTCCAGGCACTACTACAGGCAGAATAATTTTGATGCTGGAGACAAGGCCAAATTCCTGATCCCATCAGATTCTACATGGTTTTGCAATTGACAGGAATGCATAAATTAATAGATAAAGTCCTCATCATGATGGAAGTATCCTGAATCTAATGAAATCCTTCCTCAGCTTCAGTTTATGAGAGAGGATTCACTGGTAGAAATTTGAAAATCTTGGTGGATTTAACAAGATCCAGTGCAAGAATTCTTTAAATAAAGCACATCTGTGGTTTTTGAGCCTGAGTTTTTTACTTATCCAAACCATATACCTTGCTGTGGAGCCTTTAGCCCCATCCCACCAAGCATACTTTCTAGGACCATCAGATTTCATTTCACTCTGCAGAGTAACATCAGATACATGAAAACTCAAAAACTGAACTTTGTTTCCTTCTCCCCGGCTTTTCTGCTATATGGCCCTGTCTTAAGGCAGTATGTGTGTAACTCTTTGCTACTGCCCAACTGGTGAGCACAAGGCTAATGTGAACAGATTGGAAGGAGAAAAATACATTGATTTAAATATCAAAATTTTTCTATTTGCATATTTACATATTTGCTCCTTTTTAACAAAACAGTACACTCCTTTCCCAGCATCCATGAAATACAAGTATTTAGAAAATACCTCCCCAAACCATAAATAAATTATAAAAAAATAAATTACATAGACCATATTTTCTAACTACAAGAAAAATAATGCAGAAAATTATTTTTTCTAAGTCTCAATTGCTTCGGTATTTTAAAAACATCAAATAACTTTCAAATCATTGCCAAAAATACACTGATTACAGACTCAAAAAAATCACGAACAATGAGAACTCTAAGTTTCTTAGCTGCTGCCAAAATGATATCCATTATAATGGAAAATCTCACCCATCTTGGTGAGCCTTCCAAGTCTCAGTTGGACTTCAATATTTTTTTGCAAGCATTTAATCACTTACTTTTTTTTTAAAGGATATTAATCTTCATCTATATTTGTAGAAATACCAATTCTAAAAGTTACCTCCTGTGTTCATGAAGGACTGAAATTAGGATATAAATTGGCTTTTCTTCATTATTGTCTCAGAGCTGGATATGAGCATGCTCTGTCACTCTGCTTGCTGCTCCCAGCTATAATTAAATTATATTGAAAGGCAAGTCCCAGTAATCCAGAATTTTCCCAGAGTAATCAAATTCTACATTTTTAATACATAAATAAACACCTTCTCAACATCTTCCTTTTATTTTTCTCCTAGAAAATGTTTTGCTGTATCTTTCATCAAAGCACGACCACAGGATCCCTGGGAAACCACCTCTCTGTGGTCTGAAAGTAGCTCTTGAGTGGGCAATGTGATCAAATTACTTGTGTTCAAACAGGTATGTTTTCCAACATTTTTCAACCTATGGGTATTCCCTATCTATCAGAAACTGAGCTGCTTTTAAGTGAAAATAATCCAGAAACTGATCCAACTTAAGGGCAGATCTTAAAAGGTCCTTTCTGCAGGTTATCAGCCTGCATCAAAGGCTAACTTGAAGTTCTCCAGCTAGTCCTCCCTGCCTCAATCAAGATGGGCTTTTGGCCATTTCAACTGGATTCTTTACGAAGGTGTTACCAGTTCTGGGGCCCCGGCTTAGTAACTTTCTCCTTCCTTACACTGCATACTGTGAAGAAAACCAATTTGATTTTTGGAACCTTAGGAAATGTAGCTGTCATGTGCTATGTGACATTTAGAATAGGCAACATGAGGCCAATTTCAAGGAGTAGATTTTTAATTGTATAGGTCATTCCACTAGAAATTTTACCTAACCTACCAGAATCTTGGAAACTAGTATCCCACATAGGGAGCATTAGGAGAGACACTAGAAAAGCAAGTGAATGGTGTGCATCTTAAACATTGAGCACATCCCCAGATTCCTCCCTCCATTATCAGCAGATATGACAAAAGCAATGTTACATAAATCCCATATGTCAAAGAGGAGAACGATCCTTGCTCTTTTAATTCAAAAGTGTTTAAATAAAAAGAAATGTTGGCTATCACAAATATACCCAGTCTAAGCAGAAATAAAAATAGAATAGTAGAGAATTTAAAATAGGAAATAATGACAATATACATATTACAAAAAAAGGAGTATGCTATTATATTTAGCCATACTAGTTCTGGAATCAAATCACCTGGAACCTAATCAAGTCTTTACCACTTAATAGCTGTCACTGGGCAAAACAGTTAAACCCTTTGTGCCTTAGTTTCCTGAAAAAAATGTGAATGAAGGTAATGACAGTTTTTCCTCATAGCTTTGTTATGAATATTGAAAGAGCTAATACTTGGTATATTACCAGGACTTAATGAGCACTCGATCAACACTTACCATATTATTCTAGATTATTCATCTCTGTCATTTTTAAGACTTTGTACCCACAATTCTATTTTTTAATAAATATAACGTTTTCATCCTGTTACCATTTGCAGAGCATATATTTTTCATTTTCTTTGTAGTCAATCTTCCATTTCAGTTTTGAACGTTGGGCAGTTATGAATAAAGTTATTTTAAATGTCCATGTACCGGTATTTGTGTGAACATAGTTTTCCATTTATTTGGGTAAACGCCAAGGAGAGCAATTGTAAGGTTATATGATGAGGGTATGTTTGACTTTTATAAAACCTTCCAAATTGTCTTCCAAGTAGTTGAACCATTTTGCATCCCTATCACCAATGAATGGTAAGTTCCTGTTACCTCATATCCTCACCAGCATTTGGGGTTGTGTTTTCGATTTTAGCCATTCTAATAAGTATAGAAGCATATCATTGTTATTTTAATTTAATATTCAGTAATGAGATGATGTTGAACATGTTGTCATGTTTATTTACCATATGTATATATTTTCTGATGATGTGTATGTTCAGATCTTTTATCCAATTTTTAATTAGATTTTTTGTTTTCTCATTGTTGAGTTGTATTTTCTGGATATCAATCTTTTATCAAATTCATCAGATTTTTTTCCCAATCTGTAGCTTGTAGCTTCATTCACTTAACAGTGCCTTTTGCAGAGCAGAAGTTTTTAATTTTAATAAAGTCCAACTAATCAAAGGCCTGACCTTTCTTTCATGGATCATGCTTTTAATGTATCTAAATACTCATTGTCAAACTCAAGGTCACCTATGTTTTTACCTGCATTCTCTTCTTGGAGATTATAGTTTTGCATTTCACTTTTAGGTCCAGGATTAATCTTTGTGAAAGGTGTAAGGTCCATATATGGATTCATGATTCTTTTTTTTTTTTTTGCATGTGGATGTCCTGTTGTTACAGCACTATTTGTTGAAAAAGCTACTCTTTCTCCTTAAATTACTTTTGTTCATTTTTCAAATTTCAATTGCCTATATTTGTTTGAGTTTACTTCTGTGCCCACTATTCAGTTCACTGATCTTATTTTTCTATTCATTTACCAATACTGCCTTGTCTTAATTACTGTAGATTTTTTTTAAAAAGGATGAAATAGTTTGACCTTGTTCCTCTCTTTCAATTCTGTGTTGGCTACTGTGGGCCTTTTTCCTTTCCATATGAACTTCAGAATAAGGTTGTTGATAACCACAAACTTAGTTGCTGGAATTTTGATTGAGATTGTGTTGAATTCAGAGATCAGGTTCAGAAGAACTGACATTTTAACGATATTGAGTCTTCCTATTCGTGAGTCTGGAATATCTCTCCATTTATTTAGACCTTTGATTTTTAAAGTAGGTTTGTTAATGCTCCTCTAGCCCTTAGTTTGTGGACATTGGAGAGTTCATGCTAAGTTGTAGGAATCTCTCTCCCTAGACTTTCTAACACTCATCCATGCTTCTGTTTCCATGACCTGGGATATACACTGAAATCTTATTTTGACTTATTTGGAATACATGTATCAGTGATGTAAGAGAGATAGAGCTGATTATAGTAGCTTTTCTACTGAACCCTGTAGTTCCAAGATTATACTGCCTCTGAATTCTTCCCGTAATTGTTTTTTGTGATTCATCAGGTCATTGCCCTTTTGAAATGTCTTCACATGCATACTTGTCCTTACAGTCTGGTGGGTTCACGCACCCCTCACATTAGCAGGCTGTGCTGCAGTGAGTGAGAGGAGGCAGTGAGATGTGGAATAGGGAAAACTCAGGGTGAAAGGTCTCCAGCACCTGTGTGTGAGTTGTTATTTACACTCTGAGTTGGCTTCAAGAAGCTTAGTGATGTTCACTGTCCTACAGTTTGCCATAAAATTAGCTAATGGGGCAATGTTCTATGGATATTCTAGTAAGGATATTCACAGACTTAAAAAAATTCCTACTGGGCACCAACAATATCACTAAGTAAATTAAAGAAAAGAAGGTATATTAACGTTGAGAATCATTTCACTCCTACACAGGCATAAACTTTTTCTCTCAAAAAAAAGGGTAATCCCATAGTATTTTTGAGAGGTGGATAAGAATTCTGTTTTTTGTCAGCTCTGCCTGTGAATGATGTCATTTATTGAAAGACATTTCCAAGACATTATTACACTGACAAGGAAAACTGGTTATATATAAGTTGTTTCCCTTGATATCAGTAAGTGTTTGAAATGCATAAAAAATTGTCTCAGCTTGAGATTTTATTTAGGGTTGATTTTCTTTTCATGCATTACATAGGATTATACATTTTCTGAAGAACAATGCATATATACCCATATAAACAGCAGGATCTTTGTTTGCTCCATATGTTGCAGAAAAATAAGAACACCAACAAAGTGTACAGACAGACAGCTCTGTATTCAGCCTTATTTCCCTACTAAACCAAATTCCCCTGGTTACTGACTCAGACCAAGACCAGCTCAGACAGAATCTTGTTTAATAATCTCTGCCTGAAACCACCCTATGACCTAATCTACCAAGACAAAACTTTCTAAAATCTGAGTGCTGAAGCTGCTCCAGCATTCCATGTGAATGAATTCATTCAGTCAGTGGCAAGTTTCTAATGAACTCAGTTTGATTGAGCCCAACATGTTTTACAGTGGTCTTTGAGGGAAGTTCTTGTGCAACTTTATAGTTTTTAAGTCTTAGAAATATTTCCTTTTCATGTATAGGGTTTATCTTTTTACATTATTTTACTGCTATACATGCTATGAATTAGTATAATTAAGTGACCAGTTCCCCTACTGAATTTTTCTATTCTCAGCCCAATACCATGCTTTTATAAACAGTACTTTCTAAAGTTTGATAACTGATAACTGACCTTCTTATTAAGAAGTGCTCCATCAATTTTTCCCTTTTATTCTTCCATGAACAGCTTATTAAATTTTAAGAAAAATTCTGTTGTGACTTTGATTAAAATTGTACTAAACAATTGATAAATTTGGGGAAAGTCTGTTAATGGTGGATCCTTACATCTAGAAGCCAATTTATTTTATATTTATTCATGTTTTTAGAGATAAGACTGGGAGAAAGAAAGCTATTAATATCACCTGTTTCAGCACTCAGTGAAAGATGAAGAGAAGAGGGAGTCAAGGAAAAAATAGACTATATATGTAAATTTTATCAGTATGTTAATTATAATTTATTTTAGGGTCATAGAATTAATAAGAATATTTTAATTTTCTTATTCATGTATTTTAAATTTTCAAACTTTTATAATTATTTTGTATAATAAAGATCCATAAAACCATTTTATAATATTATAAAATGCTAAAACCTTAAAAAATTATGTTCTATTCTATTATTATTTTTCATTCAAGCAGAAATTAAAATAAATGTTTTATATTTTCAAGATAAGTTGCACTTGGTTATTTTATTTTATTATTTTATGCAGTGATAAATAATTAGTTGCTAATATTTTACTTATAAAATTTGCACTGATATTTTTAATTTGTGTTGTTTTTTAAAATATCATACTTTCTGTATTGGTAGTCAAAAAGCCAAAAGATTTGTTCATCATTTTTCTAGGATAGATAATATTTCTATAAAAAGTAATTATCTCTTTCTTCAAAGTTTGCTGAATCTCACCTGTAAAACATTCTTGTCCTGGCACCTTGTTAAGAGGTATATACTTGACCGCTCTCTCAATATCTTCAAAAATCTAACCTTTTTTTTTTTCAAAAATTTTCAGGGAATTTTGATCATTTAATTTTTTGAAAAAGGTAATTAATATAGGTAGATAGTTTCTAACTTGGGCACTCCTTGGAGGATGTTTGAGAATGTGTGTGGGCAGTTCTTTTACAATGACTGGGTAGGGGTACTAGATATCATTGATAGATTGCAGGCACAGTGAACCCATCTAATACATAGAAGAGTCTTACACACACATGCATGCATATACATAAAACAACCCCAAAATTCTACTCATCACTCCAATTTGTACTCTTTGAATGACATAGTCCTATATATGCAGATTCATTGGTGTAATGTTATATATAATATTCTTTTATACATATAAGTATACAGATTTCATTTTTAATTATCTGTGTGTATCATTTTTAATGCTTTTATTTTTCATTTTGCATCATCAAAACCTCTTTCAGACTTGCAAAAGACTTATTAACTGAATTTGTATTTTTTTTAAAACATTTTTTCATTGAAATCCATATTTCTTCTCTCCACTCTTAATTTTTATTTTGAGATAGCACATAATATCAATATCAAAACCAGGACACTGATATTGATAACTTCACTGACCTTATTCATATGTTACCAGTTTATATGCACTCATTTGTATGTGTAAATGTGTGAGGTTATTCATATGTTACCAGTTTATATACACTCATTTATATGTGTAAATGTGTGAGGGTGTGTGTACATGCATGTTTAGTTCTATGCATTTATCATATATGTGCATTCATGTGACTACCACCACTACAGTCACGATGCAGAGCAATTTCATCACAAGTAGCTACAGTCCCCTCTATTCCTTCCATTTATCCTAACCCAATCTCTGGCAACCATTAAGTGATTCTCCATCTCTACTCTTTTGACATTTCAAGATTTTTATATAAATGAAATCATTTACATGATTTATTTGGTATTGGCTTTTTGATATATCATTTATGTGGTATTTGGGCTTTTTTTTTTCCACTCAGCATAATTCCCTTTAAATCTAGCCAAGTTCTTGAATGTATCAATAGTTCATTCTTTTATATAGCTAAGTACTATCTCTTGGTATGTATGTGAAACATTGTGTAACCGTTCACAGGTTGATGGCATTGGTTGTTTAAAGTTTTGGCTATTATGAAAAAAGCTGGTATGAACATTCATATACAGATTTTTGTGTTTTCTTATCTTTGGGATAAATGGTCAGGTGTGCAATTTCTGGATCATATAAGGAAGTAGTTAGATCATTAAAATCTACAATACACTTTTCCAAAGTGATTGTAACATTTTACATTCCCACCAGCAATGTTTAAGTGATCCAGTTTTTCTGCATTCTTGACAGCATTTGGTGCTGTCATTATTCTTTGCTTTAATAGGCTTTATTTTTTAAAGCAATTTTAGGTTTACAACACTGAGTGAAATTTGCAGAAATTTCCCATATACACACTGTCCCACACATTTCTAGCCCCACTCATTCTCAAAGTGTCCCACCAAAATGATACATTTGTTTTAGTTGATGAACCTACGTTGGTACATCATTATCACCCAAAGTCTGTAATTTATATTAGGGTTCATCCTTGGTGTTGTTAATTATATGGGTTTGGACAAATGTATAATTAGTTGTGTCCACCACTATAGTATCACAAAGAGTAGTTTTGCTGCCCTAAAGATCCTCTGTGCTCCACATATTCATTTCTCTCTTCCCACTAATCCCTGTCAACTACTGGTCTTTTTACTATTTTCCTAGTCTGCCTTTTCCATATCATTTTTATAGCTGGAATTGTAAAGTATGTAGCCTTTTCGGATTGGCTTCTTTCACTTAGTAGTATACATTTAAGTATCCACCATGTCTTGTCACAGCCTGATAGCTCATTTCTTTTTAGGACTGAGTAATATTCCACTGGCTGATGTATCACAGTTTATTTATGCACTTACCTAGTAAAATATATCTTAGTTGCTTCCAAATTTTGCAAATCATGAACAAAGCTGCTATGTATATTACATACAATTATGAACAAACCACCCATGTACAGGTTTTTGCGTGGGCATAAGTTTCAACTCTTGGGTAAATACCAAGGAGTGCAATTTAACTACCAAACTGTCTTCCAAAGTGGCAATACCATTTTATGTTCCCACCAGCAATAATGAGAGCTCCTCTCACTGTAAATCCTTGCTAGCATTTGGTGATCTCAATGTTCTGGATTTTGGCCATTCTAATAGCTGTGCAGTGGTATCTCATTGTTGTCTTAATTTGCATTTCCCTGATAATATATGATGTGGAGCACCTTTGCACATGCTTATTTGCCATCTATATATCTTCTTTGGGGAGGTATTTGTTAAAGGCTTTGGCTCATTTATTAAATAGTTTGTATTCTTATTGTTGTATACTAAGAGTACTTTGTGTATTTTTGATCACAGCCTTTAATCTTATTATAAGATTCGATCACATATCTTTAATCTTATTCTGTATTGTGTTGGATATTCTGGGTCTTTTGTCTTTCCATATAAAATCATTTTCCATTTAGAATCAGTTTGTCAAGATCCACAAAATAACTTGCTGGGGTTTTGATTGAAATTGCTTTGAATTTACAGATCAAGGTAGGAAAACGTGACATTTTGCAGTATTTTTTTCTCTCCATGAACATGGAATGTCTCCATTTATTTAATTATTCTTTGGTTTCTTTCATAAGAGTTTTTATACTTTTTAAATAAATTTCTCATATAGATTTGTTTACAATAAACATTTACAACTAATCCAAGTCCACTTTCAAATAAAACTATCAGTTTGCATTGTATAATACACTTTATTTATTTAATACATTGTTGCTAGTATTATTTTGAGCAGTTATCTGTTAGATCAATTAAGAATAGGAAAAATTAAAAATTACTACTTAAGTATACCCTCACTCAGTCCTTCTCTGATGTTATTCATTTCTTTATGTAGATTCGAGTTTCTGACCTATATTATTATCTTTCTCTCTAAAGAACTCCATTTGAGGTTTATTATAAGGTAGACCTTTTGGCAACAAATGCCTTCGATAGTTGTTTGTCTGAGAAAGCCTTATCTTTCCTTATTTTGAAAGATAATTTTTCAGGGTACAGAATTCTCAGTTGCTGGGTTTTTCTCTCTTTATTTCAGTCAACTTTTTTCTTGCACGTTCTCTTTACCTTGAGAGAACATTAATTTTTATCTTCTTCTATGGTGGTGTTTTTTTTCTCCCCTCTGGCTCCTTTCAGAAGTTTTTCTTTATCTTTGATTTTATGAAGTTTGAGTGTCAGCCTAAGTTTATTTTTTGTTTTTTATTTTTATTTTTTGCATTTATCCCACTTGCTGTTCTCTGAGCTTCCTGGATCTATGGTTTCATATTTGACATTAAATCAGGCAAATTCTCAGTCACAGTTGTTTCAAATACTTCTCCTGTTGTTTCTTTTTTCTACTTCTGGTATCCCTAGAGTATACCTTTTATAGTTGTCCCACAATTCTTGAATATTTTGTTCTTCTTTTTCAGTCTTATTTCTGTTCATTTTCCAGTTTTAGAGTTTTCTATTAAAATATCCACAAACTCATCCATGTCTAATAGCCTTGGTAGTGTATTGGACTAATAAACTATTGGAGGCCATCTTCATTTCTGTTATAGTGTTCTTGATATCTAGTATTTCTTTTTATTCTTACACACTACCTGTATTATCTATTAAAGCCCTTAGCATTTTAGCCAGTTATTTTATATTCCCTCTTTGATAATTCCAACATCCCTGCCATATACGAGTCTGGTTCTGATGCTTACTCTGTCTCTTCAAACTGTGGTTTTTGCCTTTTGGTGTGCTTTGTAATTTTTTTCTTGCTACCTAGGTGTGATGTACTGTGAGGAACTGTTGTAAGTAGGCCATTGGTAATGTCATATTAAAGAGCTTGGCGTCTGTGTATTTAATACTGTCAGATATTTTTTGGAAAACTTACAGATATAATAGGATTGGTTGGTTGTTCCTAACATCACTGGACAAAATGGCAAAAAAAAAAGAAGATGACTCAAGGATTTGAATTACCAACTCAAAGCAAACAAGCAAGCAAGACAGATAGATAGGTAGGTAATAGATAGAACCAATTTTTGTGTTCCCTATGACAAACTGTTGCATTGTATCTTTATCAATTCTTTTAATGTAAACTATTTGTGTTTTTATTTTTTTTCTTATGGTCTTTATGCACATAGGAATATGTGTACTCTGATGAAATGTGTGTTTTTACCTTTAAAGTGTCTTCTATAGACTTTATTAATTGTGGGTTAATGTCTTATTCAAGTGGGATAATCTCTGCCTCATAACTAAAGTTTTAGACCAAGAGTTGACTGAATATGGTCTATTGGCCAAATCAGGCCCACTGATTGATTTTATAAAGTTTTATTGGAATGCAGCCACATTCATTTGTTTACATATTGGCTGTAAACAATGGCTGCTTTCACACTACAACAGTAGAGTTGAGTGGTTGTGATAGAAATCTGGGATATGGATGGTTGCTCATTGTGATGGTGAAATTATGCGTAAACTTGGTTAGTTATGGTACCCAGTATGCTCTAAATTGGCATTCAATATATGGTGGTATTTCTCCTATAGTCAAGATTCATAGGTCCAGGAATAAAAAATTTGAAGTGGGGGGAACTTCTCACCTTTACTCCCAGGGACCCACTAGGAAAATTTTTGCTTACTGTTTCTGAGCCCTATGCTCTGCTTGTCTATAGGTCTTGGTCCTAAAGGGAGGAATGCTTCCAACAGAAGACCCAATAATGTTTCTACTGAACTGGAAGTTAGAACAGCCACTGAGCCACTTTAGCTTCCTCATGTTCTGAATAAACAGGCAAAAGAGGGAGTTAATGTACTGAGTAGGGTGACTTATCTTGATTTACTAAGGAGATATTGAATTGCTACATGGAAGAAAGGGACAGGATGTCTGGCATCCAGGAGATCTTTTAGGGCATTGGTTAGTACCATGACACCCTGATTTAAAGTCAGTGAAAAACTGCAACAACTTAATTTCAGCAGGACTATCAATATCCCAGACCTTTGACAAATGAAGTTTTGGGTCACCTCACCAGGTAAAAAACCATGACCAGCTGAGGTGCTTACCTTACTGAGGACAAAGGAAATACAGAATAGGTGGTGGAAAAAGGTAGTTACAAATATCAGCTATAACCATGTGACCAGTTATAAAAACTAGGACTATAATTCTCATGAGTATTTCTTCCTTTTTTTATGAATATACTTGTGTGTATGTATGTATGGCAAATATCTTTTTTCTCCAGTTATCCATTTACGTTATTCCTGTTGATTTTCTTTTTATTAAAATATCATTGATATACAATCTTATGATGGCTTCAGATACAAAACACAGTGGTTCAACTTAACTCATATTATCAAGCCTTCACCCCCTCCAATGCAATCACTGTCCATCAACATAGAAAGATGTTACATAATCATTAACTGTATTCTCCATGCTGTACTACCATCCCTGTGACCAACCTATATTGTGATTGTGAATTATTGTGCCCCTTAATCCACTTTTCCCTCCCTCAAACCCTTCCCTTTGGTAACCACTAGTCCTTCTTGGTGTCTATGAATCTACTGCTTTTTTGTTCCTTCTGTTTTGTTTTGTTTGTATACCCCACAAATAAGTGAAATCATTTGATATTTGTCTTTCTCTACCTGACTTATTTCACTGAGCATAATACCCTCTAGATCCATCCATGTTTTTTTCAAATGGAAGGATTTCTTTTCTTTTTATGGCTGAATAATATTCCATTATGTATATGTACCACATCTTCTTTATCCATTCATTTATTGATGGACACTAAGTTGCTTCCATATCTTAGCTATTATAAATTGTGCAGCAATAAACATAGGGGTGCATATGTCTTTTCAAATCGGGGATCTTGTTTTCTTCAGGTAAATTCCTAGGAGTGGAATTACTGGGTCAAATGGTATTCGTGTTTTTAGTTTTTTAAGGAACCTCCATATTGCCTTCCACAACATTTGCACCAATTTACATTCCCACCAACAGCATAGGAGGGTTCCCATTTCTCCGCATCCTTGCCAGCATTTGTTGTTTCTTGTCTTTTGGATAGTGGCCATCCTAACTGGTGTGGTGTGATATCTCATTGTGGTTTTAAATTGTATTTCCCTGATGATTAGTGATGTGGAGCATCTTTTTCATGTGTCTGTCACTATCTGTATTTCTTCTTTGGAGAAGTGTCTGTTTTGGTCCTCTGTCCATTTTTTGAATTGGGTTATTTGTTTTTTGGGTGTTGAGGTGTGTGTTATTTATATATTTTGGATGTTGCACATATCTTTGTATTTCTCTCTCTTATCCCTTTATTATGTCATATAAGATGCATTTACTTTATATTATAGCATTTAATTATCATTATATTTACATCATAGTATTTAAGTTACAGGATATCAAAGAGAAGAATGAACATAACCCAAGCACTTTGATGTCTTTTCTGGAGAAAGGGTTAGTACATTTTTGTTGTATACAGAATAGTTTTATCATGTTAGGTGGAAGTGTTACATTATTATCATCTTCATTTGGATGATATGAATGGTTTTGGGGTGTTTATATGGCCATCAAGTTGACTAAGGGTGGATGTGATGGGTAGATTTATGTGTTAACTTGTCTAGGCTATGGTGTCCCATTTGCCAAACACTAATCTAGATGTTGCTGTGATGGTATTTTAAAATGTGATTTACATTTAAATTAGTAGACTTTGAGTAATAAGACCTATATCTGCTGGTCCCTTCTTAGTTTGCTAGCTCAGGCTATTTCTTTATGCTTCCTGCCTTCAGAAATATACAACAGAAGCAAGGACCATCATCTCTGTTCATAGAAAAAGTAATGTTTATGGAACGAGTATGAATTTCGGGGGTGATGGAAATTCTATAAAGACAAAGGTAAGGATGTTTTAATGGAATTTCTATTTCCACATCAAAACTCTTCCAGACTAACTAGACAATGTGTTGAACATTTGCCTTGCTAGTATCTTTTCTCATGCTCTTCAATTAATGTGATAAGGGAAAAAATTTAACACAATAATTTCCTGATAATAATATAAACCTGTATTTTTGGATTCTCAAAAAAGATCCATGGAGAACTAAAGAAAGATTCCATCCCTAAAAGGAATTATGACATCCTCAAGACAATATTTAGCCTTCTATTTTCCCCATTATAAAGGAAATAATATCTGTAAAGACTTTGAAGTATATATCTTTGGTGTCCAGCACATGTACATGTCAACTAATGACTAAGACAATAAAAGTGATGGTCATACATCTAAGCCAGGGGTTCTCAACAGTAGCACTAATGACACTTTGGGCTGAGCACTTCTTTGTTGTGGGGGGACTATCCTGTGTATCAGTAGATATTTAGCAGCACCTTAGCTTCTTACCATTAGAGTCCAGGGGCCCAATCTCTAATTATGATAACCAAAATGTCTCCATATGTTATCAAATGCCTCCTATTGGTAAGAATCATTCCCTGTTGAGAACCACTGATTTAAGTTAATATCTCTTTAAATCAAAACAGCAGGGCAGAGGAAAGTTCCCTTCCCAAGGAAAACATGCATATTAGATTTCATATGTTCACATTCTAAGAGCCCTTATCTATTGCTCTGAAACCTTATGTCTTATCAATTTTGTAATGGAAACATATTTCACATTAGTCATGCAGTTTGCATACAACGAGGTAGATAAAAGCTGAGAGATTTTCCCCCATTTGCCCAAATTATTCTATAATAAAACTAGAATTATAAGTCTCCTCAACTCCAGTTCAAGGTTTCTACTAGGTGAAGTTTTAGTAACCTATAAATTCTGTTCCATTTCCAAGAGTATATCATTTCGGATCAACCCAATTTCAATCACTCTTGGAACATCTAAAACATACACACATGCACACATGGGTAAAGGGGAAAAGATATTTGCATATATTTTTCCAATTTTTCCATTTAAAATATATATTATTTTGCACTACTTGAATAAAGGGATAAAAACAAAGTACATCCAGTACTTAAAGTCTTTCAAACTTTTAAGAGGGTTTCCATTAATACCAGTTTATAAACCTTTTTCACAGATCCTCTCTTAGGTGGCAGCAATTTAATTAAAAATCAGTCTAAACCATTCAAATAAGGTTAAAAATATACTTTTCAAAGTGTTCTTAGGGCAAACATTTTAGTATACTACTAATAAAATATAAATGTAACCATAATCATAACAGTGATACTAACTCATTTTCTCAGTCATATTTCTTGAGGTTTTTTGCTTATTATTTATTGAGTCTGCACAATCTTAAGAAAAATTTACTATTTCCTCATATTATGGATGAAGAAACTGGGAGTTAGAGAGTAATGAGTGGGCAAGGAGGTTAAGTACTTTACCTGGAATTGCACAATTTTGAAGTGAGGGAGCCAGAGATTGAACCGAGTTGCTTGCTGGGCTTTAAAGCCACTATTATTAATCAGGGTCCTAGACAAGTCCCACTAAAAGTCTTTTTAGTTCATTCATTTGCCCTCATTCATTCATAAACCATTTGTTAAGGTTTTCAAAATGTAACTTGGCCTTGATGCTATAGTAGCCATACACTTCAGAGTGAAGTTTTTATTTTTGCCATCTTAGAAAATTGAGGGAAGATGTCTGAATGAAGGACTCTTCTACTGCATGTTGAACAGCTAAAAGCTACTTCAGGATCTCTAATAGAGATGTAAGTGTTGAAAAGCTCATTCCATGATGTTTAAATATGCACTTTCATTACTCTCCTTTTGATAGATTCTTATCCTTTATAACCTAGATTTTATTTGTGCTATGTATATAGTTTTCCACTTATGCCAACCTATCAGTGGGAGAGCTCTCTTAAACCTGCATGGTCAAAATACAATTCAGAACACATACATCCAAGATACATAGGAGACATGACATTTTACTCCAGTTACATATGAGAATAGATGGGACTAAGTTGTATTCTTATATACTTAACAGCAAAACATATCTTGGAAAATAAATGACCTAAATGTAATACTTTGTAACTGAAAAACAAAGTAGGAAAATAATTGACATTATGGTATAATGATCCAAGAGGCTGAATAAATTATATTTTTAACATTTAAACAACAATTATACAAACATTTTTACATCCTGAATTTTTGTTCTAATGAGTATTGCTATGATTTATCTATAAACATTGTATTTCAGGTTTTTATGGATTGTAGTCCTCTTGCCAATCAATAATGTGTTGACTATTACATCAGTGTTATAATGTTACAAACAGAAATGTGATAGTCTCACTTGCAATGCTGTCTCTAATAGTGTTTATAATATTAATACTATATGTGTAAAGCATGATTATAATAAGGCACATATTTACCCACTTTTGATTGTGATCCTAAATTCTAAAATCTAATTCTTTTCCAAATCAATAATGTTATTTTTACAAAATGTGTAATTGCTAAGGAAAAATGAATCCTTTAAATAACACAATGTTTTAAACATCCACAGTATTGAATTCACATGGCTTTAAGCAAAAAGGAAAATACTGTCAACAAAATAGATTTCCTACAATGCAATTTATGCTATCACATGGAGGGATTAGCATAATATATTCTGTTTACAAATAGAAATTTGAGTTATTAAGTAAAGGCTCACAGAACAGAACACTCATATTCTGGAAATATTTTGAAGAAAGCCTTTGATATGTTAGAGTAAGATATATAATCTATATCACTACTCAGAAATATTTAGAATATTTCAGATACTAGAAATGGCATAGTCTTTGTGTATGGTATGCCTTTAGTACAATTCAGACCACCATTTGTCCTCAAGTAGGTCTATTTAAAGTATAATTGACTGCCCTAGCAATTATTCTGAATAGCAGCTGTCTGCTGGTAAAAAGGCATATATATAATGAGGGAGAAAGGATCAAATACATGCAATAGAAAGAAAAGCATAAAGAAAATATCTATATGAGGTATTTTAGCCTAGATTTTTTACTTGAAAGGGACAAGGCCTATTAGCCATTTCCAATTAGGGGCTATAAAAAAAATGAATGAAAGTACTCATCTATTTATGAAAAGCAGCTGGGACTCCCTAAATCCAAAACTAGCAAAAGTTTATTTGTTCTAAAATTGTTACAGCTTACAGCATTTCATTTATTTTCATTAGCTATGTTAGGTTTTATGAAACTTTCTTGTATCATGTACCTTCTGCAACACACAAAAGCACCTTGCTTTGTTTTTCTCCTAAATAGCTACATAATTAGATGGATTATTTCATGTCTGTGCCTGTGTTTGCTGAAGAGAACAAGCCAGATAAATTAGCACTTAGCAGAACTCACAATAGCACATAATATGCCCTTGTGTTTCATATAAAGCTTTATTTGTCACTCACGGCTGGTTGGCAAAACTGACTTTGCTTTTGAAAATGACAGGTGGTACTCTGGTGAGCCCTGTATGGAAAAAGAAACAACCTTCACCAAGACAGTTTCTGTCAATAGCTTCCATGATTTAGTATTCAGTCTGGTCTCTGTTTTCTCCTAAAGTTCTGTTTCATTTGCATCTCTTAGGTCTGGCATCGCCAAGGCTCTTTGATAATTGGGATTCTATACCACAAGTCTAGAAAGGCAGGCTTCCTTTCGTCTCTGCAGGCCTGATTAAAAGACAGGTGAAGTTCAGTATATTTCAATACGATTCAACATTCCATGTCAGGAATCAATAGCCCTCCTTCTTTTTTCAGGGGTTATTAAATTGCAGCTGTAACATTAGCCTTCTTTATCTAATTGATTGTCTTTTCACAGGGCTAAGAAAATCAATAGCAGTCAATGGGACTGCCCTGTTTTTACCTAATAGATGTTTTCTCCTAATTGGCTGCCTGGGTGGCTTCACAGAGCTCAGTATGTTTTCAGAAGTCCACAGTATGTTGCAACCCTTGTAAACTATTTTACCCTGTACAACAGTTATTGATTTTATAATGAAATCTAGAAAACTCAATAGCAATCAGGAATATAGATCAGGATTCCTAGGTACCACTATGACAAAGGGCAAACTCACTTTGCTACCACTTCAAACTGTGATCCAATTAAACATGTCCTTAAAACATTACATTTTCCAAAGACTTTGATCAAAGTGGCCCAAGACCTGGCTCAAAATCCAAGAATCAAAATATGTAATTAAAAAATAACATAGTTTTTAATTGACTATTTCCTTAAAAATTGTGATAGATTGAAATCATTAAGGGTAAATGATGAATTTGCAGAGAAAAAAATGTGACCTGTCAAAAGTCATTATGCATCATATTCAGTCAACTATACTAATTTCCTGAGAATTAATAATAAAATTGTGTATTTTTAAGTTAATAATAAAATATTGACACCTAATTCTTTAAATTTATATCATTATTGTAAGCAACACTTTCCCTATATAGGAGAAGCACAGGTATTTTCCAATTGGTCTTTCATGGCTGAATCTGAGACTCTACCATTAAATGCTGTTAGATTTTTAACTCTGAATTGAGTTTGAACATTTACTTATATAAATAAGATGCTATAAATCAGTTTCTGCTACAATGGAACTATGAAGTTCTCAGTAACAACTGTTTTCTCCTTTTTTTAAAAAAACACAATTTAAAAGATGTATTAAATATGAGTTTTAAATTTTAATTTCTCTCCATTTAGAAAGAAATGGTTTTTATTTTCTAAATGGCAGTGAGAATAAGATTCTTTTCATATATGTGAGGTGAACATGATAACCCCTGCACTACGGAAACTCTGTATTTGTTTTGTCACATTTGCTTTGCTATAGCTGACTTCTATAGTTTATTGCTAATTATTACAGAGGTAAATTTTTGAATCTTACCTTTTTTTTTATTTTGAAATCTAGTCTGGATATGTCTCTGAGATATATTCTCATTGCCCTTTTTAATCTAACTCTGGTTGAGATTTGTATGTTGATATTCTTAAATCCCACTTGTTTTGATTCCCACCTAATAGTAAAACAAAGAGTAAAAAGTCAGAAATCTCCACTAAGTCTTGCAATTTTGTTAACAATTCTCCTTTTCCCCTTGTTGTGACAACAAACTGGACATTGCCATTTCTCATACTAAAATCATTGGCTTGAAAACAGTTTCCTAACATTTCCCAGATTAGTATTCATGTAGTTTAATCTTTATCATTCCTCAATGAATTGACATGCCCTGCTTTATAAAGTGTCATGCCATTTAATATGCCTAAGCATGATGGGGATGACAGTTCCATAGTCAGTGACAGTCAACCCATGTCTGTGGAGCTGTCTCCAGCTCTAAAATCACGTATCTTACGTATATGTCAATTTGACCTAAACTCCACCAGTTCTTCTTCTATTATCTAGTAAATAAATATATAAATAAATCACACCATAAACCTAATGCCATTTACAAGAATTGGACTTGCACTCATATGTACTATTCTTAAAGAACACAGATTCAAGAATAGATCAAGTAAACATCTTTTTATATCACCAAGCTTCACAGAATGGGAGTAGGGACTAAGTGTGGGGAAGAACACTGAAGATAATGATACCTGTCTCAAACCTAACAAGACAAATGTCAAAGAAAGGCACTCAAATATCAAGCAGACATTGTCCATGTGCCTCAGAACATAATGCTGATTTGTCTAGTTCAAAGAGTGAATGAGAATCCTTCTTTGCTTTGCAGCACAGACTAAGTAACAGTGGAATAAACAAAGTTAGTTTCCCATTCCATTTCCCCTCCCCTCTAGTGGCCTCCTTTCAATTCTCAAGCACTCAGCACTATGGAGCATTCCTGCTCTCCTGTCTCCTGTTTATGGATCCTCAGGACAGAGCATGATAAACTGATTTGTGCTACATATGAATGACTGATAAAGTCAAAGATATCATCTCCCTTAAGCACAACAACTCTTAATGTAGGTCAAAAATCTAATGCCAAGAGAGTGAATCATTACTGCTGAAACTTTAGATCGTAGATATGGGGTTTGGCATTTTTTTTAGACTCATTTTTTACTGGATATTAGGTTCTGACAGCATTTTCAAAGTAAGTTAGAATGTAGTATGACTGTATTCAGAAGGCTACAGTTAAGTATGGTAGAAAATACTTAAGTATTCAGGAAACTAAAATATGAAACGTTTTTGAATTATATATACCAAGGATATTTCTTTAATTGACACAGGTATCATAGCCATTTACAAATGTACAAAATGCTTTTTGTCTAGAAAAATTTCTAATTCAGTTATTGTGCTAGTTAGGGCCTTACATGCCTTCAAATACATTAAAGTCTATGAGCCAGTAAGTTAATTTTAATTACCCCAATATCCTTCCTCATTTTGGTGTGTAAACAACAATGTGAATTCTTGAAGTGAGAAAAAAAACTTCTATGTGATCAGAGTATCAGTCTTTGCCATCAGAAAGTTTTGGTTGCACCTGGGGTATTTCTTTCATTTGTTCACGTAGTAGTGATCAATGAATCAAATTTATTCTCCTATATCTTCAATTGATCTTAACCCTTTTATAACAGCAGCACTATTATTTTCAAGCCTAAATCTAAATGGATTTAGTTAATGGATTAAATATTTGTATACATATATGTATGGATTAAATATATATATGTATATATGTATGTGTTTGTATATATGTGTTTTTATACATATATCGTATATGCATGTGTGTGTGTATATGTATATTGCTCACCAAATACATGCACATGTATATGCATCTGTTCATACAATAGTTGCTAGGACTAGGAGAGATAAATTTCAATGAAAAGTTTGTTCTTCCTACATTTCCACTGAAGAGCTCATAGAAAAAATGACATCGTTATAAAATAATGTTCTCAGTGCAGCTGCTGCTTCTCCATCTCCTCCTTCATTAACATCACCACTGTCATAATTATTGTTATAATTCCAATGTGATTGTAGTTTAAATGATAAGGATGGTGATTTTGCAGCTTATTTTATTTGAAGGGCTGCAGTTATCTTTTTATACACTTTCTCACATCTCAATTAACCCAACTCAAGAGATTTCTTTAGATTTCAAAACATAAAATATTTGTATCAGAGAGCAGGGGTAAATGAAGGGAAACATCCTTTATCTTTCTTCTCTGAGTGCTGTTTTTAGGATTGGGAACAAGTATACTGCATTTTCATCCCAATAATCTAATTTTTTAAATTCCCCTCCCCTTTTTAACTTCCTACATACAAAGATGAATCATTGCTCTCAAACTTTCATGGCATTTCATTTTCAAACCAGAGAAACAGAATGCAGATTAGAACACAGCAGTTCTACCTGTAGATTTAATTTATAATCTTTTATTTAAATTCTCACATGATAAGTCAGGAATAGTAATCATTCAATCACTTCATTTGCATATCTAAGACAGAATATATCTTTTGCTTTTATAGTAAGCATATGAACTGGTTGGTTGTCATGCAAATATTCACTAGTGTCTGCCTGACCACCATCTAGGTGGTACCCTAGAGTAACCCTGCATAAGCAAGGCCATAGGAGATAGCCAGAAAGACCAAAGTGCACACTCAAAGAGATGAAGGAAATATTTTAAATGAAAGACCTCTGGCTCCCTCCATAGAAGCCAAGGTAAAAGCAGTATATTCCATTTGGATTATGTTCTCTCTTCCCTTCATATACTGTGCTAGATTAAAACCATATTAAGAGGAAAAAATATAATCCTCAGAAAATCATGTTTATTATACTGAGAACTAAGAGGAAGAACTCTTCCGGAATGAAAAGACACAAGGGATTTATCTGTGATCTCTGCCAAAGAAGCTGGATGGTTTAGGAATTGATAGAAAATGATGACAGTGTAGTAGCTAAATTCTAACCTCTGCAGGCTGGACTGTCACAGGTTACTGAAAAGCCTGTTGGCAACAACACAGTCTGTCTTGAGTTGGAAATAGTTACTGAATACAGGTCTCTCTCTGACAACATAATGAGCCATAATTGTTACAACACTTGGACTTCACATGAAAATTAGAGTAACCTTATTCATTATCAATCCTGAAGTGGGTGTTCATGATTTTTAAATATTATTTAGATTTTTGTATCCAAAGAATTATAAATCATTTGTCTCCCCTGGTTTACCAAATGATAACATGTTTGATGATGACCCTTATCATGAATATAGGTAGCATATCAAAATCATGAAATAATTTCTTCCAGTACAATTATTTATGTTCTGCTTATGTCACAAAGGAAACGTGATTTCAAAAGAAATTAATAGCTCAACTGGGATACCAGCTGTGACAAAGACACTCTTTGACACTCTGTTGATGCTGTGTATGTGTTGAAAATTGAATGAAAGCCTCCTAGAAAACTGACATTGAAAGATGTAATAGAGTAGTTGAAGATTTTTAAACCCTTCCACATTCTATGAAGAATCATTTAATTTTTTAGATATTTATTTCTATGTACACTAAAAGGTTAGTCTGATACGTAAAGACAGAATTTCTTTTAAAATATGAAATAAAAGTGGATGTTGTTTAGAAATGGAAAAGAAAAACTAACTCCGCTTCCAACTGGGAGAGTGATTGTTATCTAGCCTTAAATCCCTACCAGATTTATTCTTTCTTGGTCCTCCAGGGATTATGATAAAGTGAGGAGAAATGAACAGTGTGGGAATAGTGAAGGAAGTCAGAGCAGGATGGTATGAACACTAAGGTAAAATGAAATTCCCTGTATGCTCTTATTTCTTGAAGGCAATCATTTTGCCTTAACATTCTCAACAACTGATATTTTCAAGTATATTCTATATAATATGTTAATGTATTAATATAATATTCCATATGTGTGGTGTTTTGCTGAGATATTTGAGTGAGTTCACTAGAGTCAATGTACACAATCACTTAATATATATTTGTAGCATGCTGAAATTCCAGGTATTCTTCTAGTACTCAGTGAATACAACAGAGTCCCTGTCCTCATGAATCTTAACATTGTAGAAGGCTGTTATGAAAAAGAGTATTATCACTACTAACCTAAACTGACTATTTAATGACCATGAACAAGTCAGTGTGTCTCTTAGTCTCAGTTTTAGACTGTATAATACAAGACCTTTTGTTCCTACTTTATTTCAGCACATATTATTTAAATAAATATTTATCAATATATGTCAACATAATTATATATGCTGATATAATTATATATGCTGTATAATCTCAGTCTGGAAGCCAGTGGCCATAAGCCATACACCTTGTCATAAATTCAGATGATTTTTTCTATTGTCATGATATTACTTTTCTTCCAGTATGTAATCATACTTTCAAATCCCAAATGACTACAGTGTTCTTCATCTTCAATATTCAGATTAATCAGTCATCAAGAACTACTATTTATTTCTCTGAATTTACTTTTATAATCTTTTTCCTGTCCAGTTTTATAGTAAACATCCTTTTCAAACTTTATTAATAAATTACTTCAATAAGCTCCAAGAAAAACCCTAAATTAGTATCTTCAGAAATTCTAAATGAAAAAAGAAAAAGAAATTCTGAATGATTTCCCAAGCGTATCTTCATTCATACTGAATTGCAAAGTTCAAGCAATTGAAAATTGCCTTCATTCTATATTTAGGTAAATTTTCTGAAATATATTCTCTTTAAATATATTAATATGTTCTGTGAATTTATTAATAATAGCTACTTATATCTAAAAATAACACATATACAGATTCAATGGAGAAAATTGAAAAAAAACCCTGAAAAACTGGCAAAAGCAAAAGCTACCCTCAATACCGCTGTGGATTATAATCCCTGTTAATTTCTTAGTGAATAAATTCTTAGTTTAATTTTACACTTACAAAAACATGGATAATGATAGGCATATTAAAGTTTTTAAGGTATTGCTTACATATAATGAAATATACCAATTTTAAGTATGCAGATTAAGAATTATGCACCCAGTTACAATGTATATGTGTGGGGGAGAATTCCCCATACCACCAAGCAATGCTCTGTGACTCCAGCTGGGTGTCCTATAATTGAAGTAAATACTGATGCCAATTTCCCATCATCAGATGCCCCAGGTTAAAGGCCCAGTCTTACAAGACTATACCACAGACACATTTCAGATGCCAGTTGCTAAATCCAGCTTGTCACCTGTGCTTCTGACTAATCAGCTACAGATCAGAGACTCCATAGCCCCCTCCATGGTTCAAGTAATTTGCAAGAACAGCTCACAGAACTCAGAGAAACATTTTATTTACCAGATTTATGTTTTATTATGAAAGATTATAACTTGGAATAGCCAAAGCAATCCTGAGAAGGAAGAATAAAGCAGGGGAGATTACGCTCCCTGACTTCAAGCTCTACTACAAAGCTACAGTAATCAAGACAATTTGGTACTGGCACAAGAACAGACCCATAGACCAGTGGAACAGAATAGAGAGCCCAGATGTAAACCCAAGCATATATGGTCAATTAATATATGATAAAGTAGCCATGGATATACAATGGGGAAATGACAGCCTCTTCAACAGCTGGGGTTGGCAAAACTGGACTGCTACATGTAAGAGAATGAAACTGGATTACTGTCTAACCCCACACAACAAAGTAAACTCAAAATGGATCAAAGACCTGAATGTAAGTCATGAAACCATAAAACTCTTAGAAAAAAATATAGGCAAAAATCTCTTGGACATAAACATGAGCAAGTTCTTCATGAACATGTCTCCCCAGGCAAAGGAAACAAAAGCAAAAATGAACAAATGGGACCATATCAAACTAAAAAGCTTCTGTACAGCAAGGGATACCATCAGTAGAACAAAAAGACTTCCTACAGTATGGGAGAATATATTCATAAATGACATATCCAATAAGGGGTTGACATCCAAATTATATAAAGAGCTCATGCACCTCAACAAACAAAAAGCAAATAATCCAATTAAAAAATGGGCAGAGGAGCTGAACAGACCCTTCTCCAAAGAAGAAATTCAGATGGCCAACAGGCATATGAAAAGATGCTCCACATCACTAGTCATCAGAGAAATGCAAATTAAAACCACAATGAGATATCACCTCAAACCAGTTAGGATGGCCACCATCCAAAAGACAAACAACAACAAATGTTGGCGAGGATGTGGAGAAAGGGGAACCCTCCTACACTGCTGGTGGAAATGTAAATTAGTACAGCCATTGTGGAAAGCAGTATGGAGGTTCATCAAAAAACTCAAAATAGAAACACCATTTGACCCAGGAATTCCACTCCTAGGAATTTACCCTAAGAATGCAGCAGCCCAGTTTGAAAAAGACATATGCACCCCTATGTTTATCACAGCACTATTTACAATAGCCAAGAAATGGAAGCAACCTAAGTGCCCATCAGTCGATGAATAAAGAAGAGGTGGTATATAAACACAATGGAATATTATTCAGCCATAAGAAGAAAACAAATCCTACCATTTGCAACAACATAGATGGAGCTAGAAGATATTATGCTCAGTGAAATAAGCCAGGTGGAGAAAGACAAGTACCAAACGATTTTATTCATATGTGGAGTATAAGAACAAAGAAAAAACTGAAGGAACAGAACAGCAGCAGATTCACAGAACCCAAGAATGGACTAACAGTTACCAAAGAGAAAGGGACTGGGGACAATGGGTGGGAAGGGAGGGGTAAGGGGGAAAAGGGCTATTACAATTAGCACACATAATGTAGTGGGTGTGGGTGTTGGGAGGGCGGGTATGGCGTAGGCAGTATAACACAGAAAAGACAAGTAGTGATTCTATAATATCCTTCTACGCTGGTGGACAGTGACTGCAATGGGGGTATGTGGTGGGGACTTGATAATAGAGGGAGTCCAGTAACCATAATGTTGCTCATGTAATTGTATATTAATAATAGCAAAAAAATTAAACCTCACCATCTCACTGGAAAAATTTTTGTTTGCACATTGCAAATAAACATGACTTCACAAAAAAGGAAAAAAAAAAGATTATAAATTGGAAAGAGCCAGATGGAAGAGGTGCATAGGGCAAAGTATGGGGAAAGAGCTTGGAGTTTCCATGCCCTCTCTGAGCACCACTCTCCCAAAATCTCCATGTGTTCATCAACCTGGAAGCTCCCTGTACACAAGTCCTTTGGGTTTTTATGGAGGCTTCATTACATAGATATGATTAAGTAAGTCACTGGTCATTGGGATTAAACTCAATCTCTAACCCCTCACCCCTCTGGGAAGTCTGGGGCTGCAGGATAGGGATGGGACAGAAAGTTCCAATTCTATAATCACATGGGTGGCTCCGCCTGCAACCAGGCCCCATCCTAAGGGGCATTTCAAAAATCTCTCATTGTCATGAACCCAACTGTGGTGGAAAGGGGCTTGTTATAAATAACAAGACACCCCCATTTCACCTTTATGGCTCTGAAGCAATTCCAGGAACTGAGGACAAGAGACCAAATATAACAAAAGATGCTCCCGTTGCTCTTATCCCTTGAAAATTCCAAGAGTTTTGGGAGCTGTAAGTAGGGAACTGTGGACAATGACAAAATATATATGAGAAATATATTTTAGTCATCTGAATGACCAAATATATATTTTTATAAATCATAGTGTTGCACAGTTGATAAGTAATAACAATGTTACACACTCATGTAATCATCATCTCAATCAAAATATGGAACACTTCTGTAATTCCAATAAGCTCCCTCCTTCCACTTTTGAGTTAAGCCCTCCCCCAGCTTTCACGCAAGAAAACCACTGATTTTTATTACTGTAATATAAATTTGCCTTTTCTGGAGTTTTATATAAGTGGAATCATATAATATGTACTCTTTTTTGTCTTCCTTTTTTCACTTCCCATGATATTTTGTAATTTTGTTTTTACTGTGGTAAGAATACTTAACATGAGATCTACCTTCCTAACAGATTTTTAAGTACGCAGTGTACTATTGTTAACTATAGGCACAGTGTTGTACAGTGTTGACTAAAACTTAGTCACCTTGCATAACCGAAATACACTCTTTGAACAGGAACTCCCCATTTTCCTCTCCCCTGGCTGCTGATAACTGCCATTCTAATCTCTGTTCTGTGAATCTATTTTAGATACTTCATATAAGTGGAATCATGCAATATTTGTCCTTTTGTGCCTGACTTACTTCACTTAGCATAATGCCTTCCAGGTCTATCCATGATTTCACATATGGCAGGATTTCCTTCTTTTTTAAGGCTGAATAATGTTCCATAGTATGTGTATACCACATTTTCTTTATCCATTCACCCATCAATGAACATTTAGGTTATTTCCATATCTTGGCTACTGTATTATTTTATTATATTATTACTGTAATGACCATGGGAATCCCTATCTCTTCAAGATCCCTTTTTCAGTTCTTTTGGATATATACCCAGGGGCAGGATTGCTGGATCATGTGGTATTTCTATATTCAGTTTTTTGAAGAATTTCCATACTGTTTTTCATAGCAGCTGCTCCATTTATATTCCTACCATTAAAGAACAACTGATAATGAATATGTTGAAAAGCCGCAGAATTTAAGCTCAATATACAAAATACATTGTATCTATATTTAGCAAGGAACAATTAGCAAATGAAATTTAAAATTAACAATAGTTTTAAGATCATAAAGGTAATTAGAATTAATATAAAAATACAAGTGCAAACATTGACATTCAAAAGTGGAAAATACTGCTGAGAGAAATAAAAAAGTTCTAAATAAATTGAAGGGTATATTATGTTAATAGATTGGAAAAACTCCATAGTGTTAAAATGTACATTTTATGTTTGGTATGTAGAATAAAGGCAATCTCAGCTGGACTTTTTCATCTAAAAAATGTTCTCATTTCATTCTCATTTTTGAAGAGTATTTCCTCTAGCTATAGGTTTTTTTAAAAAGTGACTTTAAAAAGTAAAATTTTCAGCATTGGTTTTCAGCAGTTCAACAAAGAATTGCCCCAAAACAGTTTTTTTGACTGGTAAGTCAATATTTTCATCAAATTTTGGCCATTATGTACTCAAGGTTTTTTTGCTCCATTATTTTTTTCTCATTCTGAGGCTTTTTTTTAAGGATTTGATGTTAGACTTTGTTAAAGAAGGTATAGAATAGAACTTTAGGGCAGGGTCCTTACAGTTAATTTGTAGCCTCTTTTTCTCTAGTTTACACACTGAATGCCCAGATTTTTCAGTGTGCTTATATGTTAACTATGTCTCCACTCTGCATGTGCCCATCCTGCAAAGTCCCCTGGCACTGTTTAATTTATGCCACCTCAGTGATGTTCTGTTGTCAAGCCCACAACAACCACTTTCTGTGAAGCCTTCTGTAGTTTTGCCCTGCTCTTGGCCTAAGACTCACAAAAAAGCCCCACACAACTTCCTGATGACTCTATTCTGTGCACACATCTCTACCATCTAGAGGCCTGTCCAGGGCTTCAGTTACTCCTAATTTTGTAGGGTTCTGTTTGAACCCTAGTTTTTTGTGCCATAATCAGGAAAGTGTCCCCTACAGAGGTTTGGGTGATCATAGGATCACATCCTACATTTCTCTTTATTTGTGCATAATAGTCTCGCTCTTTAGTTATCCAATATCTGAAACAGAAATCTCATACATTTCATCAGTTATAGCTTTCAGTGAGAGAGTGAGTCTAGTACTAGTTACCATCATAGCCCCAAACAAATGTCCACATTTACCATTTGAACATTTTTTTCACTTGTTAAGAGTTGGTGAATGTTTTATCCATGCCAACATGATTTTTTAAATTTGCATAAAATTCTATTACAAAACCGAATTCATTTACATAATATATCCTCTATTATGGGCATTTAAGTAATATCTAATATATTTTAGGGCTTTCTGTGTGCCACGGATTGGGCCAATCTTTTACAGAAAAAGCTCACTTAATCCTCACAACTACCTGTGAGGTAGGGAACAACACTTAATTTTTCTGATAAGGAAACAAAAGCATGGAGAATTAAAATAATTTACTCAAAATCATCAGATTAATAGAGTGAAGCTGATATTTAAGCCTAAGTATAATATACAATTCAAGTTTTATGTGCTTACCTCATATCTTTAATGGATGAAAAATGATATCACACTTAAGATTTTATTAATATAGAGGTTTAATTTTCTTTTAGTTTAATTGGCCATAAGTATTTCATATTTTGTGACATGCAAGTTTATTTTATTTACTCACTTTTCCCTGGGGGTTCAAGTTTTCTTTGTTTCTAAGAGCTCTTAATGTATAAAATTCTAACCTACTGATCGCTTAGTATATGCTTGTATGCTACCTCTGCTTTTTAAAAAAAAGTCAGTCATATTATGAAATTATATAAACATTCACCTATATGTTCTTAGGGTATTTTTGTTTGTTTTATTTAATTGGAAACCATTCGTTTTTTTCTCCCAATGATTCAGTTCCTATCACTAGATATTTATTAGCTAAGCATGATATCATTGACTTAAATTACAGGAATTTCACTTACAAAATATTTAAGTATGTGTAGGCATCTTTCTGAGCTTTCTATTTTGTGGTTTTATTTTCCTTTTCTACATTCCACATGAACCTGAGAGTAAGTTTGTTATTTATGCAAATGTGGGTATTTTTATCAACATGAATGCTTTATATCACAATTCATGTATACATTTACTTACAGAAAATTAGCAAGATGAAAAAGCATTCTTTTTTTCATGTGTATTATTCGATATTTTAAAATTGGAAATGATGATTTGTCTAAAGCTAAAATTATTGGATTATAAATTTTCCCAACTGAAATCTATAGTCTTCTTGTCTTTGCTCTTGTAAGTTGTAATCAGCTTCTGAATTAGGTTGATTGATTAGTTTTGCTCTTAAATTTATTCTCCACATTATGGAGATACTTCAATATTTCTTTGAATATCTTTACCCCATTTCCAGTTTCTTCTTCCTCCTCAACACTATAGACCTCACGCCGCACTTTACCTGTTACCTTCCAGGAGAGCCCTGCAATTGTTGTTCTACTCAGGGTCAGTCACAATAACACTGGTTTCCCAAAGCAGACCAACCATCTAAATCACAATTAATATTATTATTATCTATGCAATATGTTGATGGTACAGAGCAGGAGACATTTTAGTGCTTTCCAATTCTATAGAACCAATGCACAACCATGGATGAATATGGTGAATCGCTAATTTTGTTGAGTCCTCAAAAATTCTAAGTTGTTTACTTTGAATAAAAGATATCTTTGAAAGACAGATTTACTATCTCCAGCAAGAAAGATTTTGTTAGAATATATTAAAACAGTCTAAAAAATAAATTGTGCCTTTTAGGTAACAAAAGGCTATTTTAAGGATCAAAAATGCTTTCTAACTGTGTATTAAAACTGTAGGTCATGGCAGGCCTTTGATAGACCCAAATGTATGGTGAGAAATCATAAATGAACCTAGCAGTGATATACGAAGTCGCCTTACATGGTAGTAGGAACACCCTTGAATGTAAGTATTACCTAGGACTGAGCCTAATGGTACCAAGGACAAAGATTTCTTTGATTCTTTCCTTTCTGATCTGGAGAGTTTTTTACTTTGTAGGCTACACTGACCAGTTAACTTCAGTCTTTGCTTTATGAAGAACAAAGAATGCATCAGGGAACCTCATGTGCACCCTGTATTTATGTCCGGTATATATTATGTGCACTGCCTTGTGACTGTTTGATAATAGACCAAAGGTGAAAATCTTAACACTAAAAGTTATCAATCTTTACAATATTCAAAGAAGGGCCAACCCATTATTGTCACTTATAGGTCAGACCATTGGAAAGATGATTTAGGATTATACATTTTATATTTGAGATGCTTATACATTTGTGACTTATGTATAAAACTGTGTAAAATGATTGTTTATTATCCATTTTATTTCTGCTACCAGGACATATGCATTATTGCTTCATTTTGAATAATACTGTCACTTTAAATGTATTAGAGTAACAATTTGCAAACCATGTCCTATGAAACCTATTAAAGGTTTATTGTTTGATGTCTATGACAAGATATATACATTTTGAGTGAAGACATTTTTTAATGGAATATTTTTAAATACTTATGGCATATTAGCATTTTATCTAATTTTTTTCTCTACTGTCTTCAAATTACATCTTTATCTCTACCAAGTAGTCATACATGGAAAATTATACAGAATGTGTACCCTGAGGTTAACAGAATAATACTCCCCTCCCTCAAGACATCTACATCCTAGTTCCAAACCCGTGGAAACTGCAAATATTACCTTATATGTCAAAAGGGATGTTGCTAATTCAATTAACATAGAGACCTTGAGCTAGGGAGATTAGCCTAGATGATCTGACCCAATATAATCAATTTTAGTCCTTTAAAGGGAAGAATCCTTACCAGCTGGGGTCAAGGGAAGATGTGGCTATAGAATAACAGTCGGCGATGCAATGTTGCTAGCTTTGATGATGGAGGAAGGTGTCTGTGAGCCAAAGCATGTGGGGAGCTTCTGGAAGTTTGGAATGGCAAAGAAATGGATTATCTCCTAGAATGTCCAGAAAGGCAGGCAACCCTGTGGACACCTTCATTTTAGCCTAGTGAGATGTGTTGTATATCTCCCCTACAAAGCTGTAGTTTTCTAAACCACTAAATGTATGGTAATCTGAGAGCAGCAATGTACCACTATCATTAGAAAAGTTAATAAATTTATTTAACAATTGCTCAACATATATCCCCAATATTATCAATATAAATTAAAATATTTGAATATTATTATTTTAATTTCTTTTGAACATGGGCCTTTCATCACAAACCTGCATTATACATTTTACTGGTGTCCACTACATTGAATAGCTGTTTGTTCTCTAAGTATAGGTTTGTACACAGAGTTGTACATAGGTATATTTATACATTGTGCTTTTTGATTAGATGACATTTAAAATATAAATGATTAGGGACACTTTTTAAAAAGGTCTTCTCAGAACATTTTGACTCGAGCATGTATAATATTGGGTAATGTGAAATTTTGTCAAATATAGCTACCCAATCACTTTAAGTATCTTCCTCTTGTTTTTGTAATTTCTCACATTCTCAGTGAAGAACCCAGAAAATTTTAATTTTCAGATTCCCTTGAGGAAAAGTGCAAGCACCTGAGCCAGGTTCTATTAATGGAAGCACCTATACAGACTTGGTTTTGGAAGCAAGCGATGTATGGAAGGGCTTTTTGTGGGGGATATCCCTTCACAGCTGTCAGGACTTTGGTTATTTAGGAATGGTGGAGTGGTGGAGCTTCTAGCATGTAGTCCTGAGCAGGACAGGCAATGATGTGCTTGCTAGAGGAAAAAATCCCTCTGTAGTTGGCACTGGCATTATTCTTGACTGCACACCTCTGTGTTTGGTTCTCTGGACCTTCTGTTAATGTCCTTTAATGAATTAATTTTTCTGCTAAAACTAGCCATCGTTTTCTGATGGTTATAATTGAAAATCCTGATTGATTGAACCACATAATTGTTAAGTTCCTGCTACAGGCAAAAGGAGGGTTAAGGTGCCCAAGTAGCTCCAAATAGGAGAAATTATTTACTGATTATAATCAGAAGGTTACTTTTCCAGCCAGAAAGAGTTGCAAGGATTTGCTAATTTTTAATATCTATTAAACTGTTAAATTTTAATTTGTTAATTTTCTATGTAAAGATAAAAGAGATGCCATATAGAATGGATTCAGTTTGCTTTAGGAATGAATCAGGTAAAAACCCGGGGGCACTCAGAGGAAAGTGTAGCCTTGGCTGGTAAGTATTGTAGTTTAAAATGTGCCAGACGTATTGGTGGACTTGACTCCTTCCGTAGATGTGAAGGGAATTTTGAGTGTCTGGTAAGTAGGGATTAAGAATAGTGGCTTGAAACATACAACCATCATTTTAGTATAAATTACTACCTGGCACAGGATAAGATAGATTTTTTTTAAGTATTTATAAAAAAAAAGTTGTTCATATTATAGCCCAAATGACACTTCCAAAGAAAGCCTTCCTTGATCTCTCCAACTAGATCAGGAACCCATGTTAAATATTTCCAAATCACTTGGTACTTGCTACTCATATTACTTAGGACATCTAACCATTTGTTTGTAAAGGCAAAGGCAGATTCTGCCTCGCTTGATTACTGTTGTATCCTCAGCATCTGCTGTAGGATGCCACATAGAATATACTCATTAAAACATTTTTGTCTGACTGAGTCAGGCCATCTGTCATGGCTGTATCACAAGGTACATCTATGAATTTGGAAAATTAAATTGATTTCCTGAGCTACTTTCCTGATGTGTAAAATTATGAGGATTTGGAAAATTGAACATATTTTTCTTAGTTTCATTTAATATATCTGTTTTTATATATGGTTGCATCTATACATTTTATTTATTATATGCAAATATATAATTTAACATATAACTACTGAACTTATTTCAGAAAACTAATGGTATAAAAGCCGGTGTACTGAGAACTCAGAAACTTTGGGTCCTGATGTTATAATTTCCACTTTTTTTCCCAAAAAGAAATGTAATGTAAGGTTGTTATAAATAAGTAAGAAATGGAAATATTACTCAATGCCCCACCCTTAATTCCTAGGCAATCATTAAGTACCATTATTCCATTATAATTATAATATACATACATAACACATATAAACTATATGTATAATATAATACACATATAATACCACTAAAATAGTAAATACCATTATAACCTTTTTAAGCCTTTTCATGAAATACTCAGACAAAAATGTAACAAAAATTGAGATAATTTTCTTTTCTAGTAATTTTGAATTATTTAGAAAGCTAAATGTTATCTAACTCAAAGGCTTATGATTTCCTGTGATTTGTAAAATTTTACAGGACATTTTTTGTTAAAATCTTGGTCCCCTTCCACCAAATTTCTTTATTCATAAATGTGTATGGTACATAATATAAAACATTTAAAGAAATGTCTTTAATTTTCAAAATTACCTCAAAGCATATGCTAATTGTTCTTTGCATTTTGTTTAATTCAATTTATATTTTAAAATAACTTGCCAACAATGCTTTTAGAATATTTTCATTTAAACGCTACATTTTGGGATTTTCGTAATTTTTTTCATTGTTTTAAAATGTTTATCAATTCTTCTAATACTTGTCAATGTCAGAGGTTTCATTCATTATGGAAAAATCAGCTCATGAGCAATCAGTAATTGACTATATCAGGCCATGATTTAATTACAGAAAGGATTTGTCGCAAATAATAAAATACGTCATCTAAAACACCATCATTTTATCACAATACCTTTTATGTGGCATTGCTGGTGCACACAGACATAATCTGAATGACACTATTCTACATATATGGAGATTTTTTTCAATACTTAAAAAAATAATTGTGTAAAGAAAGAAATCAGAGGCAAAAATCCTTCAGTTATGATAAAGAGCAGTCATTTTGTACAGCACATCTAATTATCTTATAATTATGCAAAAATAAGTTATAAAGATTATGGGAATTAGTATATACTAATAACTCAAATAATATTAAGCAAGTAATATCATTGTTATTAAGATTTTTATTGATATTTAGAAAGTAGAGGATTTTATCTTATGACACAAATTCCACAGTTCTAAACTAGTTTTATTTTTAATTTGCAAATGTATATATGATTTTCAATTATTTAGAGTCATGTTCCTAATCCTTATTGAATTAGATAGGGAAGCAAAAAGAAAAATAAGCTTTTAATATTTCTAATATGTTCTGTGGAGAAATGAATTATGTTTTCATTTGTATGAGGGTTTTAAATACAGGGAGTAATATAAGAGAATTCAAAGCACAAATGTCATAGAAATAGAAAAATCATGCAGCTTTTGATAACAAATGAATATGTGACTTCAATAAACGCCTATACGAAATGTAGAAGACCCAAGAACTTAAAATCATGGCTGTCACTCTATGTTAATTAGTGCCCTCTGTGAGGCAGCCCAAGGTGGTCTTAGACATGCAAGTAATACAGTGAGGGAATTGCCCATGAAAGGTAAAGAGGAAGGGGGCAGGAATAGGTGGGGAGAGCCTTTGGAAGACCATGCCATGCTGAAGGCTTGGCAGAGAGAAACAGAAGGAGGGATTAAGTGGGAAAAGCCCCAGGCCACAGCACCGTTCTGAGAAAGCCTGGACCAGGCAGATGAGGAGCTGCTAAACGAAGTCTGTTGAATCTGTGGAATTAACCCTTATTAATAAATGGAGCCCAGCGTGCTGGATGGTGAATTGTGGTTGAGCAACAGACCACAAGAGAATTGAAAAAGAAATAAGAAAGGTAACTGAAATTGGAATGGAGAAGTTTATTACTCACAGGTCCTGGAGGAAGTGCCTGGCATGCCTTAAGGGGCCACATGGGGAGGTCAAGGTAGAGAACACACAGGGAGAGGTGGACCTGGTTGGAAGCCTTTGCTAGGGGCTGTTGGTGAAGGGCTACATGGTTCCCAGGCTCAGTCTGGATTGATCAGTTCAAACCAAAAGAGCAGGATTTTGGTAAGGCACACAAGGGTTTTATCTAAAGGGACCACAAAGGGAAGGCACTGGGAGGGAGGGGAGACTTGATCACAATGGCTGTTAGGGAGGATATATCAGGAACTTACATTTGCCTGTGACTCTTCAGGCTGCTATCTAGGGAATGCTCTTGCATGAGGGAGCTAGTGTCAGCTTAAGGTCCCTGTATGCTGCTTGGCCAAACAAAATGGATGCTGAAGCAGCAATACCATGAAGTAGCTTTGTTAAGGGCCCAACACTTGCCTATAGGAGGAGTTCCAGGTCACGGGGGGATGGCCAGCTATAGGACTTCTAGTGCTCAGTCACTGGGTGGGTGCATCACCAGGTAGGAGAGGCCTTGGCTGGCCATCTTGATTCATTCAAAAGGGCAGCTGCTGAAGGCTGTCAGCCATTTATGCTTTCTGCAGAAAGTTCTTTTAAATGGGGTTCTCAGTGGCCACCTCACCCCAATAGTTTTTTCAGAAACATATTGACAAACAACATCTAAACTAAGAATACATTTATTTGTCAACATATACATTGTAAATAACTCATTTAAAATTCTGTTTTATATATCAGAGTAATATGAAACCATAATAAAGGCATGAAACAAATGTTGCAAAGAACATTTTAAATGGGCCAAAATCTTCAATATTCATCTAGCTTCAGAGATTACTTTTTTCTCTCTGACCAGCTACCTGTTGTTCTTTAGGGAGTATTCTAAATTCTGTCCTTCCTCCGGTCTTCATCACGTAACCCCATCTACCTTGAAAACATGCTTTCACAACTTTTCCACCACTCACATGACCCCTAGCTTTGCATCACTCCTACTTTAAATCATCTTTGTTATACAAAAAGTTACAATGAAAAGCAAAGTCAAAATTCCAATAAAATTCATATGCAAAACAATGCAATAACTGATAATGTTTCGCAAACTGGAAACAGTTTGCAAGGGAATATAGGACTGCAGTTTCCCGTCATCTTAGTATACTACACAGTGTGTCACATGCTGCTTTAATTTCCCATCACTTCTTTCTATTTGTTTTCTTGCAAAACTGTTATTTGCACAGTGTGCGACTTGTTTGGCCTTCTCTCATGTATATGATCCATCTCAAATCTTTACTCAAGATCCTTTCATGATTAAATCAGTGCTAATAAATCCCAATTCGACTGAAAATAAAGATGTTAACACAAACACTGACATCTGTTATATGGTCATTAACTGAATGATATAGAATGTTTATGTATTTTAATAGTATCATTAACATTAAATCAAAAAATTATTATGAATATATAAGTAAACATCTACATCTATTGATCTCATCATAAAGAGACCATGACCATACCTGCTCTCCTCATATTTTGACCCTCTTAACTCAGTGATACAGTAGCACTTTCTGTTTGATTTTAGGATATGCTGCCTGCATTAGATAAGATCACTTGTGCATGGAACTGTTTTTCTGATGTATTACCAAGACCTATAAATTCAAATCTTCCTGTAGTCCAGAACTCAGAAAACCCTAAGCTTTATCCTGACTCTCCAACTAATATAGATTACATTATCATTTTATATTTGAAATATTTAAAGCTTATAACTATTTAGAGCTAAAAGAGATCTTTAAAATTATCTATTTCTGCCATCTTGTATTACAGTGATTTGCCATTGATGGGTCTCATGGTAATTATTAACAAAGGAAAAGACAATGTCCCTTTCTCCTATGGCTCTTTTATTATACACATGAACCACATGTGCAATTATATAACTCAAGGGAATTACCTTTTTTATATAACTTCAGTTTTAAAAAATCTTTATAAAGACCTCTTGTCAAAAATGTGATGACATTTGAGTTAAACTATGCACATTTTCTTAGTACTTCCATTGTGGGAACTGCTCAGACAGTATGTGTCATTTAGATTAAAAACTCATCTTTAAATATCATACTTTATTCTGGGTATAAGATCATAATTACTATGCCCAAAAGTACCGGCATGTATAAAATAAGTATTTCTCTTGATTTCTGGCATTTCTTTTTGGTAGGGGTGGGAAGAAAACCATATGATCAAATTGAGTTACTTGAAATCTAGAATATAAGTATATAAGTTATTGCAGAAATAAATTAAAAATGAAGATATCTAAGAATGCTTTTGTTTGGTCTGCAAAATTCCAAATATCTGCTTTTATATAAAATAAATGCAATACTAAAGAGGTTATTGTTTAACTGATAATATTCGTAGGCTTTTTTTAATATAAAGAAGCAGAAACCTGGAAGAACTGAACAGAAAATAATTGATAAAAAGTTGTGTGTTATCCACACTTAGCATGTTGATCTAGTGTCCAGAAAACTACATGTGGTTGAGAAAATGTTACCATACAGATCATATTTGCTATGCAATTTGAAGCAAGATTATCCTTTTTTCCCCTCCTTTCTCTGTTTTTCCTATCACAAGGTCAACTGTAGAAGAACAGTGTGTCACTAGTGTGTCTGCCAAGTTTTAATTGAAATGTTGTGATAAATTTCACAGCCAGGTCAGATGTTATTTTCTGGTTAAGGAAGGTCAAGCTGGTCTCTTAAAGAACCACTTTTGATTTTTATAGTGTCCAGTGATTTGTTCCTGGAAGTTGATTTACTGCAGATCTGACCTTCGTCTTCTCAGCTGACCTCTGCCAATATTTTCAAGTCTCCAGTTCACCCATGGCCACTGGTAGAAAAAAAGTATTTTATTAAACTGGGCTTCTTATTTTATTAGTGTGAAATAGGTCTTTCCTAATCGATAGAGCAGGAAGCATTCACTTTATTGCTTCAAACTAGAGACTAAAGGTCATTTACCACAAATAGAATGATGCACATAACAAAAACCAGCAGTATTTGATGACTCAGCATAAACAGTTTGGCAAACCCACAAAAAAGTCTTCTCATGAGTGCATTCATTAGGTTAACAAATATATGAAAATTGTTGAAATTTAGGGCAATTATATTTTAGATGATAATCCCTACAAATGGTTAATTTTAAATTACAGCTTTGGTTTGCTTGTTGAAACATCTATCCCAAGATTCTGCATAAGGACTGCTGTAATACCCATGCTTATAAAGAATGCAGATTCTATTCCACAAGTTCAGAGCGCTTTATTATGATAAATACTATAAAACTTCCTTTAAAGAGAGAGTGAATTTTGGAGAATGATAGAAAGCTGCATAGCACAAGAAACAAAGAAGAAAATGGCGATAACTTTTTCATTTCATTGATGAACATATCGTGGAAGTGACATGAGGAATCAAGGACTATGCACCCATCCTCTGTGTCTTGCTGAGTGTCTTTCAGGTTGACTAAAAGTTGGTGTGCTGACAAAATCACTCAGAATCATCTGCCTTAATCTTATAGCCTGGCTTTGCAAGACCTACAAAACTTCACTGTTCTATTTCAAATTGTATCTCAAGCATCTTTGTACCTTAGTAACATTTTCAGTCTTTCATTAACACTTGAAAATTCACTTGCATTACCGCAACAACAGCTTCCCGTTTATAATTTTAAGAAAACTTATGTAGGCCATGTGTATGACATACAAATGTATAGAAGCACTAATACAATGACCATTTTTTGTCTACATTTCCAATGTCTTATCAATACTGTTTCATATAGGTTTTATTGAAATATCATGCATATATATGCCCTATAGCAAAAACTTTCTATGATGAGGGTTTTCAATCAAATGACAAAAAAAAGGATGATTGAATCTACATACAAAGGGCCTTTCTTTGAATAGTGAACAGGGTTTCTGATAAGAAATTAGACATTTTAAACAATTTTTTAAAACTTATGATTGTTCTTGAGCACAAGATTGAGATAACTTCATAATTACATATAATTTAGAATTTGGAGTTGAATTATTACTTTTGAATTTAGGATTAAATGAGTTAATGTACACAAAAGTATAAAGTGCAATATATGTGCTTTATTTTTATTATTTCTTGGTGGATTTTATTCAGGATGCTTACTTACTAAGCTAAATGTAACACTTGCTTTCATTACCCTAGGACTGCAGTGCATGCATTTCAATGCTCTACTTATTTATGTAAATTATTGACAGTCATAAAAAGCTCAGAAAACTTTACAAGAATACAGTAGTGAATAGAGTGCTGTGTCAGACTAATCTTTTTATGGTGAAAAGCAAGCAAGAAATTTGTCTTTAGAACAAAGGAGCAGGATTTTACAGCCGGTCTTCTGTGGCCATTCAGAAATTATCAGTCTCAGAGGCTTCAAGTATGCCAGTTTGGTTTGATTAATTTCTATAAAATTAAAGAAATTGATTCTATGGATCTCCATGAGGGGACACACAATTTGCATTAGTGAATTTTTCATTTTCAGCCAGTTATGTAAGCATGATGTCAATACAGCTCTGGAGTACGTGAGGAGAGAGCAGTGAAAAGGATGGTGGTGCATTTGATTTCCTTCAGACCATGGGCGGGGTTGGATAACTGGGGAAGGAGGAAGTGGGACCTAAGGTCATGGAAGATCCTTTACACACCCTGGGGCATGAGGAGTATCGGGGCCCAGGTAACCTTGTAGAAAGTTGCAGAGGTGTCCATTCCTACTGTGTATTCTGGGGACCCACTACAAGAATGAGAGATTTAGCAACCTTGAATGATGACACTGGGATCTTATACCAGTGGAAACAGAGAATCCCTTTTAAGCAGTGTTGCTAATGCTTTATATGAAATAAGTTGAACCAAAGAAGGAACAAAAATATGGTACCAGAGTGTTCTGTGGTGATCGTGGTGGTCATACTGGGACTGACTGATCATCTTACAAGCAAATTTAAAGTCTTTGATAAAAACATTTGGGGCATTTGGGGCATGGTAGTAATATCCACATGCAGGTGGTGATTATTAAAAATAATAGTTAATATCACCAGTAAGTAAGGCCTCAACTGGAAAGGGTCTTAAGAGTCCCTAAGGAGCAGGTAGAAGAGCATTATCATAATGCAGGCATTATTCTAAAGGTGCTACATAAAATGATTCATTTGATCTTAGCAACAACCCTATAAAGTAGTTATAATTATTATCCCCATTTTGTAGATGAGAATACGAAATCAGAAATATAAGTTACTAGGTAAAAAGTGGAGTTGTGATTCAAATTTAAGTGGTTTGTGTTCTAAAGTGGTTAGTTAGCCCCATACATGTCATTTTTTTAGGTGAGAACATAAATAAGAGGTTTAAATTAGTTTCCAAACACACAGCACTAAGCAAGCACAAAGCTTGGATTTGAACCTAGGTCATTCTGACTTCAAACTCAGTGCTTTTAAACTGCCTGTTACTCTGTAAAGTATGTAAGGAATGTCTAAGTGGTAAAGATGCTGAGACTCAGAGCTTTTTTGTACTTTTTCCCTTAGCTGACAGGGTTTCTGCTGGTGGGGAATGGAAGCGTTGCCTGCACTGCCTTCCGAAATCAGCCATGATGTGGCCCGCTCTGTGTTTCCGTGTCTTAGCCGGCTGTTTCAAAAGTGAGTTATTTATTTATTCCAAGTCAGCTATTATAAACACTATTTACTGAGAGCCTACTATATGTTGGATGCTGTCCTAAGCATGTAGACACATCCGTTAGACCTCACAACAAAGCTGAGAGAAATGCATTATTAACATATTAATTTTATTTTACATATGAAAAAAACTAGATTGGAGAATTCTAACTCACCTAAGGCTAATTGGCTGACAAGGAGCAAACCAGGTCTGTCTGATGTTGCCATTAACTCTACATCCCCTTCTCTAGCACCCTTGACTCCATTTGACCAGCTCCATGTTCTGCAGTTGTAGGGACATAGGTCTTCTATGGCACAATCTTGTCTGAGCTTGACTTTATCATGCCTGATACTCCACTCTATTTACCTATTTTTCTGGTTGACTTTCATGCATAATCAGTGACAATATAAATAAAAAAGATGAAAATAAAACAAACGTGTATATATATATATATATATATACATATACATATGTACACATATGGTAGACATGTATGTACTAATATATATGTATATGTGTGTATGTTCATATATATGTATGTGTGCATGTGTGTATATATATTCCGGTTAAAATATTTCTTGTGGTCTATTATATCCCGAGGTAGTTCACAAAGGCCAATGATTATTTTGTGAACTAGATCTCATGTTTTGTTTAGCTCATATTTGTTTATTAAGGGAGCTGTAAACTTCAATGTGCTTCCATATTTCTCACCTGCCTTCGTATACTTTGTCCTTTGGCTTATAAATTAATGAACTACTATTTGAAAGCATGTCTTTTTTTTTTCCTCGTTGATGTTTAGCAGATGCCACCTGTCTCCAGTAGACAGGTTGTTTGTTGTTATTAGGGCACCATACAGAGTACAGCGCGTATAAACACAGTGGTTGGACTCTAATTACTTGAGCTCTTTATGGAGGTGGATCATCTCACAGCACAATGCTCAACAGGACAAAGTAAAGCCAACTGTCTTTTACAGCATCAGCTGCCGCCCTGAGTTTGGTGTTTTGCCACCGACACCAAGTCCTCTTTGTTTATCAGGTAATTAACGTTAATGATGTCTTACTGCTTAGCTTTGTTGAGCACCAAGGCTCCTTCTTTGCAGATTTGGGAGGACTCCTAGTCTTAGGCCAGTGGCTCGACTGTCATAAGCACCAGCAGGCAATTCCAGGCTTAATTACCTCCCTGTTTTGTTCTTTACATCGGGCAATAAACATCCAGTCTAAAGGCAATTTGTGGGAGAGAGGGGAGAGAAAAGGGAGGGTGTCTGCTCTCATGGCAATGCATCCATTAAATAAACTAACTAAAAAATGTTTTGACCTTGAGTTCTTAAACATTGTTGTAATTCCCCATCTTATAAGGGAACGTATTTTAAAGAAAGTTATTCAAATAAAACACAACCTTACAGATAGGCAGTGTGTTTATGAAATATAAGGGAATTCAATTACCCATGAATGGATGAATGGCTTTTTTTTCCCTCTCTTTGTCTGGTCATCATTGTTACTGTGGATTTCTTTAACAAAACATATCAAAATAAACAGAAATATCTTCCATGAACTGTGAGCTTGCAGTTAAGTGGCTTATCTTTGGGAGTGAGCCTCTCTTGGACGTATTTAGTGTAGCTATGATTTTTAATGGTACATTATTGGATTTTTAACAAAGTCACTCTAAAAAGAAAAAATTACTACATAAGAATGAGCAAAGCTCTAGAGAAACACCACATGTAGCTTTTAATTTTTCTCTGACAAAAAGCAGGAATACTTACTTCATTAGAAGTCATAAATAAAATTTGAGACAATTTTGTTTAAATTCTGTTCATTATAGATAAATTTATATGGAAACTATATGTATTTGAGTAATTTTAATTTATTAATCTCAGTGACTAGTTGACTATCAATTTTGAGAATTATTTTTTGTATGGAAACTATATTTTAAATAAACTTTAGGTGCAATGTTTGCTAGTAACTTTCAGTGCTCTTTAGTAGTATTTGAAACATTTCAAATGCCAAAATCCTAAAAAGGTACAGGTGATTTTATTAATTATAAGCTGTAATATTTTGACCCATACTGTTTTTGCTAGAAAGCTCTTATGGATAAATGACCAACTATTTAAAGTGAAGTTTACCTGTTTCTTGTTTATAAAACATTAATTATTCTACAAGATATTCCATATTTTGGTCTCTTTTCCATTTAATGGAATACCTGCATTAAACTGATTCTGCATATAACAGACCAAGATGTTCAGTACCTATTTCAAATAGTGAAGCAATTTCCCATCACATTTAATAAATTTAAGTAAACCATATATAGAAGATTTCATATGGAAAGGAAGGGCATTTGTATAGAAATATGGTTTTTATGTTTTCTAAAGAAATTTTGCACCAGATATATTCAGTCTTGTGAAATTCTTCCCTTAATCGTTGGTTGGAAATGTTCCTACTTACCAATGTTCCTCAGATTTTCATAGATAGGATATGTTTTCTAAAGATGATGCATGACCTTCTCCCCAATATATATAAAAAAAATAAAATACAGCGAAACCACTGCTTTCCTTGGCATTCAAGTAATCTTTTCCATTCTAATTACATTTTGAAAAATAAGGTTTAAGTGCATCACCAAATTTTATCCCATATTTATATATGGATAGAAAAGAGAGTATTTTAAAGTTAAGCAGTATTCAGCTTATTAAATACAAAATATCAGAAATACCATCAGATTTTTTACTGCATCTATAGTTTACTATAAACTTATAGAGAGGCCACTGGGAACATTTACATTGAAAAAAAGTGAATTATTTTTCTACCAAATTTACTCATTTTTGAGTTAGCATGTTTAAAATTTATTTTATTGAAAAAAAAGATGAGTAGATGGTTCAAGTGAAACGGTGTGTGGAGCTGTATGTTCAGGTGGGATGGTGTGGAGAGGTATATGGCTTATAGTATTAAGTAATTTGAACCCCTATAAAGGTGACATGATATTGATAATCTATCTGAAGAATTTATCTGCAGAAGTCTTGAAATATAACAGTTCTCTTTCTCTTTTAATGTAAATTTTTCTGTAACCTCAAGGTCCATAGGAACCAAGAAGCCCATCATACTATTGTTTCTTATTTTCTTCACAAACGCAATAAATATAAAGGGCTTAGGCTGAATTGGCTCTTAATAAATCATAGTTATTTTATTATTATTCATATCATGATGATGATTATTATACTATTATTTTACTTGTGCAAAGAGAAACATTATATTGTCTTCAGACATGTTATCAACTGGGGAAAAAATAGTTGTACATCTAGAAAGGGGGGTTGTAACTCCTACTCTTGGTAAAAAACATCAACATCACTGTGGGTCTGGATGAAGGATGGAAAGAAAAATGTAACTGCTTTAGTCCTGAGATGCTCCCACTCTTCTTTCAGTTGGCATGCTTTGGGCAGTGTTCATTTTCTACACTCTAGACCATGAAACAATGCCAGTAATGGTAAAGGATGCAAAAATTTCTTAAGAACTTTTAATAGTCTCTGCAAATGCAAGGAAGTGATCCTTATAATCATTGCCACCTAAGGCCATCTTTTTCCACCAACAAAATGTTTTGTCAATCAAATGTATAGTGAAACAATAACAACAGGCAAGTCAGCTGATGTTTCTTTGTTTAATTCAGTTCTGTGTGATGAAACTATTTAGACATAAACACAGTGACTTTGTTTGAACATCTGTAGGCACATACTTTGTTTATTTGGACCATAAGGGTAGACGCATACAACACACACACACACACACACACACACACACACACACACACACACACACACAAATTAAAATATTCACAGTGCTATTTTAGTATTTTTTTAAACTGGAATTAGATTTTAAACTCAAATAAGACTCTGAGGAAATTCACATGAGATCAAATTTTTAGGTGAAGATAAAATTTCTGAAGTTGATGGAGACACATACAAGTCCTTGATAACCAGCAAATATTCAGCAGATGATTTGTACACCGATTTTTTTTTGACATTTCAACACCAAATTGCTTTTACATTTTCCTCACAAACCATGGAAGAGAAAGGAAGTCATAATAATAATGATAATGATGATCCATTTTGTCCATCTTATTATTTTCCCCTTATTTGGGAGCTACGGTGGAGTTTTAACCATCCCATAAATACTTATTTAGTAAAAGGAAACGGAATATATTTTCCCTCAGACTCTCTGCAATATATTGAAATAGGAAGAAAGAAAAAAAGGGCCCATAATGCTTCATTAGTTAATTGTGCAGAGTACAGCTCTTTAGGGGTAAACAAGTGAAGGACATTTGCTGAATGGCCCAGCCTCGTCACGCATATTATGGCCTAATGATGCTAGTAATGGGAGGAGGGTCCTGGAGAGTCATCTGTCAAATTAGCACATTGAATTATTTATTGCCTCAGAGTAAAACTGTTGAAAGGTAGCAGCTGAGACATGGTTTTTATAAATCTAAAATTCAGGGGGACAAAACTAGAAAACTTGCACAGCTGCTTTGAGGGTACATTTGTTTTTTAACACTTATGAACACAAAAGTCCTTATTGGGTAAACAGACACACATTATCTCTACCTTAAATCTTACATTTAGTGTGTGGATGTGTACTTATGTATGAAATCCTGAGTGTTTCATCCCTTTAGTTACAATATAATAACCTAAAATTCCAGTTAGTTATTTTAAGTCTTCATAACTCATTTCCGCTACATTACCAGTATAAAGATATGACAAAATGCCTATTTTTTACTAGATTTTGTGCCCAGGAACTACTACAGAGGTTGTGGTTCTTGCATTGTAGTTCTCACAACTGGTCAAATTTCTGTTCAAGCATAAAGTTGCCTAAGATAAAGAGTCTATCTTCTTTGGACTCAGAGAAGGAGACAATCTGTGTTCAATTCTATGAAACAAGACAGTAAGTATGATAAGAAACATAAATTTAGAGGCATGCAAGCATTAGAAGGCCTGAACTTGCTAATACATTTGGGGTCCTTAAAAAATATTTCATTATTTGTTCAATATTTAGATAGTGGATGATGGCAGTAATCATGTTTTGCTGGTAATAAATACTATATAAAGAAATAAATTCACTTACCAATATTTTTCACTGACTAATGAAGAGTCACTGTTGTGAAGAAAAGAGAAAAAAAGAAAGAGAACAGTTTACCGGTTCTCTTTGGCATCCATTATTGCTTTATTTCCTATTTGTAAAATTCCTATCCCAGATTAGACAGCTATTTGGGAAAGTTTGAGATACATTATGCATTATTTGGTTTCAAATTAGTAATTGGGTGATCTTTTCCAAAACACTAGGTTTGAATTACTGTGTGCCATTAAAGATGCACATATACATGTATCCTTTTGGCCAGAAATAGCTTTAGTTTATTCTAGTAGTGTTCTGCTACCCTGAAAGACTGGTACCTAGCGTTTTCTGGGCTGCTTGGTCCCTCACTGGGCAAAAGATCATAGAGAAGCTCACATTGGGTCAGGTTTTGAAGTATGAATGGACAATTGATGGACAAAAGAGAAACATGTACAGAGTCATCTGGAGGAAAAGCAGTCAGGAAGGGGCTGCTGGAGAATATATAAAAGAAAATTAGGCTAAAACCAAGTTGTGCAAGATCATGGAATGTCTTAAATATTCTCTTAAGCTGTGTATCCTTTAATTTTAGGAAAAAATAATAATTTTCTTTTGAACATTGAAGACCCTTAAGTCATGTTAGACACCACAGCTGTAATCCAGGCAAGACATGGGAAGGATATTTGCTCAGATAATTGTGACAATAATTGAAATAAGGAGATTCAGCTAAAGAATCTTTAGGTAAAGATGAAGTAGAGTTATGTATGGCAGAATGCTATGTAAGTTCTAACAAACTACATGGGTTCTGGTTGCACCATTATCACCACCATCTCTACCACCACCACCAGATGATGCTGGAAAGAATGGTAACAGAGAAAGAAAAAGTAGGAATACTGAGCTAAGTAACCCTTGTCTTAGAAGAACAGAGGCTCTGTTAATAAAGAAGAAAACATTCCCTGGGAGAGGATCAAGTTTGATAATGAAGTTAATAAGATTGCACTATGGAAATTCTTCATCGGGAGATGTGGATAAGGTATTCAAACAGAAATGTCCAGAAAGTTGTTGAAAAGCAAATGTACTGAAAGAGAAGTGAGATGGAACTTGACAGACGAGAATTAGAAGGACATTCATACAGGTAAGAAGCTTCAAATAGTCATGGTAAATTGATTATTTCATGCACAGTTTGGCCGACACAAACGCTGGCCTGTTTCTTTCAGGAATGTGAACATCATGTTGAGTCTGTACCATTCTTGTTATCGCAACAATTTTCTCATCAAGGTCTTGTTTTTCCTGCTGTTCTTACCATTTCAATTCTTTTTGTTTCTTTTCCCCATTCCTAAATAGATTTTTATTGCTTTTCCTTTTTTGTGTGTCTGTGTGTCTACCACAGCCAAAGATCTTTATTGTTTTTCTATTTCTCTCTTAGCATCTCCAAAGGAAAAGTGAAATGAGACAATATCAACTGTTTCAGGTTCTTAAGCAGTTTAAATGCATTACCTAATTTAATTTTTAAAATGGGAAACCTGTTATTCCCAGTTTGTAGGAGTTAAAACTGGTCCTCAGCAAGATTCAAGATCCTGCACCAAATCACACTGCAAATGATCCAGGTCTGGGTAATTCCAGAGTTTTGATTTTACTTTTTTATGTCTATACCACATTGTCTCCTGTGTAGACAGCTCTCTACCATTTTTTCCTACCATCTTAACTTTCTATCCTCATTCCTAATAATTATCCTTAATCCCTTACCTCTATTCCATTTCTCCTTGTCTTTTATTAAACTCTCTTATTCTAGATTTACTCCTCCATTTGGCAGCTTTCCTCATTCTGATGCTTGGTGCATTTAAGTCTTCTCTTTGCCTTTTCTTATCTGATCTATTAAAATACCATCATATTAACTCACTATTATTTAAAACACTTTTACCTTTAAAATTGACAGTGAAGTTGTAAGTAGTCTCACATCCATACTTCTTTCACCAATACTCAAAAGACAGAGCCGAATTCTCTTGTTTATGTTACAAAAAGCTATACTATGACAACTAAATGGAGAAATATAATTCCGGTTGGATGCCGTTTGTCCAGAGAAATCACCAGTAATTTCACTGTTCATATGAATACATTTTAAATTGCATTGCTATTCTTCCTACCCACAAACTGGTAATATGTGGTCCACTAAATAATTTAAAGGTGAAATTTTATAAAGATTAGAACTGCTTCAAGCAAATAATTTTTTTAAATATACTGCTTTTTTTTCTTTTTTAGAATAGTAATCCACTACAAATCTAATGTGAGAGTTGGATTAGATTGAGGTGGGATAGCCAGTTGATGCCTATTAGATGCTCAGAAAACCAAGAATCTCCTGTGTCACACCCAAACAGCTGTAAGAGGGACCCCAGAACAAGTAGAGGCAGCCAAACACTGAAGCGGCTCACATTTATTTCTCTCTGGAGGGTGACGGAAATAATTTCCCATCTAGGAGCTCCTGTTGAAATACATGTGGGAAGGTTTGGTAGACAAACTGGGGTTTTATTTTTAAAGTATGTAATTTAAAAGGAACCATATTTACATCCACTGTAAGACCTGAGGGAGTGGGGCTGGTGATCCAGTAGGTGGCAATCTTCCCTCAGAAGAAATGTCAAACCGGGGTCCCTGTGCAGGTTTGGGATGCTCTGCCGGGCTAAAGTAACACCATGGATTCTGTCTCTCAAAGTTGAAAATAACAAAATAGCAAAATTCTTATATACTAGAATGCTTTCCATTCTCTTAGTGGAATACATTTTAGTGACTCTACTCTGCTTCGGTGACAGGCATTCTTTGGCCCTTATATTTTTCTCATCATTAGTAATCCTGGTATTGCTATATTAGAATAACATCCCCATCATCCTTATCAAATTACCCATATGCTGTATATTTGAAACTTCTCATTGCCTAAAACACTTTCAAGAGACCAAATGGGAATATGTAAACTGGCATTAACCTTCCAATATTTTTAAGGTATTTAAATGATTTCATGGATTAGAGCTGACACTCCACTGTATCTATCCTACCTATTAAGGAATTTAGAGTTTTAGCTTCTGAAAAGACTTGCGCACAGTAACAAAAGTGTTTCTCAGTGGGAAGTCTGAAAAATAGATTTTATGAGAAAAGACAAAAGCAATCAGAACAATTTATATTGGAGAAAAACTTTACCAGAATATTGTGCTATGCTCTTAACTTCATATTTTTTTGTAAAACTTTCTGTTGGTGTGTAATATAATTATTACTGCTGTCATTCTGAGATTTTAATGCCATTCTTCCTACAAAACACAGGATAGGCTGGCTAGCTGAAATGTTTAGTCTTCTTCTCACCTCTGTTGTTTTGTTTTAAATAAATCTATTATCTTATTTTAAGTAATTATTTTAAGTTTGGCACTTAGTCTCATAATAGACTTAATATGGTGGCATTACTTCTAGTCAGTAATATTTAGTTCTTCTCAACTTTTGTGTAGAAGAAGAATCATGCTCCCATGTTCTCTTGCCACTGTATGTGGCTGCTACTCACCTTAGCACAAAAATGTGTGTGGATATGACATATGTCACTTCTGAGCAGGAATATGGAGTTGCCAATGTGAATTTCCAGATTGCGGCTTTTCCATCAGCCTTGGTTATTTAGTGAAGTCAAAGTGGAAGGAAGTATCTAGTTTACACAACAGGTACATAGCATTGTCAAGGAATAAACTTTATTGTCATAGGCCATTGAGATTTTGGATTTGTTGTTAGCTTGATATAACTTAAATTATCCTGACTAATACAATAAAAATCAATTAACGTAGTAGTGTGGAATAGGTCATAGGTTATAGCAAATCATATATTCTGCTTAACTCTTCTAGGACAGGAAAAAAATCAGTGTATGCATAGACAATATATATTGTGGAAGTATACACTTGGGCACTAAAATTATCTCAAACTCCCAAAATGGTTCCCTAATTTAAAGGAGGTAATTGCTTCTCTATTCTTCCTCCCATATGGGTGGAAGCTGGACCCTCTGTAATCAAATGCCAGTCTTATTTTTTTAGTAGTTTTGAGAATCTTCTAGAAGATGATATTCCAGAACAATATTAGAAAATCAGAGGTGTAACTGAATATAGATATATTGAACTTTGGAACTTAGATAAGAGATGATTATGATTGGTACATAGCTAGTACAAATGCTTGTTAGATATTTACCAAGCTATGCCTCTACTGCAGGACTTTTAAGATACTTCCATATTCATTGTGGATTTCCAAGAATGAAATATAGCATTACTGGCAAAGTCAAAGGCCTAATAATTTCTATGAAATATCTTACTTGACTTGTGCTTAAACAAAAATGATATTTCCTTACAAAAATAGCCATGCATTTAACCATTAGAAAATTTCTTTCACAATCATTTCCTTTTAGAAGTATGCTTCTGAAGGAATCACAGAGAAATTTGTAAATGACTTCCTTGATTAAAAAAAATCATGGTTGATTCTAAATATCATAATACTCACATTTTGGTATGTTTCCAGACTGGGAAAAGAAAGGAGAAATTGAGCTTATTACGTTGGAAATTGCACAACATCCTGGTGTTGCCCTCTTGGTGAGTGTTGAGTATCTAAATTCCATACTTTGTTCATCAGAACATTAATCAAAGATTGAAACCTGCTTTGTTGGAGCAAACTTCACTGCCTGTTTTCTATAGTTTGTTAATAATGATCTAATTTACTCATTTATTCAACTATTGTTTATTGGATTCCCAACACAGGCCAGGCTCTGTATTAAGCACCAGAAATGCAAATTTGAATGATGCATGATCTTGATTCTAAGAAGATCATTATTTATCAGAGAATAAAGATGATCTGAATGTACTATAAATGTCAAAAATAAAATATCTTCAAATGCTTTTGATACAAAGACAATAAAGCAATTAATGGAATTAATTCTATAGAATGATCAGAAGCGCCCAAAGTTTGCAAAGTTAAGTGATATTTGGAGAACTATGGGTGATCTGGTGTGGTTAAAGTAACCCAGGGGGATTTGGGATATAGGATTTATATAAGATTATTTATTGATATAAAATAAACACAACTTAATAACCTTGCTTAAGAAGAAATGCTTCAGGCATTTAAAGTAGAAAATAACTAAGGATTGTTGAAACTCACCAAGTAATATGTCATGTAAACACTAACCACAAATGATTCAAATAAGAGACAGATTGGAATAGTAAGGTGGAGGGAAGGGGCCATACTGGAGATAAGGTAGAGAAATCAACATTTTCTAGCACGTAGATTTCTGACACTTTGGAGGTATTTTGCACATATCATCTCATTTTCTATTCACAACCAGCCAATCAAGTAGACATTACAATTCTCATTTCACAGTCTCAAAGAACTCTTGGACAAAAAGAGGAAAGACAACCATTTCCTTTGAACTATGAACATAAGTTATTTTTCAGAAAATTAATTTTATAACTTAATCTGTAATTATTCCTTATGATACATGGTTATAATTTGGTTCTTGAAGTTTTTCATTTCTTGTAAACCTTGTGGTAACTAGGGTATTGAATTATTTCAATGAAAAGAAGTTAACACTATATAATCTCTTGAAAATAAAACATGTTTTTATAGAAATGATAAAAACACATATTTATGCTTCATTTAGTTAACTGAGTGTAAGAAAATATTTGTGACCCAAAATTAACCTAAGCAGATTTTAAAGGGCAAAAATCATGGTTACCTTCTGAGATGAACTCCTTAATCTGAGATTCCTTTTTTCCATGAAAACAACTCACTCTCATTTTCTCTCCATCCTATTTTTTTCTGGCTAATACATCTTGCTATCATAGTCAGTAAAGCAGAAAAAATTACTGTTAAATGTCTGGCATTCCTTAAAGCAATATTAAAACAGCTGCCTAATAAATAACCATCCCCAAATTTTCTTTTATGTTTGCAACAATATTCACAAACAAACCTGATGGCTCTCAGAAAGTCTGCTGCTGCTAGACCTTAAGATTGGGCAGTTTGATAACTTCTCCACCATCTTAGTTCCATTTCCTTCTGTTCTCACTTCCTGACCCAAATTCAGCCTAAAATACTAGAACCACCTCACCCAAACTTTGACTATGATTTTCAATGCACCCTTCTCAAACTGACTTTTCTTACTTACCTTTGGTTAATGCTTCACTAAAGTTGTTCTACCACAATTTGAACACACTTATCAGAGTCTCATAATAGGCACACATATAAAGCAATATGGCTGGATGACTGAATAGCCTATAGGAGAGGTAGTTGGTGATGGTTAAGACTACGCACTGCCTCCACTGTAAGATATGGGTTTATGGGAAAGGTGTGAACAGCAGTCAGAGTGCACTAGCAATAGAACCCTCCAAGCTTAGCTGTCGTAATGCACACATTGCCAAAGTATCCCAGCTGAGTTGGGACAATGGAACGGTTTCTGGAGTGTTGTCTCTGTGGCAGTGAGCTCCCTGAATAGTCACTGAGCTGCTAAGTCCAGATTCAGCCTCTTTCCACTTGAGGAACAGGCATTTATAACCAATGTTTAAGTATCTGTTTGAATCTACTGGCAGGTTTTGCTTGTGCCCCATCTATTTTTACATGGGTGACCCATTGGTATCTGCAGTGCCTACTCGATCACTGGAGAATGGTGTCAGTCCATTTCATGTGCAGCCATCTGAAAAGAGAATCAATGAAATCAGACAGATATTAAAATCAAATACAAATAAAAAACCTGACACTTAAGCCATTTCCTCTGATTTTCATACTTCCACAGCAAATTTAACCTTGATAATTATTATCCAAACTCTCTCCTTTCAAAATACAAACACAACTAAAAAAAACATTTTAGAGTGGATTACATTCATTACACCCAAATATTTAAATAAATATTTAAATAACTTTCTTGCTAATATATGTAAAATAATTTAAATACAAAATTTTAAATAACTTAAAAATCAATTGAGTTGATTGACTCAAGGAACCTAGTTACCGAACGCAAGGTCTTGAGGAGCACTGGAGGCCCTAAGCAGATTTTGTAACGTTGCTCCAAGATTTCTCGACTTGAGTGGGCTATACATGAGTTTCTCTGCATCATTCAACTCTGCCAAACAAAAGAACTAACCCCTGGTGGAAAACCAATGCACAAACTGATTTGTCTGGATAAAAAGAAAAATAGAGACAAACTAAAAATTGCTGATCTTAGAACATTTAATCCTCATTAAAATTTGATAGAAATAGAAGTCACTAATGCCATGAAGCCAAGAATTTCCAATCATCAACATTCTGCAATAGCAAGTTAAATTTATCCTTATTTTTAAGAATCAAACTGAAAGTATTTTCAGTATAGTTTGTAGAATGAATATATCTATAGCCCCATTACCATCGGTTATATTAGCTGGTGTACTGCAAGAATATAAAGAGGAAAGTGTGATTTTGCTTTAACTGGCAACTCTCAACATTCATTCAATAAACATATATCAAGTTGTTATATACAACCCAATAGACCTAAATTAACAGACACTAATCCTGTATTGGAGGAAGGTTTTTCTCCACAAGAACTATAGTTTGGGTAGACATGAAATACATTTAATAAGCTTTTATCTGAGATGTAAACCTGCAGCCTTCAGGCTACAAAAGTCTGCAGACCTTTTGGGGGCTCCTGGGGTTTTGAAATATTTGGATTGGCATTTGAAAATTGATGGGTTTCACATAATAATCTGGCTTTCTGGCTCTCTTTTGAAATAATAGAATATGGCCATGAGTATGTGGAACTGGAAAGCAGGCCATATGCTCTCCTGGGATGAATTATGCATGTCTCTGGATGTGTATCACACTTTCAATCATCTACCTCAAGAGTAACTTTTCCCTCTTCTCCTATCCCAACTCTTGGTCTAATATCCGCAGGTCTGAGGAAATCTATCTGTTAATAATATTATCAGAAGTCTGATTGCATCTTATTCTATAATTAACATGAATTGAAGGTGTTATCTATGAATTAACTGAATATAGAAATGAAACTAAAATGTAGATACTAAAAGAGTTCCATTGAATCAAAACTGCTTTCTTAAATCAACTATTAGTGATTAATGATTTTTTTCCTTTGCTAGTATTAATATACAATTACATGAGCAACATTATGGTTACTAGACTCCCCCTATTATCAAGACCCATCAACTTAGTAAGATGTTGTACAATCACTACTTGTCTTCTCTGTGTTATACTGCCTTCCCCGTATCAACCTCCCCACCCCCACACCTGCTACATTATGTGTGCTAATTGTAATATCCCTTTTTCCCTGTTATCCATCCCTTCCCAACCATCTTCCCCAGTCCCTTTCCCTTTGGTAACAGTCAGTACATTCTTGGGTTCTGTGAGTCTGCTGCTGTTTTGTTCGTTCAGTTTTTTCTTTGTTCTTATACTCCACAGATGAGTGAAATCATTTGATACTTGTCTTTCTCCACCTGGCTTATTTCACTGAGCATAATATCCTCTAGCTCCATCCATGTTGTTGCAAATGGTAGAATTTGTTTTCTTCTTATGGCTGAATAATATTCCATTGTGTATATGTACCACCTCTTATTCATCCATTCATCTACTGATGGACACTTATGTTGCTTCCATTTCTTGGCTATTGTAAATAGTGCTGCAATAAACATAGGGGTACGTGTGTCTTTTTCAAACTGGGCTGCTGCATTCTTAGGGTAAATTTCTAGTAGTGGAATTCCTGGGTCAAATGGTATTTCTATTTTGAGTTTTTTGAGGAACCTCTATACTGCTTTCCACAATGTTTAAACTAATTTACATTCCCACCAGCAGTGTAGAAGTGTTCCCCTTTCTCTACATCCTCACCAACATTTGTTGTTGTTTGTCTTTTGGATGGTGGCCATCCTCACCGGTGTGAGGTGATATCTCATTGTGGTTTTATTTTGCATTTCTCTGATGACTAGTGATGTGGAGCATCTTTTCATATGCCTGTTGGCCATCTGAATTTCTTCTTTGGAGAAGTGTCTGTTCAGCTCCTCTGCCCATTTTTTAATTGGCTTATTTGCTTTTTGTTTGTTGAGGTGCATGAGCTCTTTATATAATTTGGATGTCAACCCCTTATTGGATATGTCATTTATGAATATATTCTCCCATACTGTAGGAAGTCTTTTTGTTCTACTGATGGCATCCCATGCTGTACAGAAGCTTTTTAGTTTGATATAGTCCCATTTGTTAAATTTTGCTTTTGTTTCCCTTGCCTGGGGAGACATGTTCATGAAGAACTTGCTCATGTTTATGTCCAAGAGATTTTTGCCTATATCTTTTCCTAAGAGTTTTATGGTTTCATGACTTACATTCAGGTCTTTGATCCATTTAGAGTTTACTTTTGTGTATGGGGTGAGACAGTAATCCAGTTTCATTCTCTTACATGTAGAGGTCCAGTTTTGCCAACACCAGCTATTGAAGAGGCTGTCATTTCCCCATTGTATATCCATGACTCCTTTAACTATATTAATTGACCATATATGCTTGGGTTTATGTCTGCACTCTCTATTCTGTTCCACTGGTTTATGGGTCTGTTCTTGTGCCAGTACCAAATTGTCTTGATTATTGTGGCTTTGTAGTAGAGCTTGAAGTCAGGGAGCATAATTCCCCCTGCTTTATTCTTCCTTCTCTGGATTGCTTTAGCTATTTGGGGTTTTGTGGTACCATATGAATTTTAGAACTATTTGCTCTAGTTCTTTGAAAAATGCTGTTGGGATTTTGATAGGGATTGCACTGAATTTGCAGATTGCTTTAGACAATATGAATTCTTCCTAGCCAAGAGCATGGGATGAATTTCCATTTATTAGTATCCTCTTTAATTTCTCTTAAGAGTGTCTAGTACTTTTCTTTTCAGGTTATAGGTCTTTCACTTCCTTGGTTAGGTTTATTCCTAGGTATTTTATTCTTTTTGATGCAATTGTGAATAGAATTGTTTTCCTGATTTCTCTTTCTGCTAGTTCATCATTAGTGTATAGAATGCAACAGATTTCTGTGTATTAATTTTGTATCCCACAACTTTGCTGATTTCAAATATTAGGTCTAGTAGTTTGGGGGTGTATTCTTTAGGGTTTTTTATGTACAATATCATGTCATCTGCAAACAGGGACAGTTTGACTTCTTCCTTGTCAGTCTGGATGCCTCTTATTTCTTTGTGTTGTCTGATTGCCGTGGCTAGGACCTCCAGAACTATGTTGAATAAAAGGGGGGAGAGTGGGCATCCTTGTCTTGTTCCCGATCTTAAAAGGTTTCAGCTTCTTGCTGTTAAGTAAAATGTTGGCAGTGGGTTTGTCATATATGGCCTTTATTATGTTGAGGTACTTGCTCTCTATACCCATTTTGTTGAGAGTTTTTATCATGAAAGGATGTTGAATTTTGTCAAATGATTTTTCAGCATCTATGGAGATGATCATGTGGTTTTTGTCCTTCTTTTGTTGATGTAGTGGATGATGTTGATGGGTTTTTGAATGTTGTACCATCCTTGCATCCCTGGGAAGAATCCCACTTGATCCTGATGGATGGTCTTTTTGATGTATTTTTGTATTCCATTTGCTAATATTTTGTTGAGTATTTTTGCATCTATGTTCATCAGGGATATTGGTCTGTAATTTTCCTTTTTTGTGGTGTCTTTGCCTGGTTTTGGTATTAGAGTGATGTTGGCCTCATAGGATGAGTTTGGAAGTATTCCCTCCTCTTCTGCTTTTTGGAAAACTTTAATGAGGATCGGTATTAGGTCTTCACTAAATGTTTGAGAAAATTCAGCAGTGAAACCATCTGGTCCAGCAGTTTTGTTCTTAGGTACTTTTTTCATTACCAATTCAATTTCTTTGCTCGTAATTGGTCTATTCAGATTTCCTGTTTCTTCCTGGGTCAGCCTTGGAAGGTTGTATTTTTCTAGAAAGATGTCCATTTTTTTCTAGGTTATCCAGTTTGTTAACATATAATTTTTCATAGTATTCTCTCATAAATCTTTGTATTTCTGTGGTATCCGTAGTGATTTTTCCTTTCTCATTTCTGATCCTGTTTATGTGTGTAGGCTTTCTTTTTTTCTTGATAAGTTTGGCTAGGGGTTTACCTATTTTGTTAATTTTCTTAAAGAACCAGCTCCTGCTTTCATTGATTCATTCTATTGTTTTATTCCTCTCGATTTATTTATTTCTGCTTTAATCTTTATTATGTCCCTCCTTCTACTGATTTTGGGCCTCTTTGTTCTTCCTTTTCTAGTTTCATTAATTGTGAGTTTAGATTGTTGATTTGGGATTATTCTTTTTTCCTGAGGTAGACCTGTATTGCAATATATTTCCCTCTTAGCACGGCCTTCACAGCATCCCACAGATTTTGTGGTGTTGAATTATTGTTGTCATTTGTCTCCATATATAGCTTGATCTCTGTTTTTATTTGGTCATTGATCCATTGATTATTTAGGAGCATGTTATTAAGCCTCCATGTGTTTGTGGGCTTTTTCGTTTTTTTGTGTGTATTTTATTTCTTGTTTCATACCTTTGTGGTCTGAGAAGCTGGTTGGTACAATTTCAATCTTTTTGAATTTACTGAGGTTCTTTTTGTGGCCTAATATATGATCTATTCTTGAAAATGTTCCATGTGCACTTGAGAAGAATGTGTATCCTGTTGCTTTTGAATGGAGTGTTCTATAGATGTCCCTTAGGTCCATCTGTTCTAATATGTTGTTCAGTGCCTCTGTCTCTTTATTTATTTTCTGTCTGGTTGATCTCTCCTTTGGAGGGAGTGGTGTGTTGAAGTCTCCTATAATGAATATATCACATTCTATTTCCCCCTTTAATTCTGTTAGTATTTGTTTCACATATGTAGGTGATCCTGTGTTGGATGCGTAGATATTTATCATAGTTATATCCTCATGTTGGACTAACCCTTTTATCCTTATGTAATGTCCTTCTTTGTCTCTTGTGACTTTCTTTGTTTTGAAGTCTATTTTGTCTGATGCAAGTACTGCAACCCCTGCTTTTTCCTCAGTATTATTTGCACGAAATTTCTTTTTCCATCCCTTTTGTTTCAGTCTGTGTATGTCTTTGGGTTTCAAGTGAGTGTCTTGTAGGCAGCATATAGATGAGTCTTGCTTTTTTATCCATTCAGTAACTCTATGTCTTTGATTGGTGCATTCAGACCATTTACATTTAGGGTGATTATCGATAGGTATGTACTTATTGCCATTGCAGGCTTTAGATTCGTGGTTACCAAATGATCAAGGGTAATTCCCTTACTATATAACAGTCTAATATAGCTTACTTTGTATGCTATTACAAACACAACCTAAAGGTTCTTTTTTCTTTTTTCCTCCTTTTTTCCTTCTCCATTCTTTGTATGTTATGAATCATACTCTGTACTCTTTGTCTTCCCTTGGGTAACATCTTTTTAACCTTAGGAATACTTCCATCTATAGGAGTACCTCCAAAATTCACTGTAGAGGTGGTTTGTGTGAGGTAAATTCTCTCAGCTTTTGCTTTTCTGAAAATTGTTTAATCCCTCCTTCAATTTTAAATGATAACCTTTCCAGGTAGAGTATTCTTGGTTCAAGGCCCTTCTGCTTCATTGCATTAAATATATCGTGATACTCCCTTTTGACCTGTCAGGTTTCTGTTGAGGAGTCTGATGGTAGCCTGATGGGTTTTCCTTTGTATGTGATCTTTTTTCTCTCTCTACCTGCTTTTAAAAGTCTGTCTTTATCCTTGATCTTTGCCATCTTAATTATTATATGTTTTGATGTTTTCTTCCTAAGGTTCCTCGTGTTGGGAGATCTGTGTACCTCCAGGGCTTGAGAGACTATCTCCTTCCCCAGATTGGGGAAGTTTTCCTCAATTACCTCCTCAAAGACTCTTTCTATCCTTTTTTCTCTCTCTTCTTCTTCTGGTACCCCTATAATGTGAACATTGTTCCATTTGGATTGGTCACACAGTTCTCTCAATATTCTTTCATTCTTAGAGATTCTTTTTTATCTCTGTGCCTCAGCTTCTTCATATTCCTCTTCTCTAATTTCTATTCCATTTACTGTCTCTTCTACTACATCTAATCTGCTTTTAAATCGCTCCATTGTATGTTTCGTTTCAGATATGGAATTTCTTAATGATTGAATCTCCATCTTAAATTCGTTCTTGAGTTCTTGAATATTTTTCTGTACCTCCATAGCATGTTTATAATTTTTATTATGAACTCTCCTCAGGAAGATTGGTGAGTTCGGTTTCATTTGGCCCTGTTTCTGGGGTTTGTGAGATTTTGGTCTGAACCATGTTCTTTTGACGTTTCATATTTCTGTGTGGTGCCCACTAGTACACAGAAGCTCTAGTCTCTGGAGCTGCTCAGCCCCTAGAGTGAAGTTCGGGGTCATATGGGAGTGGAGCTCATGCCTGGGGGGAGGAAAAGTCTGTTTCCTGATTCTCATCTGGGGTGCCTGTCTCCAGTGTCAGAGCCAGTGGGCCACGCACACATGTGTAAGCCTCTGTGCTTTGTGTCTCTAGCTGTTGTAGGCAGGGCCTCCCTCTGGCTGGCCTGACACCAGCACAGTGACTGCCAGTTTGCAAACCAGTGCCAGCAGGCTAGGAGGAAGGTGCAGCAGGCTGCGTGTCACAGTGGGGGCCTTGAGCTGAGTAGGCAGCCCAGGGGATGGAGCACCTTAAGCTCCTCAGTTCCCAATCATCTGGGCAGGGCATGCCCAGACAACCTTAACCTTGTCCAGCTCTCCCTTCTCCCCTGTAGCAAGCTCTGCCCAAACCCCACCCCTTCAACAGCCCTCTCACTGCTAGGAAGCCTCTCCCACTGCCTGCCTTTCCTCTGACACAGAGCTGTCAGATGTGGATCCCCTCCTCCACAAATGGCTGGAATGTCAGTTTTTCAAGCACTCTGCCCGTCCAAGCTCCCCAACATCCAGAGGACCGCACAGTATAGGTTTCTGCTGTCAAAGCAGATCTCCCGGACTAGGTGTTAAGCAGTGCCAGGCTTCCACCCACTCCCCGCTCTGTTTCTCTTCCTCCTGCCGGAGAGTTGGGGTGGGGTATGGGCCTGGGTTCCGCCGTATTAAGGCTTTCATACATTACCCTGTTTCATGAGGTCTGCTCTGTTTGTGAGGTGTGTATGCAGTCTGGTTCAGCCTTCTTTCTTGTTGCTGTTTTAAGGCTAGTTGTATCAATTAACTATTTTTTTGTACTGTTTGTGGTTTTGGGAGGAGTTCTCTGTCTCACCTCTCACTCCACCATCTTGAATTCTGTGGTTAATTATTTTATCTGTACAATTCCTTTGGTGGAAATATGTAGAATTAATTAGACAGTATATCTGGATCAGGTTAAATTATTTGGCATATTATCTAAAAATTAATTACTGCTGTCTTTCCTTCCTTGTGGCAAGCACTGGTCCTAGGAGCACAGTCTGCTACTTATTTCCTCCCTTGTCAAGGACAGGTGGGAGGTGCTGTTTCCCCAGGAGTGCTCACCAACAGTATCATTTTACACCAAAACCTCTACAAGTAAAACTTTATACTAGGATTTAGCACAAGTGTGGCTTTTTGTCATGCCAAAAGTTAAATGCATGATGTGTTGTTAGAATGACTCTGACTTTTGATCAATAGTAGACAGTCAGCAAGAAAGAAGGACAACGTGGACTATGTTCTGGACACAAAGTTAGCAAAGAAACCTTTTAGAAACACAGCAATCATATGCAGACAGAGCTGGTCAAGGCAGAGCTCTAGGTAAGAAAGGTACCTAGATTTAGGTTTATATACTCAAAAACAAAGAAAAAAAACCCAAACAGCAACAACCTATGATTTAAAACAGAAAAAAAAAAACCCAGGGAGTTAGAACAAGTGAAAAGAGTGGTATGAAACTGTAACAAAGAAGGGTAATAGTGAGAGCATCATTTGAAAGGACAGGTAAAGGCAAGAGGTCCAGACTGACCATCCTTTTATGAATGGCAAGGAACAAGCCAAATGGGCTATTAAGAGCAATATTGGCCTCAGGCATTCAGGTCATATATAATATAACATAGCGTTTACAAAAGGTGGGGTGGGACTAAGAAAGCTGTGTAAGCAAAGGGATCGTTGGATCAGAACACTATTTAGTGTGTGATTTATTCAATCTAACTAAACAGGACAGCCAGTGCCACATCCACAGAGGTTCCTCTCCTGGACTTTCAGGCCACCCCAGTGGATTTACTTCTTCCAGAGCTCGAAGAGCCTCTTGGTCTGAGGTTCATGGTTGGTCTTCCAGATACCAGAGCAAGGAGAGCAAAAGGTCTTGATCTTCATCTTCACCACCTTCTGGTAAGCAATAAATAAACTGACCTCTAGGTCAGCAGGACTGTTACTGTCGTCATTGATCTCTGCCATGAATTTTGGTCTGTGTCATGAAACACAGGTGTCTGCTTCCAACACTAAAGGTACATTTGGAAATATTGACTCCAGTATATAGAAAGTGAAATTTTAGTCTTTTAGGACAAGTGCAATGGAAACAACACTTTAAACCTCATACTTATTCTTGTAGTCTAGAGCTATTTATCTGATTTTTTCCCTAAGAGCCTAGGGATGGGTTTTACTGGCTGAGGAAGTCTGAGCATCTGGAGACAACCTGGGAATGAACCCTTTGAGTGGCAAGTAGAGCATGTACAGGAAAGGTTTGGGGCACAGAATGTTTTTTCCCCTACTTCAGGCATAACCTGTTGCTGGCAGTACAAGAAGAAATATTGAATCTGTCACCATAGGTCTCCAGTTTTTAAGATCTTACCAGTTGTATGTAGTTCTCTTTTGAAATAGTGTAACCTTTTATCAGGAAAAATACTTTTGGGGAAAAACCTTTAAATTTAACATAAAACCTAATTCTTTTGCTCCTATTGAAGCTTGGAAGACTGGATCCTTATTAGAGTGCATTTCTACAAAGAGATAAACATTTTAAAAAATAAGCATGAATGGAATCCAGGATAAAATGCATCCATTTGTGCAGGAAAATAGCTTTTACCAAAGAAAATAACACAAATTCATCGTATGGAGAAAGATGTCTTTTCAAAGCCTATTTCCAAGATAAAAAATGTAAAACTTTTAATACAATATATTAGCTTTTTAGCTACTCTATTTTACAACTTTTTAAAGCCAAAGAGATTTTTCAACCTTTTTGAGAACACCAGCAGTTTATTCCCCATAAAGAGAGAAATTGTCAAAACTAGTTTAAAAACGCCTGGGCAGGAATACACTTAAAAGGGGCTCTGCACATTGTTTCACACCAGGGACACTATGCTGAGAAACAGTTTTACTGAAGTATTTTAATTAATCTCCGCATATAACTGAGTACTAAATGCAAATAGCTGACTTTATGAAATAAACTCGCTTATTGGGACTGCTAGTTTCTGTCTCACTCATGTTAAATGCATTTCAACATGCCGTGACATACAGCTAATAAAAGGGCATCTGTCACAAGGGACTTTGTTCCAAAATCAACAATTTGCATAGTGAACAAGGTTTGTATTGTGGCGACTCATGTTGCCTTGAACTGAACAATGGGATGAACACTCCCTTATGGCCTCTACTAAGTACTAGACATGTGGCCTTAGAATAAGAAATCCCCGCTCATCCCACTTTTTCCCAGTGGTGCTTTGTTAGTTCACAGCAAGGGTTTGACTTCATGCCCTGGTCTCTGTCTGAGAGGAAGTCCAGCTCAATTCAATTTGCATCTCTCTGCCTTTTAGTAATGAAACAGCATCCATTTGAGCAGGTCCCATGATAATGCAGAGCAGATGGGCAGAGTTTTGTCTAATTAGATTCTGGGCGGCCTGTTTGCTCTGGTAAATGTGCGTGTATTTGCTTATTTCACACTTATTTTGGTGACAGCAGGTTAGTAGAGACAAGAGATGAATATGGGAGATAGCCTCACTAAAGAGCTGCTTATTACAAATTGATAATTTTAATTCAATTACTATTTACTACCACCTATTTAATGAGTTGGTTGCAGGCTCTATGATCTAAAAAAAATCCACTTTTTAAAAATTATTTTAAATCATTATCTTATTCCTTCTTCCCTTCCTTCCTTTCCTTCTTTCTTTTTTTGTCCAAAGATTGTTGGTTAAGGCATCAAGGTCTGCAATAGAGATTATTTTAAAAATCCAATTAAATAATCTATTTTTAAAAATTCAATAACAAGAGAGCCACCCTACTCCTTATGCTTTTCATTTCTCAAAAGTCACATACAGATCAGTCACATACCCACAGACTGTATTTAAATATCCACCTAAGTAATATTAATTGTCATCCCCCACTATTATCACTTAAAGAAGATTCCCGTGGGTATGACTGCTCGCTACCTTCTCCAGTTAGAGAATTGCCAAAGGGCAAGCCTTCACTCTGAGTCTCAGCAGCTAATTTCAGAAACAACATTTCCAGATTCTCAGTCTTGACCTTTTCCCACTCACTCTGCAGCTGCTTTATTTTTTCTAAACTCTTCATACATAAACACACACACAAAGTCTGAGAATCTAGACTGAGAGATACTGGAAATGGTGAGAGAAAAAATAGCTTATACTGGATAGGTTACAGTTTTATTCTTCCAATTACCTCCCTTGGACTCCCTCTCCCCTTAGGTACCCTGTGCCTGAGGATTTTCCCCCTCCACCTTCTCAGTCAAATACATCATAATGTAAATTTAAATCCATGTCTTCCAGGTAGGAAATTAAAGACTGTATTCTTGTATTACATAATAAAAGTCTACCACAAAATAATGTTACCCTTTTAATAAAAATAGTTACGTATAAAGGCTTTTAGAAGAGAGAGGAAGAAAATATTCTGGATGAAATCTTATCACACAGTGGACTACTTGATGGGCTTACAAAAAAAATGACACATAATATTCAGAGACACACACTGGAAAAGCCAGATGTTTAATTTGGATTATGGCTATTGGATCATAAGAGAAGCCCTACTTCCTGTATAGCTAGGGCCTGCAATATGAGTCTCATTCTTTGGAATTGCTTATCTGTAAATATTGTTAGGCCCAAAGAGCAGACATCATTAACCAGATACTGAATTTCAAATGCTCAGCTGGGCTGTCCTCATCTCATCGTGGGTTGTTTCAAGACAGAACAGTAAATAACCGGCTCAGTTCCAAAAACAACCGTAGAAAAAGCACAATCCGTAGTACAAAAATGTGCAAGGCTGGTTTGCGAATCCAAATAGTCCTTATCTAAATCAAAAGACGAAAGGCTCTAAAACAATTAAATAGCTCTGATAACCCTGGTGAGAACAAAATAAATCATATTCTCACCATGGATGGATGCAAGGAAAAGTGTAGGCTAATCGCCTTTACCCTATCAAGCTGAGGAGGAAGAGAGGCTATGTCTCTGAATTTTTTTCCCAAAGACTGTATTTCAACATACACCAACATGAATTTATTGTCTGCCCCCTTCTCCTCTTGAGACCTGCTTCTCTTCCAGTCTCCATATCTCAGTAAATGACACATTCATTTTATGTCACACAAACCAGAAACGTTGCAGTCTTCCTTGATAGCTTCCACTCCCTCTCACGTTCTCCCTCTATCACATCACTTATTTCTGCTAACAGCCTCTAAAGAGCTTCTGAATCTATTCCTTTTTGCTCTACTCTGTTCCAGCCGTAGAAGAGGTCCTCATTGTTTCTCATCTGGAAGAGAGCATACTCCTCGCCAGCCTCCTCTCCTCAAATCCCAACACAAAATTAATCTTTCTTGAATGTAAATGTAAACCTATTTTATTTTCTTTCCTGCTTTACAGACTTCGCTGGCTCCCCATTACTAACAGAATGAAATCCGAATTCTGTATGATCTCCCACACCTTCTAGTATCTTCTCAATCCATGGTATCTCAAGATCCAAACTCACCATATTTCTCATCAGCACCAGAATACTCACTGTTCCTGATTCCCTATGGCTGCAAACACCACTCTAGGACCTTTCAAGTTCTTTTTTGGATCTTTTTGGCCTAGTAAGCTCCTATTAATTTTTAACATACAGCTCAAATTGACCCTTCTCTGTAACAATTTCTCTGGCTCATCCTCCACCATCTTTTCCTTGCTCTCTTTGTGCTAATCACATATTATTGTAATTGTTTACATGAACAACAAATCTCCCAGAGATTCTGAGCACCTGAACAGTGGAGAAAATATTGTTTTCTTCAGTGCAGTCTTGATGCCTAACTACACAAGATATAGAAGAAAATTGGCAAGTGTTTGTTGAATCAACGAATAAATGATGTCAGGACCTCTGCCCTAAACTTTCTTTGCAAATGTTGCTACCATTTCTTAGTCACCCAGGAAGAGAACTGTGCAGTTGTCTTGTGGGTAAATTTCCTCCATGCCTCTCACCCATACTCTTTCTTTATCCTGTCAAATATTCTTCCTGATGCACACATTGTCCATAATATATTACCACCCTTCTGAATCAGCTGCACTTAGTGACTTCCTCAAAGTTCCACTCAATTCAACCTGTCTGTCCATTTCTCTGGCCCCTGAATTAGTAAAAGGGCACCATTGCCTCTTTCAGAGATCACTCACGAGTTTGACACATTAAATCAACCATCACATATACCGGAATTTCACTGGTGCTGAGGTGGTCACAGATCTTGTTCATGTCTGACTTCCCTGTTTGATGTGCTAAATATCCTGAAACTTGTTCTTTCTTGTATCACTTTCCTGCTAAAATATATTTAGTGCATTCCTTTGTCCTGCCATCGGATATATTTACTCAAAATGCTCCCTTTCTCCTTTTTTGCCTATCTAATCTTTAAGATGAACTAAACTTCTCTAGGCAGACATTCTCACAGTTCTGCTACTTTGTCTTCTCTGAAATAAAAGCAGAAATAATTTAGAATTTAATTGTCTTCTGTTCTACATATAAACTGCTATAAATAATATATTCTGGACCAGTGGAATTCTGTGATATGTGGTGGATGGCATTGGCTATCAGAGAACAATTCGCTGTTCAGGCTCTCCACTGATGCCAGCAAGGGGAAATGCTCCCCTCTGGTCGATTTCTTAGGGGTATCTTGTGTATTTCCTCTCTAAAATCTTCCACAGATACAACTAATCCACGGCCTTTTATTGTGAGAGGAAATTTTCTATCGAACACATGAACCGAAATACTTCTGCCCGTAGATGTTTTCCATTTACTCCCAGATTTATTCTACCTTCTAGTTCCTTTATAAAGCTAGCTGAATTCCTGTTATTAAGACTAAACTTTCTCATTGTTTTCCTGTGAAGAATAAAAAGCTTTGTTAAAGTTATTAGCAACATCTCAAGAAGAGATCATAACTGATACTTAATAACATTTCCAAAGTAAAATGTAAAATTCCTCTTTTGTGCTTTTAAAGATACAGATTTCATTTTACTTGGTACCTATGATGCAAATCAAAAGACATTTTCTTTTGATCAGAAGGAAATTTTTAATTAAGGAAACTGCTCTTCTTGGTCATTCCTGACCCTTCAACACACCCCATGACTCTCTCTCTGTCATGTCAGCGACCAAATATGATCTCTTGTCTTTCAGGAAAACTGGTGTGCATTGTAGGTAGCTGATCTGCACCTTCGAGCTTTGTCTCCTTCCAAAAGAGATAAAATAACATTACTGCCAAATTAACTTGACTCCTTAGTATGAACAAATAAATGCCAAACTCCTCAGTCTACCTTGTGAAGCCCTCCCTGATCTTTCCTTTATCCAGCCTCACCTCCTACCTCTCACTATTACATATGTAAATATAAACCGATAGACATCTTTATCCTAGACTATAATCAACAAGATCACTTACTCTCTTCCAAACATGCTGCTCTCTTCTTACCTTTTCCCTCCTGTGCTCATGCCATTCACTCACTTTATCTGGAGTGTCCTCTACATCCTTTTTTTTTTAAGGAAGGAATATAATTCATGCACCATAAAACACACTTTTAAGTGTGTATCATTCAGTGGTTTTTAGTAGTCACAAAGATGTACAATCATCACGACTATCCAGTTCCAGAATATTTTCATCATTTCAAGAAGAAACCCTGTACCCACTAGCAGTACCCCACACCCCCTCCCCCTAGTTCCTGGAAATCACAAACCTACTTTCTGTTTTTATGGATTTGCCTATGCTGGAGATAAATGGAATCCTACAGTATGTGGCCTTTTGTGTCTGGATTCTTTGACTTAGCATGTTTTCCAAGTTCATCCACGTTGTAGTAGGTATCAGTACTTCATTCCTATTTAAGGCGGAAAGATGTTCCATTGTATGAATATACCACATTTTGTTTATCCATTTATCATTTAATGGATATTGGGTTCTTTCCACTTTCTGGCTATTTGAATAAGGCTAATTAATGTAAACATTTGTGTACAAGTTTCTGTATAGACATATTTTCAGTTCTCTTGGGTATATATTTAGGAATGAAATGATGGTTTATATATGAACTCTATTTTTATCTATTTTAGGAACTGACAAACTGTCCTCCCAAATGCCTACCTCATTTTATAGTCAGCCAGCAATTTCTCCATATTCTTGCCACCTTGTATTCTTTTTATTTTTTTAATTTTAGCCATCCTAGTCAGTAAGAATGATATCTCATGTGGTTTTGATGGCATTTCTTAAATGACTAACATGTTGAGTATCTTTTCACATGCTTGTTGGCCATTTATATATCTTCTTTAGAGAAACAAGTCCCTTATAAGATATATAATTTGTAAATATCTTCTCCCTTTCTATGGTCTGCCTCTCCACTTTCTTAGCAGTATCCTTGAAACACAAATCTTACCCTGCATCTTATCAATTAAAATTTTGCTCATCATTCAAGACCATTTTTAACTGTCATATATTTCTTGACAGTCGTTTTATCGCTCTCAAATTCATACTACCTTTTCAACTTTTTTGCATGGACAAATCATTTGGTTAATATCTGCTATTATAATTATAAAATATTACCATCTGCAAGTGTTTATTTTCTCTCCATTTGGATTCTCAAGATCGGTGACGGTGTATTATAGTCTTTGCATTCTCCCCGGTATCTTTGCTTGCAGCAAGAGTCTCCAAACACATTTTATTAATGCATTAAAGAAGTAAGAGCCAGTAGAGCTAAGACAGGTAGTTTATATGTGGTGGTGTAAGTATATGTGAGTCTGCAGAACATGTTTAAAATTACTTCTCCCCATGAAAGAACTTTTGTGGGAACTGTCTCACCTTGTGGTAAGACAATTATACTTAGATACTCCTAAACAAAAATATCAACAGGAATTGTATTACCTGACATTATTCAGTTTATTTCTCATGTAGATTTTTTTTTAAGTAAACACAATTAAGAATGTTCTGTTTATCAGCACACAACACATACTGTTCATGGCATGTTTCTAACTGTATGCTCCTACAGTTGCATTTTCTTTTACTGTTCATAACTAGAAATTTGCTTTCTTTAAGTGTGTGTTTTTAAAACAATGAGTTCTTGATTGCTCACTTCTCAGGGCTAAATTAGCATTGGTCTTCTTTCCCTTATGACTAGGTAATACTGTACTAATGAAAAACAGGGCCTCTTTATTTATAATGGCCTTGGGGTCAATTATCAATTTATCATCATGTCCTGCAGATTTAAAATAAAATATGCTGTGCAGTATAACCATTACACAAAATTGACATTAAGTCGATTCTCTGAGTTTGGACTTAATAAAAAATACAAAGAGTGCTGCCTAAAAGGTTTCTCCAACTATAAATTCTATTAGGTAGCTTTTAATACAAGACAGTAGGAAACTGAACAACTAAATTAGAGAGATTTTTTTCACTGCTGTTTTTTGTCTCATACATGTCATTGGAGAACTGTTTGCTAATTCACAGAAACAGTATTTCACATCTCTATTATAATAGCTCAAAAGCTGCCTTTATTTTTATTTATGTCATTCTCTGTATAGATCTTGAAATAGTTACATCTGATATCAACCTATTTGCATAGGATGTTCTGTTAATGCTAAGGAATATCTGACTAAATTATAAGGAGTAATAATCTCTGGTGTCAAAAAAAAACCAAGTCCTTCACATTTTCCAATTAATCAGGTACACCAAACTCACATCACTTTGAGACTATCCTCCTGAGAGTCTGTGAAATGACATAGAGTTCTACATTTTAACTTGTATTAAAAATAACTCTAATTCCCACAGAAGTGTGTTACCAGCCATGCTGAGACTCAGACCCTATTTACATGAGATTAAGATGAGCATGTCCCACCCATGCATATGGTACTATACGTAACTATATGTACAACTTAAAGCCACAGACCAATGAGAAGGTAAAAGAAACAAGGTTGAAGGTTAATTGTACATTTGGGAGTCTGAGGTTGCTTGTTAACGTTTGAGGACAAAGTCTACCTGCTAATTCTTACCCAGGGATAACAGGGGAGATTCTGGGCGCTATGCAGTCAGGCGCTCGGTAGCATGAGACCTACAGCAAGCTCTCAAGGGCTACAGGTGGCTGGATTGGTCCCTGTGTTAGACGGTGTAGTCACAGAACATCTCCATCTTCACAGAATATTCTTGGGCAGTGTTGTTCTAAAAAGAAAGGGATCAGTTCCTTATACCTTAGGGTCTGTTCCATTTTTAGTGGCCTCACATTTGGAGAGTGACTTAGTCTAGGACTAGAATTGCTAATTCTGCCAATCTGACATCGTTGTCTGGACTTTGCTGTCTTTGGTGATGAGTAGAAATGCAATGTAGACATATTAGTGATCCCAAAGGACTTTGCCCCTTAGTTTGAAAGTTTTTTTAATTAAATCCACAGAACCCCAAAAGATTCAACAGGGAAATAAGAACTATGTTGAGATATTCTGTTAATTCTGTTAATTTTAAATGGCTGCCAGAGCAGAGACATTACAGATTATCTCAATGATCAGTTTGTACTTATAATTTTTATATTAATTTAAATGATTAAAATTAAGCCATTAAAAAAGTAGTGTACATGTCATACATATCCCTGGTCATGGGGATATAATTAACATAATATCAGTTTTCCACACTGATGTCTTACTTAATTGGAAGTATTGAAAATATTTGAACATAGTTGCTTTTAGAGCCTTTCTAACAATTCAGTTTCTAATAAATTAGTTCATAAAGTATATTAATATTGAAGCAAAAAAAATGTCATTTCCAGAAAAAAAAAATTTATTTCAGAGAACTACTGGAAATACAAACATCACAATGTCCATCTTATAGTATTTGTGAATAATTGTCCAGAAACTTGATTTAAAGTAAACTTCATTTTATATGAACGATGCTGGTAATGTTCCTTCTCCTCACTTTGCCAGGAGCAGCTAGATGAGAGCTAGGTTTGGTTGTACGTGTAATTACCATTTTCTATTCCTTTTTCATGTTCTTTTACTCCTCTTACTTTCAAAGTATGTCTTAAAAAAATAATCATAGCCATGTCTGACTGCTTCATGTAATCAGCAGGAAGGGGATACGTTACCCATTACCTGCTTTCAGCGTGGGTCTAAATTTTGGGTACCATTAGGCAAAGCACACCCACAGGTTGTACCAACAAGGCAGGTTTTCAGGCAGCGCCTTCTGCTAAGTCTTCGGCAGTGCGCAGCATACCCCAGCGCCTGTCTGTGCCGTGGATAAATGTACATCAGGCAAGGCTAGGACACGGCTCAGTGCAGTTCCCTAAACGGTGATAAATGACCACCTTTGTGTGAAATGGGTTAGGTGGGAGGGCCACCCTTTGACAAGGCAGAAAATGAAATGATTGCTATTGGATTCTATTGACTTGTCTGGTTAGAACAGTTGTGCCTCTTCCTAGAGGTTAATTGGACTTGAACTCAAGAAATTAAGAGGTCAGCGGGGGTCACAGTGACAGCAGGCCCACTTTTAACTTGCTGCTAATAACATTTGGCAGAAGGAGGATGAATCTGGGAATTTTAGTCTGGGTGCAGTTCAATTTCTTTAAGAGTAATGGCTTGTCCAAATTATTAAACAAACCTTAACTTTGTATCACATACAAAAACTCAACGTGTTTTCAATTCCTACCAAGCACTCCTATATAACTGTGAGTTTTCTTGAAAACAATAAATGTTAGAATACATGTTATCTTTATATATATATATACAGATGTATATACATACACACATACATATATACATATATTAATAGAATGTTTTTATTAAAGACTATCAAGAAATAAAGAAATTTGGATTTATAAAGAAAAGATTCAGAAGTGCTTGAAAATGACTTTCCAATGTATTTACTAGGGTCATCCTTTTTACCCAACACTACTGTTACCCATTCTTTATCACAGGAAATATGAGGAAAGCGGAGTGAAGTATTTTACAATATAAACAGTAAGGTATATCCTAATGTGTAAATTCTGTTTCACAAGTATGTTTGCGAGCTTCACATTTTGATTTGAGAATATGGTAAAACAATTGAAATGTTACTGCTACCTGAGACGATATCTTCATTTAATCATGTAAGACTTACTTCAACTTCACTGTTCTTTTCCTGGTTTCTTTACACTTCAGGGTCTGCTGCTTGACTTGGCTGTGGCACTCTGCTGTGTGGTACTTGCCACACCTGCACCCCACAAGGAGCCCAAGTGAGGGGCAGAGTCCCCAAGAACTTTGTAAGGAGAAAAGCATGGTGGAAAATGAGCCACGAAGGAACAGAGAGTCTCAAGGGAGATTTGGGATGGGACGGAGCCGTGTTGTCCAGATGGTGGGGAGCAAGCACATCACCTAATTGGTGGCGCTGCTCCTGCAGCTGTGTAAGTGGGACACTGAGGGAGGCAGGCAGCCCTGGCAGCACTCAGGGGAGAAGCTGCTGTCCAGCCTTCAGCAGTATGAACATCAGTCTGTGGCAGGCACATCCTTGTACCACATACCCAAGAAACTTGAGCACATGGAAAAATGCTTTTGCTTCTTTGTGCTAGAGAAAACCCAGATGAACAGCACAACTTTGGAGATCATGTACACAGTCCCTTTTTTTTTCAGTTATACGGAGACATAATTGACATGTAACATTGTATAAGATGCAAATGTGTTGATCTGATATACTGTTATATTGCAAAATGATTACCACCATAGCTTCAGCTAATGCTTTCATCACATCACGTAATTACCATTTCTTTTTTTGTGGTGAGAATATTTTAAATTTACTCTCTTAACAACTTTCAAGCGCACAATGCATTCTTTTAAACATAGATACCATGTTATACATTAGATTTTCAGAACATATTCACCTTCTAACTGGAAGTTTGTACCTCTGACCAATATCTCCCCATTTCCCCCACCCTGCAACCATCATTCTACTCTCTATTTCTGTGAGTTCGGCTTTTTTAGATGCTACATATAAGTGAGGTCATAGAACATTGGTCTTTCTCTGTCTGACTTCACTCAGCATAATGCCTTCAACTTCTCTCCATGTAGTCACAAGTGAGAAGAAGTATTTGCATACAATATATCTGGTAAGGGATTAATATCTAAAATATATAAAGAACCCATACAACTCAACAGCAAAAAAACAAAAACTGATTAAAAAATGCGCAGGGGAACTAAATAGTAATTTTTCCAAAGAAGACATACAAATTGCTGACAGATCCAGCTCCTTTTCCTAATAAAATAACTTGTTTTCACGTATATGCTATGGCTTCCCAGTAACAGGCATACCACAATAAAGCTCAAGGAATACTATTCCATCAAAGAATCATGGCATACTAACCAGACTCTTTTAATCATTTTGATACTAAATTGAATTACTACTTAACTTAATAAGTTACAAAATCTCTAAAACAATCAGAGGAAATATGTTGATTTATTTTGTGGAGGAGAAAGTGCTCTGGGCTAGAAATCAGGAAGCTCACATTCTCTGCCACTTACTCAAAATTATCCTAGACAAATAATTGAACTATACTTGTCTTCATCCCCATCTGTAAAATGAAGGCATTGGTTTCACTGATCACTAAAAGCCCTTATGGGTTTGAAAATTGGAGGGTCTGTGGCAGTGGGTCTCAACCTTGGCTGCACATTAGAATCACCTGGGGAGCTTTAAATGGAATTACTCTCCAGGGTGGACCTGGGCACTGGTGCATCTTAAAAGTTCCCCAGGTGATTCTAATGTGCCGGCAGGGTTGTGACCCACAGCTCTATGATATCGCCAAATACAGGGCATGCTTAAAACTGTAACACTGCTCACATTTATAGAGCACTTAGTATAGGCACTGAACTTGTCATCAATTATCTATATAATGCAATCATTGCAACCTGCTATGGATTGGGTGTTATTAGCCTGACTTTATCCTGTTTTGCAAATGAGGAAACTGAGGCTTAGACAGGTGAAGTAAATCAGCCAAAGGCACCCAGCTAGAGAGTGGTAGAGCCAGCAAGATTTGAGCCTGGTTTGCATGCCAGAGGCCGTACTCCAAACCACTGTACTGCACAGCCCAGAACGTCACTGGTCAGGCTCTCTGCTCAGCCAGTCATTGTGCAAAGGCACCTACAGCAGTCCTCCATGGCATCTCATGGAAGGAATACTTAGAGATGCTCTTGCCAGCTGTTAAAGATCATCAGTCCTCCTCAGCTCTATTGCTGCTCTTTGTGCCAGGAAGGTAACCCAACTGCTTTACTCAATCTCAACTCACTGTAGAGGGAACTGAGCAGTTGCCATCCACAAGGCCTGGATGCAATTCAGAAAGAAAAGCACCAACTCACATTTGAAGTTAGGCGCAGGTGGGGATGATTGGATATCGACACCCGTGCATCAGGGCAGAACTTCCACAAAGGAAAGTGAATCCTTTGAACCACAAAGCCTCTAATTCATACTGCAGCCTGTCAACAAAGCATTAATATGTATTTTAACACAAGGCCTGATTGAAGGTAAGACAGCAGATTACAGTTACTGTATATTTGTGTGTGTGAGAGATAAGTGTGTGTGTATGTGCATGAGTATACATGTATATATATAACCCCACCGTTTTTAATATAGTGTACCAAAATAAAACTAATGGCTTTAGGTCACAGAATCATGTTTAAGTAATAAAACTAGCTCATTTATTTCACAAATAGTGTTTCAATACTTCCCATGTGTCTGTTCTTGAGCTAGGCAAGGGGATAATTACAAAATTATTACATACTTCAAGTTGCAAAAATTCTGTCTGGTTGATGGAAACATGTATTAATATCTTGGCCAAGTTTTAAAACATATTATCTGGTCACAGTATTAGTGAAATCTGTAATCAGTGATATATTGCCAGTGGTTCTGCACTGGGATATTTAATTATATTGCTTTCTTGTATTTTAAAGAGCCAGGGCAACAGGGAAAAATGCCATTTATTTCTGACTAGTGTCTCAGGAAGTAGGACCTGATAATAGAAGGCTGTCTTTCTTTCCCTTCTGTTTCCTTATTCTTTCTCTCCACCCCCATCCTGCCCCCAACCCCCAGCCCAACTGAATCCTTGGAATGCGCATGCAGAATTATGAGCTAGAGGGTGTCTGGGCAGAGAAGGATTTGGATGTTTCAGGGCACAAGGAGAATGACAGTGACAGCAAGACAGCAAGAAAGAAAAACAATGGAAGTGGAGAGAGTAATTGGAGTGTTACAGGAGGAATTGTGCTCCCCACAGAAAAATTCATGTGTTGATGCCCTAGCCCTTGATGCGACTCTCTTTGGAGACAGGGTCTTTTAGGAGGTAATTCAGGTTAAATGAGGTCTGAAGGGTGGGGCCATAATCCAATAGGACCGGTGTTTATAAGAAGAGGGAGAAACACTAGAGTTTTCTCTCCTCTGTTCAAGCACAGAGGAAAGGCTAAGGACACAGCAAGGAGACAGATGTCTGCAAGCCAGGTAAAGAGGTCTCATCAGAACCCCTCCCTGTTGGTGCTTTGATCTTGGCCTCCTAGGAGTCTTCCAGAGCTATGAGAAAGCTTCCTGTCATTTAAGCCATCCAATCTGTGGTATCTTGTTATGGCGGCCTGAGTAAGCTAATACATGGCGGGAAGGAGAGGTGTAGGTGTATGAATGCAAAACTGCTGCTGGCAAGATACCTAGCATGACTTATGAAAAGGAATGTCTAATGTGGGTTTGAAAGTCTTTTTGTGTGTATGTGCTGTGGGGCTACTCCTTGTGACCGCTATGTTTTCAGGAAAACCTGCTACACTTATATGTGCTCACTGATTACCTTTTGCTTTGTTCCTGGCAGCCAAGAAGGGGTAAAATTTCACAACTGGGTAGACATAAAGCAAACCAGGGACAGGACACACACAGGAGAGGCTGGGGGCCACTGGTGCCTGGGAAATACAAGTGGTGGAAGTGGGAGGTGACATTGCAGAAATTTGGGGGACACATTTAGACTTTAGGCAACTTTATCTAGACCAAAAGGTATCTATGCTAAAGTAGAGGTTGAATTCTTTTGAGAGCCTTAGGAAATATCTCTTATTTAATCCCTTAATTGAAAGATAAAGGAACTGGGGCCTAGAGAGGTAAGAGCTGAGGTATTCTCACTCTGTATTCTTATCCTGCTGGGAAATGGCAGCAAGATTTGGAAATTGGAGCTCCATATTCACTGCTTATTTGTTTACTATAACACTGCTTCTCATTTGTTTTGAACTATAAAATTAAAAATTATCTTCAGTCCCTAGACCTGTACCGCCTCTTTAAAATCCCCAGTCTTACTGGTCTTAATTTGATTTGAAAATTCTTACATTGGCTATACCCAGTGTTGTTTGAAAAAGCAAAATGAAGTTATTGGATAGGAAAGTACCTTGCAAACTGTAAAGCTTTACAAAACGTAGGATGTTATTATTACTTATTGTTGAAATGTCATAATAAGTTGATGTAAATACGTTCTCTTTCATCTGATGAGAGAAATTAGATTTTATTTTACAATCAGAAACTATTCAGACTGGGGAAATATGCTCTGCTCTTACTGAGCACCTTATACACTATTGTTGATTTTTGTCAGAACACAGGTACACACACACACACACACACACACTCCTAGTAGAAACATCCAAGCAATGAGGCAGAAAAATGGAAAGGTACCGACTTTGCCTGAAACAGGCCTAAACTACAACCATGGTTACTTCATTAAGTAGTTGCTTATCCTGGAATATATTCCAGAACATTCTGTGCCTCAGTTTCCTCTGTGAAACTGGACCAATGCCCTTTTCATGGAGTTGATGTGGAGGATAAAGGAGATAAAACAGATAAGTGCAGTTTCACAAATGTCAGTTACAGAAACGCATATTTGTGTAATCGTACAAATGGCTCATCAGTGAAATGGTACTGGCAGAGTATGGTCATCACGTGATTGGCCAGTAGGTGAAAAGAGAGGGCACCATAGCAAACAGTTCCCTTCTGTTGTTTTTAAAACCAATCTTAGGGAGACTTAGTTTTGTGAAGTGGAAGAGAGCTTCATTGATTACATTCACAATTATATTAAGGCTTGGATTCCTTTATGTTATTTAAAAAAAACAGGTATAAGAAATAAACAAGACTAAGGTAATAAAAATATATTTATTTTGTCAAGTGGGCTTCCAGTCAGTCCTTAAAGCTGTTTACTTCAGTGAAGAACTGGCTTACAATTGATCTGATTTTCTGTCAGGGGATTGTGCTAATGTTAACACAGCTCCACTGGGTCTGGCACATGAAAGTGTGGTCCCCAAAGGGTGAAGGCAGTTACTGAAAGAGAAAGAATAGAAGGGCTTTTAAACTCTCCAGTTTCTAGTACACGTGAGATCATATTGGATGTGGTATAGACACTGCTTTGCCCTGAACAGTGGGGCAATTCAAAGACTCTTCTGTTTTTGCATCACAAGTACCAAAGAAAATATTTACATTTTAATCCATTGCATTTTTAAGCTTTTTAGTGGACATTGAGAATATAGCAATTTTTGCCTCAACCTGAGTTAATGTAAAGACAAAAAATTATAAAGGTAAACATTTATTTTAATAAATATTTTTATTTCATCAGAGATTTAAACAAGAGTATCCACAAGTGTAGAAGGTAAACCAACTTTTAAAAACTGAAATAGTAAGAAAAAAACAAAACATGGAATTACCACCGAGGTGTTTTGTTGTATATATTAATTGATGCTTGGGAGCAATTTAATTCTTGACTAGCTTTAGATACTCAGAAATTCCTTTCCTTGTACACTACTTAACATTTGATAAGGATTCTGACATGTTGGACATAGTTTCCAACTGAATGTGATAAAAAGATTTTTAAAGTGCCCTAAAATGTTTTGTCTGAATAGAAATATTAATTTTTTTTGGCAGTGTAAATGTAAAAGTAAAATGAATTCCAGGACACAAAAGATATATAGCACTCTAACTTAAATATATATAGTATTATTATACATTATTTCTTTTTCTCTTAGTATTAGAATGACTCCCTAAAGTAACACTTTGGAAAATAATGTTGCTATATTTATTCCAATGTGTGTATTAAAAGCCACTATAATAAAAACTAAAAGATGTTAGCTACTTAATATTAGAAAATGTGTATCACTGTAACTTATTAGCTAAGACATTAATTAAAAACACATTATGGAAATGTTACATTCACTACTGTTTTGGGGGTACTTTAAAGAATGAAAAAAATAAAGAACCAAAAAAGGCAAAATGAGGAATTATCCTGAGGTCAAATATGTTCCAAGAAACAACATAGCCGGAGTTAAGACTCAGAATAATAAAGCAGTTCTCAGTTGCCTCCAACTCCCAAAGCCTCTAAGAATTCACTTGTTATTCCGATGGACACAATATTCCCAATAACTAACCAACTCCCTAAATCTACAATGAGCTAGATAACAGTATGTATAAATAGGGATAAAGACTGATTTTTGCAATATATTGTCCCAGAAGTGGCCATAAATTCTTTTTATTGAACTTCATAGAAGATGGCTGAGTCTAACCTGCAGGCTAGAAGAGAAGTTTTCACTGCATAAATATAGACTATATAAAGAACCCTAGGAGTTGTTCTATGGAAGATTTTATCTTGGAAAAAATAAACTGAGTTTTTATTGAAAGTGTTACTTATGCTGTAAAGAATCTCTCCGTAGATCATCTGGCTGGGGAGTTAAACAGTCCTTGACTTGCCAAAGGTCACTGCAGTAGCTGTGGATCCCTGCATCTGATAAGCCCTTTCTAACACCCCACAGTTTCCGTATGAGAAATTAGCTCTCCTCCACTGTGGGCAGTTTTGGGAGGCTGCTAAATCAATCTGTTGGGTCCTCTCTCCAAGGAAGCCTGGTTTTTGAAGGCTTCTGTTAGAGCTTTCCTCTCACTATCTAAACAGCCAAGAGACAAGAATATGGCTTAAATATGATCATAGAGATATTTTTCTCCCATAGGCTAAGGAATGCAAAGATGAAAAAATGGTTGACATTTTTCCTGCTTTCAACTACAGTTCTTCTTGCTTCTGAGCCCTCAGCAGTTACCTGTTTGGCATTCCTTTGATATTCTAAGTGACTTTGTTTTCTTACAGTAATTTTCCTTTTGGCCAGAAGTCAGATTTTTTTTTTTTTTTTTTTTTGCTAGAGACTAAAAGCCATAAATACCAAGAGTCAACAGTGCAGTTAACCTAATTCTTCTTAATCTTTTAACTTCCCAGGCCAACCATAAAGGTAGGTAAATTAAGACACAATTAGTCCAAGAGTTAAATTTGCCATGGAAGTGATCAAACTTCACCCAGTTTCTGGTACCTGTGATATCCTGCATAGGGTACAGACATTGCTCTGCCTAATTATATATGGAATATTTGTCCTGTATCAGGCACTATGATGAGGACTGGACATGAATAAATTGCATCAATTAATTCTTCTAAGAAACTTACAAAGCGAGTCCTATCATAATGACCATTTTGCATATAAAGATTTGATATCTAGACACATTAAGTAGTTTTCCCAAGTCTCACAGGTAGCAAGTGGCTGAGTTAGATGATAGAAGCACCTCAGAGAGGACCTAAAGAATGTATAATCAATGTGGTAAGATACATCAGTGAAGTTTTCTCTTCCACTTCTAGAAAGAGAAATGCTTCTCTCCCATTCCTGCTGTTTCTTTCCTTGAAGTTAGATTTTTTTTCTCTCCCTTAACTTTCCAGCTTATCTGGCTGGTCCATGACAGTCACTGATCCAAACTTCTCAACTGAGTGGATATAATCCATCAAAAATTCTCATTGGAGGGGTTTCATTTCTTACTCCTTCATTCTTGCTTGGGTTAAGCATCTGCTCCAAGGGCAAATAGTTCAACTTCTAGACCTGGGGACAAGGAAATAGTAAGCACCTTTTGGTGTTTGTCCTAAACCACAGCATGCATTCCAACTTATATCAATATTTAAGAAATAATTTTGATGCTCCTTTTTTGGTATTATTTTTTTAGTTGATTCTGAACACAGCTGAGAAAGAAGTACACTTTATTGTTCTCCCTCAAAATCAACTTTCAGATACCATCTTTCAGTATCCCCATTCTTTACATAAGTGTGTAGAAGAATGGCTCATAAGAAAACAATTCTCACAGTCCTCATCTCTTCAGAGAGGACACCATTGGGGCTACTGCCATTCCTAGCATTCTGTTCCTAAAATGATAAATGATTACAACTATTTTTCTTAAATAGGGGAAAAGTGAAGTAGGTAGAAAATCATACAGGAGAAAACATTCATTTAAGAATCCTTGAAGTTGACAGTAATTAGTACAATTATCTTTTTTTCCCCTGCTAGCCTATGCATATTAAGTCATTTTGAAATTTACATCTTTTATGAACATGCAATATTGAACATATCAGAAAAAGTGAACCCATGTCAGGATCACTTGGAAGCTTCTTGGGGAATGGCCTAAAAAAACTAATCTTAATGATTAAAGAATCTTTCAATTCATTAGAAAAAGTAAAAAAAAAACCAGAAGATTTCAACCTATTGCTTTTTGTATGGTTTATCATAATGCACTGCACCTACAACCTATAAACTAAACTCAGCTGTTTCAAGGCAGAGTATGTCTAACTTGTTCCCAGAGATAGAGATATCTATGCGTTTTCTGCACCAGGCCACTTACACTAGAAAAGGGATCGTTGATGTAATTTTCTGAGGGGTTATCACTAAGAAAAGCAGATTCAAACATTGGATATATCTCTCTCAACTTTCCAGGTAGGAAGTTGTGGGTAGTGTTCTGTTCCTTTTTGGGAACAGGAAAAGGATCCGCTAAGACCAGCATCAGGTGAATGATACTACCTGAGGACTTTTCCAGATAAGGCCAAGGTCACATTCTGGAGTTGAGGCTTTCTCTTTCTCCTTAAGTTATGACTAACTAGATAAGTCTAGATCATCAAATACAGGATACAAAATATTAAGAGATGTCAGGACAAGTTGACGTCTTCTTAGTTTTCACTCTAAATAGTTTTCACTCTAGCCAACTAATCCATAACTATCTAATCCGTAGAGATATCTATCTAATCTGTAACAACTAATGCCATAATATAGCAATGGACCAGTATCAGCTGCTCATTGAGAGAAACTGCTTGTGATTTTTGTGTAGGAGTGTAAAGTAACTTGGAAATTATTAAACCAGGCTGCTGTAAAAGTGGTGGTGTGGGTCACTGTTTTTCTGGGGAAATGCCTGTGGGCATGTCAAGCCATCAGAGGGTTTAGCATCACCTAATTAACCACTGTAGTTAAGGACAGAAAATAGAGATTTTTTTCCAATTAAGTATAATCTCTTTCTTTTTCCTATTTGAATTTTATTGGTACTGTTTGTCCAAAATTTTTTGATATTAATAGAGTGGTTTATTATGCAGGCTGTAATGTTCAACAGACTTTTCTTAGAATCTTCGTTCTGGACTTGCTAGTTAGGGACTTTGGTTATTAATTGTCATTGGTAAAATGGGGATTCAATACCAATTTATATAGTAGTTAAAAGCTTAAATTAGACATTGAATGAAATCATTCAATGGATACCAAATACTTGATGAATTACTAGCTAGTATTATATCATTATTACCAATATCAGAGAGCTGTGAGTTTTAGAAAACATGTAAGAACGGTGAGTTTTCAGTAGCTTTGCACAGAGGTTTTAGCCTTAGGAAGAGTTAAGCTACTACATGTCTCCTGTGTCCTAAGTGCAGGATTACTTGAGTCAAGATGAGAAGGGCTGGAAGATCCACTGGTGGAGCCAAAGGCCAGCACACAGCTGTAGGGCCGCATGAAGGAGTCCCAGTAACGGGAGGAGGTGGAGGCTTCTACCACCCTCTCACCCCAATCAGTCACAGTGGGTAGCAGTATAAGTTAATAAAATTAAGTTAAATAATGAAAATGAACAATAATATAAGAAAAGAGGAGATATTAAAATAAAACAATAAAAGAAATACACACATTTAATAAACCCAGGCATTATGCTGAGTGAAAACCAATAAAAAAAAGTTACATTATGCATAATTCCCTTTATGTAACATTCTCTAATTGACAGAATTATAGATGGATTACAGATTAACAGGTAGCAGAGGCTGGGGCATGGCGGGTGGAGATTGGTGTAGCACAGGAGAGTCCCCTTGTGGAGATGTCACAGTTCTATGTCTTGACTGTGATGATGGTTACATGAATCTATACATGTGAAAAAAATTTCATAGAACTACACATACATGTACACCCAAAAACTGCTGAAATCTGAATGTCTGTATTCTAGTTAATAATATTGTATAACTGTCAATTTCCTGGTTTTGATATTGTGATAGTTATATAAGATGTTACCATGGAAGGAAGTTTTTGAAGTTCATGGAGCTCTCTACTATGTTGCAACTTTCTGTGGGAACATAACTGTCCGAAAAGAGTGTTTAAAAATTTAAACTCAAAGAAGATTGAAACAATGATCATAAAAGGCCTAAAATAAAATGTAGAATTTTTAATAATCATGTAACAAAACTATTTAAATATAAAACCCATAAAATATAAATAGATTTGATTAAACATCTACATTTCCAAATGTAGCATGAATAGATTAAAAAAGAAAATATAAACTGAAAATTACAGCAAATTAACAAAGGGTTCCTCCCAATAATATATAGAGCTCTTATTGTTAAAATAAAATTTAAAAAAAGCCCAACTCACAGCAAAGTGGGTAATAATATGATGGTATCATGAACAAGAAAAAAGAAGTAACAAATGAACATACAAAGAGTATTTCACTCCAGGAATAATCAAATGCAGATTTTTTTAATGGGAAACTTCTTATATGAAATTAACAAACATCTATTCTCATCCAGTAACAAGCATATTCACACGGATAAGGGAGCTCTCATGCATATGAAGATGGGAGTCAGAATTAGTAAAACTATTCTAGAAGGCAAATTAGCAAAATATTTGCCAAAAGCTAAAATGGAAAAAATACAATCCTTTAATTCAAGTATCACCTATTTAGGGATTTGTCCTATATGATAATAGGAAATACTAAGCAAAGTGATTCATCATGACAAAATTTTTACAAGTGAAAAATTAGAAATAGTTTTTTAAACTTAATCAGTTAAATAAATTATGTCATTTATGTACCATCGACCCATTAAAACTGATGTTGTAGAACTACATTTATTAACACAGATATTTATGATTTACTGTTAAATAAAAATAGTAGCTAATACAAAAATATGTTTTGTTGCCTTGCTGTTTTCTCCTGACTCCCTCTAATCTTCATTGTTTAAATTTAGCTGTTCTAGTATTTAAATATTTTGAATGATATGACATTTATCTTCTCATTTGTAATTAACTTTTTTATCTTTTTAAAACCATTTTATTCTTATTTCCTCTTATTCTAAAACAAGAAATTATAAAGTCACTCAAGTTTAATATTACAGAAATACATAATATATAAATGACCCATTACCCAAGGATAACTAGTCTCAAAAAGAAAACTATGGTATTTTATCACAGGAACAAAATATGTCAAACTAAACTAAAGCTAAATATGAAAGAAAATGAAATTCACCTACAATCTTTTTCCTATCAAGCATGAGCATAAACCCCAAATCTTTGCTATGTTCAGTTGAATTAATATTCTATACATTTCCTCTACATCTTATAAATGCAAAGCACTGAATCAATTTCAAAAGAAAAAAACAATTTTTTCCATAATAACATTGTAATGATATTACAATATCATTGCAATGATTACAATAGAAAAATAATGAAACTATCAAAACAAATACTTTATACCTTCTAGTAGCATAAATTCTTATTATAGTTTTTCTTGATCAACCAATAAAAAATTGATCTCAAAGAAAAGAAGTTCAAACCCTCTATGGAAATTATTGTTCCACATCATAAATTTTGTCTTTTTTTATTTTTAACAATAGGTGATCATATGCTCTGGAGACCATGATATAATCATGAGTATGAAATAACATATGATTATTTTGAAAAGTAACATTATAACAGGATATTTTCCATTCATTAATTTCTTGATGCTGATAAGTATTTGTAAAATGGAATGTGTACTTTAAAATACATCATCAATAAAAGGTTAAACTTGGTGATTAACCTTATTTTCCTTATTTCTGTGAACAATAATTATCTTCTATATCTACCTTTATAGAGAGAGGTTGTAACTTTTACTCTAAATTTGCAGTAGCTTTAGCTGGCTATAGTTGCAGGCTTCTACAAGATGGAAAAAATTATATTTAAATAGCATCAATTTTCCTGTCTTTCAGTAGCAAAAATTACATTATTTGTGATTTTAATGCTTAATATTTTGGTTGTGATATTCATTTTAAAAAGCTTATCCTTACTGATTGGAGAAGTATAATACCAAAGATTCTGAAACATTAACAAGGAAGCAAGAGAAGAGAATCATAAATTTTTATTATTTTTCAGCATTAAAATTTTCTGCCAATAGACATTTAATTCTTTAAAACATGCATTTTCACATGATTCTTTTTTCTGTGATCTTATTATCACAGTATTTAATGGGTAGAAAACCAGGCTTTAACATAATGAATTCTCTGGAAATATTTCTACAAAACCTAAAAAGAAACCCTGAATAGAATGAATGTGACTCTTGTATCTATTATCCCACTGAAATACTCACATCTCAAAATAGTTCTTGTACAGATCCTACATTGGTATGAAAAGATATGTCCTCTTATTCCTTGTGAATATTTGCAAAATTAGCTAATAGTGATGTATTAAGTGACTTTTTCATGGAGCTGAGTCTGATTCCTCCCAGGTTTTTTTTTGTTTGTTTTTTGGATTTGGGTGGGTTGTGCTGAGGGAGTTGTTTATTGTTATTGTTTTTGCTATCATTCTCCTCTGTTTTTAGGGTAATAGAAAAACTGTTACTGCTCAAGATGACCAAGGAAACCTGGGTCATGGAAGAAATGTTGACCCTGTGGTTCTTAACAAAAAGTAGAGGCAAAGAATGCCCTGTAGACATAAGATCTATTGTTTGGCTAATTCAGAGTAAACAGACATGGTTAGGTTGAGGGTTTTTTTTTTTCACTTTAATAAACATACAGCTAACACAGGGGCCATTTGGGAGGTTTTAAAAGAATTTCTGTAATAGATTATGATAAGTGATAAGGAAAACAAGTAAAAGGACAAAAGAAAAGCAAAGGATTGTGATATGTCTTTTTTTTCAGGGAAAAGTTCAGGAAAATCTCCTCTAAAAGTAACAAAATTTTTATTCTGCAGGACAAATGAGATTTTGCTAGCAATAGTTATAGAAATAATAATCCAGGTGAAGAGAAGAGTATATCCAACACAGCCTACAAAGCAAGAACCCTCAGTGGTCCAGTTCAGATGGAGCTTAAGATGGTGCGGCAGACAGACTCTAGGGTGCTCCCCTCTACCACACGATCCCCACCTCGGGGTCTTCATATCAATATGTAATCCTCTCCCCTTGGGTGTGGGCAGGACCTGTGACTTGTTTTAAACCTATGGACTGTGGCAAAGGTGATAGATTGCCCCCACCCTTGTGATTCTGTTACATTACATAAGACGTCTATTTTGGTAGCGGACACACTAGGAGAGTTTTCTTACGGGCTTGAAGTAAGCAGCCATTTTGAGGAAGCCCACATAGCAAAGAATGGTGGGCAGTATCTAGTAGCTGCAGGCAGTCAACAGCTTGGGAAAGGCTGAATGCCTCGGTCCTACAATTTGAAAGAAATGAATTCTGCATACAACCTAAGTGACCCTGGAAATGGATTCCTTCCTCAGTGGGGCCCCCAGGTGAGAGCCTGTTCCTGGCCAGCACCTTGATTGAAGCTTTGTGAAATCCTAAATAGAGGAGGCACCTAAGGTGTGCCAGGCTCCTGGCCCACAGAAATTGTAAGGTAAGAAATTGTGTTGTTTGAAGCTGCTAGGACTGTGATAACATGTTATGCCACAATAGAAAACTAATACAAGTGATGAAGAGAAGTAGGGAGAAAGAAAAGGAGATAGATCATAGAGGGCCTTGTGCAACACACTAATAATGGATTAGAAAATGTACCAGTAGGATAAAAAAATACATGTAACTATTGCAATGCCTAGTGAAGAGGTAATAAAGACCCAAACCAAGGCAGTAACAAGGTAAATGAAGAGACATTTCTGGTTGATACTTGAGAAACAAAACAATTCTAGCCATAGGATGCAACAAACAAAACCTAATATCACCTCCCCCACACACATACGTATACCTATCTTTACTAAACATACAGAATAATTTAAAAATCATTAATTTTACAAGTATTTATTAAATGTGTATTGTATGGTAGGTATTCTATTTTTTTAACTGCTTGAAAGCAACAAGGAAAATGACTCTGCTTTAAAAGAACATACACATATATCTCTACAAGACTTGATTTAATGAAAATAGAAGAATACCACCATGTGATTGATCCTGTCTACCATCTCTAACATTGGCTCCAAGGGGCATGCTGTGGCTGCCGGTTTTCTGGTTTTTTTTTGGTATTATTAATGTACAATTACATGAGTAACATTATGGACACTAGACTTCCCCTATTATCAAGTTCCCACCACATACCACATTACAGTCACTCTCCATCAGCGTAGTGAGATGCTATAGAATCACTACTTGTCTTCTCTGTGCTATACTGCCTTCCCTATATCCCTCCGCCCCTGCTACATTATGTGTGCTAATTGTAATACCCCTTTTTCCCCCTTATCCCTCCCTTCCCAACCATCTTCTCCAACCCTTTCCCTTTGGTAACTGTTAGTTCATTCTTGGTTTCTGTGAGTGTGCTACTGTTTTGTTCCTTCAGTTTTTTCTTTGTTCTTATACTCACAGTTGAGTGATCATTTGGTACTTGTCTTTCTCTGCCTGGCTTATTTCACTGAGCATAATACCTTCTAGCTCCATCTATGTTGTTGCAAATGGTAGGATTTGTTTCATCTTATGGCTGAATAATATTCCATTGTGTATATGTACCACATCTTCTTTATCCATTTATCTACTGATGGACACTTAGATTGTTTCCATTTCTTGGCTATTGTAAATAGTGCTGCGATAAACATAGGGGTGCATATGTCTTTTTCAAACTGCACTGCTGCATTCTTAGGGTAAATTCCTAGGAGTGGAGGATTCCTGGGTCAAATGGTATTTCTATTTTGAGTTTTTTGAAGAACCTCCATACTGCTTTCCACAATGGTTGAACTAGTTTACATTCCCACCAGCAGTGTAGGAGGGTTCCCCTTTCTCCACATCCTCGCGAACATTTGTTGTTGTTTGTGTTTTGGATGTTGGCCATCCTAACTGGTGTGAGGTGATATCTCATTGTGGTTTTAATTTGCATTTCTCTGATGATTAGTGATGTGGAGCATCTTTTCATGTGCCTATTGACCATCTGAATTTCTTCTTTGGAGAAGTGTCTGTTCAGCTACTCTGCCCATTTTTTAATTGGCCTATTTGCTTTTTGTTTGTTGAGGTGCGTGAGCTCTTTATATAATTTGGATGTCAACCCCTTATTGGATATGTCATTTATGAATATATTCTCCCATACTGTAGGATGTCTTTTTGTTCTACTGATGGTGTCCTTTGCTGTACAGAAGCTTTTTAGTTTGATATAGTCCCACTTGTTCATTTTTGCTTTTGTTTCCCTTGCCCAGGGAGATATGTTCATGAAGAAGTTGCTCACGTTTATGTCCAAGAGATTTTTGCCTATATTTTTTTCATGACTTACATTCAGGTCTTTGATCCATTTTGAGTTTACTTTTGTGTATGGGGTTAGACAATAATCCAGTTCATTCTCTACATGTAGCTGTCCAGTTTTGCCAACACCAGCTGTTGAAGAGGCAGTCATATCCCCATTGTATATCCATGACTCCTTTATCTTATATTAATTGACTATTTATGCTTGGGTTTATATCTGGGCTCTCTAGTCTGTTCCATTCGTCTATGGGTCTGTTCTTGTGCCAATACCAAATTGTCTTGATTACTGTGGCTTTGTAGTAGAGCTTGAAGTCAGGGAGCATAATTCCCCCTGCTTTATTCTTCCTTCTCAAGATTGCTTTGGCTATTTGGGGTCTTTTGTGGTTCCATATGACTTTTAGAACTATTTGCTCTAGTTCATTGAAGAATGCTGTAGGTATTTTGATAGGGCTTGCATTGAATCTGTAGATTGCTTTAGGCAGGCTGGCCATTTTGGCAGTGTTAATTCTTCCTATCCATGAGCACGGGATGTGTTTCCATTTACTGGTATCTTCTTTAATTTTTCTCATGAGTGTCTTGTAGTTTTCAGAGTATAGATCATTCACTCCCTTGGTTAGGTTTATTCCTAGGTATTTTATTCTTTTTGATACAATTGTGAATGGAATTGTTTTCCTGATTTCTCTTTCTGCTAGTTCTTCATTAATGTATAGAAATGCAACAGATTTCTTTGTATTAATTTTGTATCCTGCAACTTTACTGAATTCAGATATTAGATCTAGTAGTTCTGGAGTAGGTTCTTTAGGGTTTTTTATATACAATATCATGTCATCTGCGAACAGGGACAGTTTGACTTCTTCCTTGCCAGTGTGGGTGCCTCTTATTTCTTTGTGTTGTCTGATTGCCATGGCTAGGACCTCCAGAACTATGTTGAATGAAAGTAGAGAGAGTGGGCATCCTTGTTTTGTTCCAATCTTAAAGGAAAAGCTTTTAACTTCTCACTGTTAAGTATAATATTGGCTGTGGGTTTGTCATATATGACCTTTATTATACTGAGGTACTTGTCCTCTATACCCATTTTGTTGAGAGTTTTTATCATGAATGGATGTTGAATTTTGTCAAGTGCTTTTTCAGCATCTATGGAGATGATCATGTGGTTTTGTCCTTCTTTTTGTTGATGTAGTGGATGATGTTGATGGATTTTCAAATGTTGTACCATCCTTGCATCCCTGGGATGAATCTCACTTGATCCTGATGGATGAGCTTTTTGATGTATTTTTGAATTTGGTTTGCTGATATTTTGTTGAGTATTTTTGCATCTATGTTCATCAGGGATATTGGGCTGTAATTTTCTTTTTTTTATGGTGTCTTTGCCTGGTTTTGGTATGAGTGATGTTGGCCTCGTAGAATGAGTTTGGGAGTATTCCCTCCTCTTCTACTTTTTGGAAAGCTTTAAGGAGGATGGGTATTAGGTCTTCACTAAATGTTTGATAAAATTCAGTAGTGAAACCATCTGGTCCAGGAGTTTGTTCTTAGGTAGTTTTTTGATTACCAATTCAATGTCTTTGCTGGTAATCAGTCTATTCAGATTTTCTGTTTCTTCCTGGGTCAGCCTTGGAAGGTTGTATTTTTCTAGAAAGTTGTCCATTTTTTCCAGTTTATCCAGTTTGTTAGCATATAATTTTTCATAGTATTCTTTCACAGTATTTTCATTTGTATTTCTGTGGTGTTCGTAGTGATTTTTCCTTTCTCATTTCTGATTCTGTTATGTTTGTAGACTCTCTTTTTTTCTTGATAAGTCTGGCTAGGGGTTTACCTATTTTGTTTATTTTCTCAAAGGACTAGCCATGCTTTCATTGATTCTTTCTATTGTTTTATTCTTCTCAATTTTATTTATTTCTGCTTTAATCTTTATTATGTCCTTTCTTCTCCTGAGTTTGGGCCTCACTTTTCCTTCCTTTTCTAGTTTCATTAATTTAGACTGTTCATTTGGGATTATTCTTTTTTCCTGTATTGCAATATATTTCCTTCTTAGCAGGGCCTTTGCTGCATCCTACAGATTTTGTGGTGTTGAATTATTGCTGTCATTTGTCTCCATATATAGCTTGATCTCTGTTTTTATTTGGTCATTGATCCATTGATTATTTAGGAGCATGTTATGAAGGCTCCATGTGTTTGTGGGCTTTTTCATTTTCTTTGAGTAATTTATTTCTAGTTTCATACCTTTGTGATCTGAGATGCTAGTTGGTACAATTTCAACTTTTGGAATTTACTGAGGCTCTTTTTGTGGCCTTGTATATGATCTATTCTTGAAAATGTTCCATGTGCACTTGAGAAGAATGTGTATCCTGTTGCTTTTGTATGGAGTGTTCTGTAGATGTCTGTTAGGCCTATCTGTTCTAATATATTGTTCTGTGCCTCTGTCTCTTTATTTATTTTCTGTCTGGTTCATCTGGCCTTTGGAGTGAGTGTTATGTTGTATTCTCCTAAAATGAATGCACTGCATTCTATTGCCGTCTTTAATTCTGTTAGTATTTGTTTCACATATGTAGGTGATCCTGTGTTGGGTGCATTGATATTTATAACAGTTTTATCCTCTTGTTGGACTGACCCTTTTATCTTTATGTAATGTCCTTCTTTGTCTCTTGTGACTTTCTTTGTTTTGAAGTCTATTTTGCCTGATACAAGTAGTGCAACTCCTGCTTTTTTCTCTTTATTAGTTGCATGAAATATCTTTTTCCATCCTTTCAGTTTTAGTCTGTGAATGTCTTTGGGTTTGGAGTGAGTCTCTTGTAGTCAGCATATAGATGGGTCTTGTTTTTTTATCCATTCAGTGAGTACATCTTTTGATTCGTGCATTCAGACCATTTACATTTTTGGTGATTATCAATAGGTATGTACTTATTGCCATTGCACACTGTGGATTTGTGGTTACCTAAGTTTCAAGGGTAATTCCGTTACTATCTAAGAGTTTAATTTAACTTACTTCATATGATATTACAAACACAACCTAAAGATTCTTTTTTTTACTCCATTTTCTTCCTTCTCCATTCTTTGTATATTATGAATCATATTCTGTACTCTTTGTCTATCCCTTTTGTGACATCTATTTAGTCTTAGGAATACTTCCATCTATAGGAGTCCCTCCAAAATGCAGTGTAGAGGTGGTTTGTAGGAGGTAAATTCTCTCAGCTTTTGCCTAACTGAAAATTGCTTAATCCCTCCTTCAAATTTAAATGATAACCTTGCCAGGTAGAGTATTCTTGGTTCAAGGCCCTTCTGATTCATGCATTAAATCTATCATGTCACTCCCTTCTGGCCTGTAAGGTTTCTGTTGAGAAGTCTGATGATAGCCTGATGGGTTTTCCTTTGTATGTGATCTCTTTTCTCTCTCTCTTTCAAAAGTCTGTCTTTATCCTTTATCTTTGACATTTTAATTATTATATGTCTTGATGTTGTCTTCCTTGGGTCCCATATGTTGGGAGATCTGTGCACCTCCTGGGCTTGAGAGACTATCTCCTTCCCCCGATTGGGGAAGTTTTCAGAAATTACCTCCTCAATGGCACTTTCTATCCCTTTTCTCTCTGTTCTTTTTCTGGTTCCCCTATTATGTGAATATTGTTCCATTTGGATTGGTCACACAGTTCTCTCAATATTCTTTCATTCTTAGAGGTTCTTTTTCTCTCTGTGCCTCAGCTTCTTTGTATTCCTCTTCTCTAATTTCTATTCCATTTACCCTCTCTTCTACTACATCTAATCTGCTTTTAAATCCCTCCATTGTATGTTTCATTTCAGATATGGAATTTCTTAATGATTGAATCTCCATCTTAAATTCATTCCTGAGTTCTTAAATATTTTTCTGTACCTCCATAAGCATGTTTATAATTTTTATTTTGAACCCTCTTTCAGGAAGATTGGTGAGTTCAGTTTCATTTGGCCCTTTTTCTGGGGTTTGTGAGATTTTGGTCTGAACCATATTCTTTTGATGTTTCATATTTTTGTGTGGTGCCTTCTAGTGCTCAGAAGCTCCAGTCTCTAGAGCTTCTCAGTCCGTAGAGTGAGGTTGGGTGTCTTAGGGGAGCGGAGCTAGTGCCCTGTTTCATGAGGTCTGCTCTGTTCATGAGGTGTGTATGCAGTCTCGTGCAGCCTTCTTTCCTGTTGCTATTTTAGGGTTAGTTGTATTAACCATATTTTCTCACTGTGGTTTTGGGAGGAGGTCTCTTTCTCACCTCTCATGCCACCATCAACCTGCTGGCCTGAGGGTTTTTCTGCCTTGCAGTAACCCGGCCAAGGGAAGAGCTGAGGCACGGCCTGCCGAAGCAAAGGCAGCTCAACTGCCGAGAGCTGTGGCTGCTGTTTTAAGCTTGAAGTTCTGGGAAGGGTTCTGGAATCCACTATTTTCTCCTATAACCTTCATGATTATGAGAAAGGGCTCAACAAAGTTAGTGCAGAAAATAACTGATCTGACTCAGGAAGGAACTATGAGAAAAGAGACATTAATTAAACCCCTAGAAGTATGTCAATACTGAGGAGAAAACAGCAGAGAAAGCCAGATATACATACCTACAGTACCCAGGAATTCTGGTGCCTTCTTTAAAAGTCTAGATCCCAGAGTAATTCCTATATGCTCAGCCACCTAATTTCCTTTCTTTATCGTGATAATTAATTCAATTGTCCCTTTATATTTGGAAGATATCTATATTTTTAGTCTATAGCTTATCATTCTTTTAGAGATAAACTTTGTATTTTTTTTCCCTACTGGAAAGCAGGAATTGTTATCAGATTTTAATAATAATCCCAATCATTCAGGGGTCAGTTTCATTCTGTTTAGAAGTTTGAAGCAAGTGGTGAAGAAATTTAAGAAAACCATTGTCCCAATATATGGTCAATATGAAAAGGATTCTTCTCTATTTTGTATAAAATTTGAGACCAAGCTCTTTTAATCATGAAGATTTCCACATTTTCTAATATTAGAAGAGATTGTCTTGACTTTGACTATGCCTTAAAAGTTTCATATGAATGGCATATGTGTTACTACCCATAACCTCTCTACTCTATGAGCTCCTAAAATCATAAAACAAATTTTACTGTGGTAGCTAATCTTCAAAGATGTCCTCACAATTAACCAGGCCTCCCAGTATTTGTGCCTTGGGTATTGCCATCTCTGTGAATCTAGCTGATGCTGTCACAGACTTTTAACTAATACAAAGCAATAAAACTCATTCTGTATGACTATCAAGGCTCCATTAGTAAAAGCTTTTCAATTTCTGCCTTGATGTCTTGGGAGGCTTGCTCAGGATGCCAGGGACCATGTAAGATGTTGCATTCCCACGATATTGCCAGGCTGCGGTGGAAAGACATCCCCAGCCGACCTGTAACTCCTCCAGCCATACCAGCCCAAGTGTCAGTTGTGAGTAAAGACGTCATGGTCATCTAGCTACTGATTGAACCCACACTTGATTGCAATTTCTGAAGAAAATTCAAGAGGTAACTAGCTGAGTCCAGTCAACCACAGAATTGTGAGAAATAGCAGTAAATTATCATTTTTGCCACTGAGTTTTGGGGTGCTTTACCATGTGGCAATAGACAGCTGGACTATTTATTCACTGGAAAAATAGATTTTTTGCCTTTGCTGATAACACTTTCCACCTTTTACTTCATGAAAGGTTAAGTACAGAGTGTTGAGTTTTACCAGAATCACAATTTTAAGAGTAAAATTTTTTATGCACATGTAAAATCAAGAACTTACCTGCCTTTCTTTGAAATAGTTTTATTTCTCTTTTGATAAGCATTTTAGCATTGACAGAAACACTCACAAAAATGATTTCAAAAATTGCTTTCTCTTATTTCTGAAAAGATCAAAATGGGGAGTAATTCACATAATAGATGCAGAACTCTGCCAAAATTGATTTTCCCCTCAAAATTTATCCAAATCTTCCATTTTTACCAAGAAACATATCTTTCTTGGAACACTTAGTTTCTCTTACTTTCCATGCCTGTGGTAGCAGTTCGCTTACTTATCAGGACCATTTACGTCATTTGATTACTGAATAAAAGAATTCACACATATATTTGAGTGATACTGATATGCCAGGCACTATAGTAGGTGCTAAGAATGGAACAATAAACAAGGTTGACTTGGTCCCTAACCATTTGGAGTTTACAGATTAGTGGAAATGACAATCACCAGAGGTTTCCAAATTTTCTCTGCTCAGAGACCGCTTATTTTCTAAGTAAGTTTTTTTCTCAGTGCCCCTAGACAAAAAGAAATACCTAACATTCCATGCAGTAAGTGGTGAGGCCCCAAAAATTTAATAAGTATTTTTGTTCTAACAACTTAGTACATATAAATAATGCACATAAATTTAAAGAAAAAGTAATATGTTACTTCATTCTTGAATTTCTTAGCAATGAGATGCATGCAGCTGTTGGGCACTGCACAAGTTCTGAAGTGTTGGAATCAGACTGGGTACCACCACCCTCACTTCCTGCTTTACATCGATTTACACGTAGTGCTTTCTTTTTATTACAGGAAATCTTGGCTTCGTAAAGATATGATGACATCATATCTACTAGCAACATCTAATACAGAAACTGTGAACTATCTTGGGTTCATAATTCACATAGTTCCAATAGATGTTGAGTATCATTGTGTTTCTTTCTAAGTTTTAAAATTTGAAAATTTTAAATATCCTGTGGCACACCTGTGAGTTTATGCAGCACCCCAGTGTTCCTGGGTGTGCAGTCTGGGAACCAAAGAAAAGATAAAGAATACAGACTAATATAGCCTGGTTAAAAATGTGGGAGTCAGATGATTGCTTGGATTCCTCTCACAAGTTCAGCACAGGCAGCTGCCAAATTCAAGTCTGATGTAGATCTGCTTCACCAAAATATCAGCATAGCAGAGTTCTGCAATACTTAGAAGTATTTCTGAGTGGGCAAAGTCCTATCTGTTGAATTCATAAAATCTAATGGTCAATTATATCTAAGTAGTGTTTGAAATTAAATTATTAGTTAGCTATGACAGGGGCTATTATAAATGCAGGGAAAAAAAGCTTACATTAAACATATAGAGAATACATTTCTGGAGACAGCAAATTTTATTTTAATATGAAAAGTAAAAAACATTTCCTTAGATTTCCGAGGCTCACTATGACCATGGGGATAGCAGTTCGATGCGACCAGATATGTTACACAGACAAAAAAGGACTTAGAACTTTTATGACCATTTATAATATAATATACAGATTATAAATACTCTATACCTACTTGGAACAAATTAGTCGTTGTTTCCAAAAAAGAGTTCAGGTTCTATCTACAAATGAGATATAAGTATTTTGTTGTTACACTAAAAATAATTACATATACAAAAATCTCATGACAAGTTCCTTTAGGTATCTTTATATTGTGTCATTTAATAAGAGATCTTGAAAAAGAGAAAACTACTCTGTGAAATATCAGATTAAATTTGCTTGTGTTTCAAGAGCACTTATTATGTGTCAAGTGCTTTTAATGTGTATTCACAGCCAACGATAAAATGTTTACTATTGTTAACGATTGAAGTGTCTAGAACAGAAATTGCCCATTGCCACCCAGTGGCTATCTTCACTTAGGAGTGATGTTTTCTGACCAACACCGCTTATAAATTTTCAAATGTGAAATTAATATTTAAAATTGAGTTGTTTCACAAAGAAATCTGGATTATAAGTTCCTTATGTTTATTGAAAGATATGGTAAACTTGGCCTTGAATGAAACATGTGGTGCTATGTGGGTGTGTGTCTTTAAATGGGAACTTCATTATCTGGTTTATCACATTCCGCACTGTACCCTATTTTATTATACCTAACTGGCCAAGGAGACTTTTGAATTTGTGAATCCTGCTAGAAGCTAGTGGATTTATCCAGATAATGTCTAAATCATAAGGATGACTGAAGAATAATGGTAAAACTTCAATATAGGACAAATAAAACATACTCTTAGTTTAACAAAACACACCCTAAGTCAGCTTTTTTTTTCTCTTTAGGAGAAGTGCAAAAGGGAAAATAATACTAAGATATATCTTCAGTCATAAGCAAGTTTTATAAATGCAACTTGCCAAATAAACTTCTGAGGTGGGAAATTTCAGTAAAGTAATTAATGAGAAGTAGTGATCATGTAGACAAATTAATAAAATACCTGGATTCGCTGTGGAAATCTAAAGACAGTTAAAGGCAAATATCGTTTTTCCAATAAGATTATTTAAATGATTATTTAAATTATGGATTAAATAAAAAATATCAAGATAGGAAACTTCAAATGACTAAAAAGAAATAAAAACACCTCACCTCCTTCCATGAAACTTACCACCCATTTAAAATATAATGTAGCATGTTTTAATTCTTGCATTTAGTTATTTTTGTTTTGTTATTTCTTTTGAAAAATAACGAGGTGATTTGTAAGATTAAGTACATGTAGAACAGGGTCAAATGCAGAAAGACATAAGACACAAAGGGATAAGCATCCTAGTTGACTTAGAATTAATATTTTATTCATGCACAAAAATTAGAAATGAATTCCTTGGTTTCTAAAACAAAAATTCATATATACAGGTACATGTTAAACAATTTTGTCTGATGATACAAAATTTATCTAACCAAAGATTCATGCATAAAATTCCAAGGTAACCATAACATGGGATGCATTATTTATAATGAAGTTGGGCTGTAGATTTACAACAAAAGAATGATAGCTAAATAAGTGTGGTGGGCAGAATTCTAAAATGGCCCCCCAAATTTCCAGTCCCTGATGTATATTCTCTGTATAACCCTCCTGAGTGCAAGACTATGAATATAATGGGTTTCAATGCCATGATTAAGTGGTGCTACATGACAAAGGGGAAGGGATTTTGCAGATGCCATTAAGGTACCAGATCAATTAACTTTGAGTTAATCAAAAGTCGATTCTTCTGGGTGGGGCTGACCTGATCCTTTAAAAAGGATTGCTTCTTAAAGAAGAGCCCTTAAAAAAGAGTGGTCCCTTCTTAAAAGAAGAGATTTGAGTCAGTCACTACCCCAGAGGACCTCCTGCTGGATTTGAGGAAGTTAGCTACTATGTTAGAAGAGGTCTTATAAAGAAGACCATGTGGCAAAAATCTCAAGGCAGTCTCCTAGATCTGAAAGCCATCCCTTGCAGATGACTAGCAAGAAAATATGGACATTAGTCTTGCAACTACCATGAACTGAATTCTGTCCACCAAGTTGCTTGGAAGAGACCTCAGAGCATCATGGGAGATTGCAGTTCCAGACAGTGTCTTGATTTCAGCCTTGTGGGACGCTGGGCAGAGAACACAGCTAGCGCATTCCTGGGTTCCTGACTCATGGAATCTGTGAGATAGTAAACGGGTGTTGTTTTAACCTACCCTGTGGTAAATTGTTTTGCAGCAATAGAAAACTAATACAAGATAAAATTTCATTTCTCTTTCATGTAAAAGTATCCCAAAGATGAATAGTCCAAGACTAACATGCTGTCTGAGTCAGCAGGATCCAGGCAGCTCTATTTGACTGCTTTGCCATTTTTACTCTGTCCTTTCATGATGCAGAATTGTGGCTCAAACCCAGCAACTGCATCTGCAAAGACAAAGAAGAAAGAGGGTATGTCCATTCCTCTTTAAGAAACCCAGGAGTCCACCACACATAAACATATTACTTTTTCTTTAAATTTATGTGTATTATTTGTATGTACTAAGTAGTTAGAACTCTGTGAGCAGAGAAAATTTGGAAACCTCTGGTGATCATCATTTCCACTAAATCTGCAAGCTCCAAATGGCTAGGGACTGACTCAACCTTGTTTATTGTTCCATTCTTAGCACCCACTATAGTGCCTGGCACATCACTGGCCATTATTTAGCGGCATAGCCGCTAGCTGTGTGTGTGGTTGAGTGGAGGAAAGATTTTGACAGTCTAGAGAAACAGAAAGCTAGCATGTCCCTGGATGGTCTCTTTTAAATTAAAGCTCTCTTAAGGAGCTAGATTACAACAAACTTGTGGTTGTTCTACGTTATTTTGGAAGAGGGATCCGTATGCTTTACAAATTAAATGATAAAGAAGCTCAGACTTTGTATCAAATCACAGACCCTCTGTTTACTATGTGGCTTGAAGAGACGTGTGTCACTTCTCTGAGCATCAGGTTGTTCTTGTAATCTGTCAACTTTAAGCATTTATTCCAATGTGTAGATATTGCTGGGAAGATTAAGTGGAAACACGCAGAGTTATAGGAGTGACGGTGCCAGTTATGTAATGTTACACTATAGTGTGGTAGCTGCATTCACTTATTAAGGAGTGTGGGGCAAGAGGTTGCACTATTGAGAATACTATTTTTATCAAATAAGGAGTTTTACATCAGCTTCAGTATTTAGGAAAATATGTAATTGAAACCACAGATTACTGCAATACCTAACATGGATAGAAAAAAAAATGACTAGGTGTTTTTATTCTATCACCTTGTTCACAATTTACCTAAACACTACAGGAAAATTTAGTGGAATTCCAGAAGACTTGTCAGGGATGAATTGGTTCACAAAAATATCACCATACAACTAAACAAAATAATCTATTTGATAAGGCCATTTAGCAAAGCCAACTTAAATATCAAAGATTATCTTTTAAGAGTAATGAATTACATTAAATTGGCATTTGCTTACTTTGTTGATGATTAACCAACAGTTGTAGCTGCTACTTAGGGTTGCTCCACTTTGGATGTCGTAAGCCAGTTCTGGTAACATAAAGGAGATCTAAGCTTCCTATGCTAGAGCTGGTAGACATGCATATATTTCCTTATTAGATAGTAGATATTTTGTTTACAGAGCAGGTTAAAATGAAATGAGGGTGAGAAGATTAAGACAGAGCCCTATTTTCTTCATGCAAGATACTTAAATCATCTGTTTTATTTGTCAAAGAAATCTTTTCTTTGTGCTCTGATTTTAGCTCTAGTACCAGGAAATAGGTTTTAAAAATGTATTAATAGGCTGAAAATTATGGTAGATTTTTATGATTCAGACTCGGGATAGTTCCTGGAAGTGGAATCAAAATCTGATGAGAGATTTATGAAAGCTACAAACACATACACTCCTATATAACTATTTTATTATTCTCATTCATTTGCTCTGTAAGATTAAATAACATAGCACAATGATCAGAATTAGAGTAGCTATAAACCAAACTTGATTCTCTCACACAAGATGCAAGATTAAATGATCTAGTCTGGTGATTTTGTTTTGAAGAAAGGTGATGTTTTGAGGGATATGCAGAGCACTAATTGGTCCCATATATTTTGGATTAATGTATGTGAATATATCTGTTAGATATATGTCTCCAACAAAAACCACATGTATGTATACATGTTGGGTGCATATATATTTTTTCTATAAGTATATGTGGTTTTTATATAGACACAATATATAGAAACACACACCTCATAGACATCAATGTATCTAAATGTGTAGTATATACATTAACATTTCAAAAATATTAGCAGTAGCAAACTCTTTTATAACAAAGGCAAATAGATATTTTGGGAAATTTATACCCATTCAAGTTCTCATTTAATAATTTTTCTCAGTTTGTGTTTGTGTATAAGACATCTAGAAATTAAAGACCTATATACAAGAAAAGGCCAACATTGATGAAAAATAATGGCAAGTCAACAGCAAAAGAAATGTTCATAAAATTATACAATTTTATGAAAGCAATATAAAGTAAGCATATATAAGTATGTGGAGGAATATCTTGCTTGATATTGATGAATCCATGAAAAACCCCACAGAATTTGCCTACAAATATCAGGTAATTATGGAAAATTGAGAATTGTCATGGTCACTTTTTCCATTTTTTCCTCAGGTCTTACCTTTGTACATTGAACATGATTGCAGATACTATAATAATTTAAGATTTGAAAATTTCCTGATTATAGTTTGTTAATTTGGTTTCATAATGATTATAATTTTGATCCATTTAAACACCAGTTTTATGAAAATCCTTTTTTTAAAGAAAAAATATTCTTGAATTATAAATAATTGAGCCCTATTATTGTCTGTGCGTGGGCCAGGGAGTAGGAGAAAGTGGAGTAGTTAGCCTTAATTATCTGGATAATTTATTTCTGTCAACCCAGGCTTGGTCCCCTTTCCTTTCAAAACTGAAAAGTTATATTAGAAATTATAGTTTGTCTTAAAGCAACTATAACATTAGAGACGACATTTCAGCACATTTGTGCATAAGTTATTTTCACTGTGTCACCTTTCCCTGTACAGTGAGGCAGCGCTCCTCTCCTAGGAGAGAGACTGAGAGAGTAGATGACAGGAGGGTCAGGGGACTCCTCTCTCACTCGAAGGCTCCTACCGTTGCCGTCTGAGATCGGATTGTTAGCCCGTCAGCGTGGTCTGTCTGAATCCCCTGAGTGTGGCTCAGCCAGCTAAGAGGAAACACTGTGCGTGTTGGCTATGCGTGTCCTTAACAACACCCAGTCGCTCAGTCATGGAGCCTAAATGGGGCAGCAGACAACACCTTCACACCAGGGTGGGGTAACTGAACTTTCCATTGACGTGCCCTGACCTGATAAGAAGGCACAGCAGAGGGCCTGGCTGAGGAGCCCGGAAAAGCTTGACTGCTACTGACCTTCTCTTGCCCGTTAAAAATGGCAGCTTCTTTTACTCCAGTCAGTCAGAAACAAATGTAATAAAAAAATCTTTACTCAGAAAACCAATAAGGTGCTTCTTTATGCAGTGATGAAATACAACCACTAGATGACACCAAGAGATAGTTTCTATATGTCCGGTTAATACCCAACACTGTTGCGTGTTCAAAGGTGACATTCTTGTGAAGATTTTCATTGCAGTCACAGATGTGGGCCAATTAAGTGACGTAAATTTTTAGAACTGCCTTGCTTCAATATTATCACTTACCATCGAATCAGGAAGACAAAACCAAACCAAACAGAAACAAAACAAACAAACATATACATTGGATGTGGGGTCATTCAGATGTCCACCCTTAAACATTTCTACTTTTGTTTCTTGCAGATCAAACCATTAAAAAGGTGTTCCAGGGTAGTTCTTGCTATAAGGGTGATTTTGGAAATGTTCTGCCAATACTTCTATCAAAACCTTCTTGAGAACTTGAAATTCAACTGTTAACACTTCTCTGTTGTCTACATTTTAAAATCCAAGTCTCACCAATATGCATCTTTACATTGCTGTAAACACTTGGCCTGCTTATATGTAAGAAAGAAAAAAAGGAAACTAAATATGAGTAAGTTTGAACTCTCTGATGATTATCTGTATTTCCTTCAAAAACAACTAATGTTTATCTTGAAGTTAGCAAGCATGCTGAGGGTTCATTGCCAAATTAATGTAATTTGCATTCTGGGAACAGTATTCAACTTTAAAACAGTAGTTTCCTTATACAGCATAATACTGTTTTAATAGCAGGGTATCTATATCATAAGAGTTGCATACAAATTTCAAAATCCACTGTTTGAACCAGTAAAAAGCTCCAGAAGTCCAATATCATGAAGAAACAGTATTAAATACATAATTCTAATAAGTGTGGCTCAAAACTTCTGGGTAAAATTTCTACATGTAGCTTTGAAAATATGATGATTTTGTTATTTTAGCCAGCACTGCCACATGGTAAATAAAATTGCATGTTTTTCACTATATATAAATACATATATATGTGTGTATATATATATATATATATATGTATTATTTTAAAAAGACTGAATATCGATTGCATAATGAAGAAAATAAATGTTCTTGATCCTGAAAGCAGCATTTTAGATGTATGGTCATTCCTAATAGATAAATGTGTAGAAATTAACAGAACACAAGGTCACACTCATGTATTGAATATTAATTTAATAAAACACATGCACATCTATCAATTTACAAATCTAAAATGACCAGAAAAACATTCTTCACTTCAGAATATTTTTTTTGAAACAAGATACTGTAATCTGGTTATTTGGTACATCTTTTCTGTTTCCTTTATGAATTTTGGACAGTTATGTAACTGATTTTCCCAGGTTCTGTGGGGTTTTCTGAAATTATAGCCAAGTTTTCTTATTAAATAGCACTCATATTTTGAAATCAGTAGACAGACATATTTCACATTGAGTATCTTCATTAAAAAATGTTGGCTAATTTGCATAAGAAACATTAGTACCTATATAGTTCCTCTTTTTTTTTCATTAAATGGAAAAACTTAGGATGGAACTGCTTAAAAGTGTGATTTGGTCCAGTAGTAAAAATGTTGATTTTATTATAAATTAATGCATAACTTTCATTAGAATTTCTCTGGAATTGCACAATAATATAGGAAATGAGTCACTCAAAAATATTTTATTTTCAGAAGAAATATTTGATTCTAAGAAATTAGCCATTTTATTTTATTGGAATATTTAGATGGGAGAAAGGTCTTACAGTTTTATACCAACTACTTATCTCCCTATGGTTCTATTGACTTATATCTTCTCTGTTGAGTTGACTGTTATTAACTTTCCATTTCTGAGAAAAATGAATTTCAAGTCCACAAAATAGTACACACACACACACACACTCGCACAGCCCATTCTAAAATGCATTGTGTGTATTATAAATAGCATCCACACTAATACAGTTTTGTAATGCCATGACATGTTAACTCTTCTTTTTTTACTGGAAGACCTGAAGTAGTAGGTGTTATCGTCTAACTCTGCTTAATAGTGGTTGTACAGATACGAGACAATGGAAAGAAAAGTAGCCTGAGATTTTTGTAATGCATAGTCAAATGCTTACATTAAAGGTAAACTATTGAGCTTAATTGGGAGTTTTTGCTTTTCATCATTTATTTTCCTATGTCCTATGTCACTTAAACAGAGATATTTCATCATTTGATTATATTTATTGAAAACTTTGAATTATTAACCATCCGAGTTTTAGATGGAGACCTCACAAAGAAGCTTAAAATAATTTGGCTGTCTAATTTATTTTTCTTCCTTTTAATTTTTTTGATAGAGGTATTTTCTTTATTTTTCCCTCCATTTACAGGTGCAGAATTAAAGAACACGTTCACTCACTATATTATTGATGCACTTAAGTGGAGTGTTCCAAAGCATGTAATTACCGTGTAGGCTTATGGCCCTGAAGTAGCCGGGGATAGTGGTGCTGCATATCCATGATTTGAAGGACATACAGGGATGATTATAGAGGCAGTACTCTACATCCATTCTAGCCCTTTTGTGTTTAGCTGGTTGTCATGGCAAATAATTGGATAGAATTTAAGCCACTTTCTTCCAAGTGGGAAATTCATAATTTTGCCCTTCACCTAATTTTATAGATACTTTTAAAGAATCTTAAAGTTTCTCCAGGAATGACGTAGAGTAGTGTGGGAAAAATGTTCACATGCAGTGGGCACCTTAGAAATTAGACTTCTGTTTTAGGGGGTAAAGAAGTCTATTTCCATTTGCATCAATTTGCTTCATTTTCTTATAACTAAGCCACAGACTTTGAGCCTCTTTGATAAAATAAGCCCAGTGTAGTTTACTTTGACAGCTTCTGAGAGAAATGGAAAACTAGGGTAAAAAATTGAAATCTTAATAAATTTTAACTAAAAAGACAGTCTGCCAAGAGTTGTACCTGGAAAAAGCATAGATAGGGCCTTTTCAAAACAGGGCTGATGGAGGAAATTGTAAATAGAAATGATTCAAGTTAATGGCGTGATATGTCACCATGAGATAGGATTAACTGACTGAAAGGCTATGTAAAGCAAGTACTAATGATATATTTACTCGTTACTTTCTGTTTTAGTTGTATAATTTTGAAATGTGTATTTATTATATTATATCCTCCTTTTCAATGTAAAATACAGTTATAAAGCCTTAGAAAATTTGGAATTGAAAGATAGTGGTCATCATCTAGCTCAATTACTCCCTAAGAGTTATCAGTCATTCAGTCAATCATTATTTACTGATCACTTATTTGATGTGTGCTCTCTGTTGGCCATTAAGAATAATGCGATAAACACATTTTAAAAATCAACAAGCAAACAAAAACTTAAGAACTTTACATTCTAGGGAATATGTCAAAATATGGAAGATGATACCTAATAGAATTGTAGCCACTTTATGCAGGTGATTGTATACCACACTAGAATCAAAATCTAAGTTCCCAACATTGTCATTCTTCAGACAAAAAGGCCCCTCTGTCAAAGTTCTTTGCTGTTTAATTGCAATGTTGCAGAAACTCTTATGTTTAGCAGTAGGTAAACGCTAAATTGAATAGTGCAGAGCTCATGTAGAAATAGTGTGGAATCCTGGAGCATCTGAGGTGCCCCTTTAAGATTGGAATCCTGTCTGTGCTCAGAATCATTTACTTCTTAGTTAAGGTAACAGGAGTTTCCAGAAGGAATTGGGGAAATGAATAAATGAAATGGAAGAAAGGCATAGCAGTGGAAAAAGAGGAAACAGAAATGGAGGAAGAAAGGAGATGACTTTGATGTCAGTACTTAGAGCACCTACCTTGTATCTGTAAATCTGAATGAAAGTCTTAACTTATTCCATGTCTCACAATCCACATTGCTGAAGGTAAATCATTCATTTGTCTTTAGAATACCAATATGGGATAGTAACTATATATATTTTACAAATGTCTAATCTCTATCATGCTATGAGGTGTGAGAAAAAAAGATTAACACTATTCATGGCAAAACTAAAATTAGTCCTGTGTTAGCCTGAAGATAACACACTAGACTGTTGCTACAAAAGAAGTTTTATTTTACTGTAACTAAAAGCCAACTTACTCTGCAAATCCTAACAAGAGCAGACAAATATACAATTGCATATATTGTGCAGTGTGCATAGTAGAAGTAAACTTCTGCAAGCTAGCAAATCTCTTCTCTCACCAATTTGTTAGTTATTTTTAGTTACTGGAAAGTAAAATGTTCTTTTTTCCCTAATAGTATTTTAGATTTCTGTTTGTCCTGACTGAGATATTGCAAGGTAGAAAAATGTAACATATAGATATTTGGCTCTTTGGAAGCCATTAATAAGCAAAATAAAATCAATTATTATAGTCTTAAGACTAAACATTATAAGAAAGAAAAGAACTATGAAATGACTTACAAGGAATTTGAGAGAAGAACTCCCTGAGAAAGACACATAAAATATATTTCCAACAAGAATAGAAAACCTGTTCAAAGTCTTTTCTTTGCAAATGGGCACCAGATGAGCTAAAATATTGCTATCGATGCCTAACTGAATTTACACAAGTATCATATTCTGTGCTGGTGAGATTTTCTAATGGAAGAGATCTTCCCAGGGCAATTGAAAGTAAGTGTAGAAAATTAAATATTTTCGTGTAATACAATTACTGATAAGATTGGGTTTATGTAGTTCTTACATCTTTTTTGTTCTACTCTTCCACTTTATGTTTTCTTTTGTGCTAAATAGATACTTTCTAATGTACCATTTAGTTTCATTATCATTTCTTTCCTTATAACTTTTTTAGTTGTTTTTTTGTGGTTTCTGTTGTGATTACAATTAGAAACTTATAATAATCTAGTTATGATTAATATGAGCTTCACTTCAATAGTAAACAAAAACATTAATCTTACAGTGGTCCATTTCTTTGTCCTTCCTTTATTCTGTTATTGTCATGCAAATTACAACTTTATATATTGTGTGCTCAGAAAAACAATTTAATTATTGCTTTTTTATACAATTGTCTTTCAAATCAGGAGGGGGAAAAAGAGTTACAAAAAAGAAACATATTTATACTGTTTTTCGTATTTACCTATGTAGCTATCTTTACCAGTGCTCCCTTTTCTTCATATAGGTTCAAGTGATTGTCTAATGTTCTTTCATTTTAGGTGAATGACTCCCTTCAGTATTTCCAATAGGCCAGGTTTGTTAGCAACAAAGTCTCTATTTTTGTTTCTCAAATATTTCAATGTCTTATTTTTCCCATCATTTTTGGAGGATAGTTTTACTGGTATAGAATTCTTGGTTGGTGGTCTTTATCTTTCAACACTTTGAATACGTCTCCCCTGCCTTCTGATCCATGGTTTCTGATGAGAAATTAGCTGCTAGTCTTGAGGGTACCTTGTAAGTTATAAGTCCCTTCTCACTTGCAGCTTTTAAGATCTCTCTCTGGCTTTCAACCATTTGATTATTATGTGTCCAAGTGTAGATATTTTGGAGAATATTATACTTGTAATTCACTGAGATTCTTAGATGTGCACATTAATGTCTTCCATCAAGATTAATATCCAGCAATTATTTCTTCAAATATTTTTCTGTCCTTTCTCCCTCTGTTGTACTTTGGGTTCTCACATTCTGGGTTTGCTGGTACACTTGACAGTGTATTCCATGTCTGTGAGATAATGTTCATTTTGCTTTCTTTTTAAAAACATGGTACATGGGGTTCCCACATCAAGCAGCCCCAGAAATGTCTTTTACCCAGGCTCTGACCATTTTATTCACTCATGTTCATGTGGACAGGAGTCAGTACAAGGGACCCAGATCTAATGAGCCCTTGTTTTAAAAACATTGTGGAACCATTGTCCCAAGTGATTCTAGGCCATGTTTCTTAATTGCCATCTTTGCTTTATAGCCTTTTTAGTTCCTCCAAACTAAGATGTATGAAGCGGGTTTGTTTGACTTGTTTGAGGCTCTCAATGTTGACAAAACAGCAGGGGCTTCCATCATCAGTCCACCCAGCTTCCTAGGGTGCTGGAATAACACCTCCATTTTGACCCCATCATTGTCTACTTTACTCATCCCATTTCTTAATTAAACAATTTAATGATCTCCACCCTGTTGGGATTTCCACCCTTGAATCTCTCCATTTTCATTCTTTGTTTTGGCCATTTTATTATGAATCATCTAACCTTCCTTACTGTCTATTGTTTCAGCATAATTTGCCCCTTTGGAAGTTGCTCTGAGACCCAGTATTGACATTCACCTGCAATATTTTATTTCTTTTCCTTTTAACTTTACTCATTGGTAGGGACCTTGAGGCTGGAGACTATAACTCAGTCTGGTCAGGATCTAAGCTCAGCCCAGAGTCAGAATTGCCTTAACACTTTTTAGCTTTCATTTTAATTTTACCCATTGGTATAGGACCTAAGGTTAGAGGCTATAACTTGGAACAGCCAGAATCCAAATTTGGCCCAACATTCTCCCTTGTTTTCATTTTAGCTTGTATATATATCAATAACCAAGGGATTGTATACTTGGCTCATTTAATCTTCATTTGTTTTTCTTTATGTATCCAGTGAAACAACTTTTCCAGAATTGGATCCTTCATTTCTAAATTGCATAGATAACTTTTGCTTTCTTAAAAAAATTTTTTTTATTAAGGTATAATTGATATGCACTCATATGAAGGTTTCACATGAAAAACATTGTGGTTACTACATTCACCCATATTAACAAGTCCCCCCATACCCCATTGAAGAAGTCACTGCCCATCAGTGTAGTAAGATGCCAAAGAGTCACTATTTGTCTTCTCTGTGCTACATTGTCTTCCCCATGACCCCCACACCATGTGTACCAATCATAATACCCCACAATCCCCTTCTCCCTCCTTCCCCACCCACACTCCCCCACCCCACCCCTTTGGTAACCACTAGTACCTTCTTGGAGTCTGTGAGTCTGCTGCTATTTTGTTCCTTTAGTTTTGCTTCTTTATTATATTCCACAAATGTGGTAAATCAATTGGTCCTTGTCTTTCTCCACCTGGCTTATTTCATTGAGCATAATACCTTCTAGCTACATCCATGTTGTTGCAAATGGTAGGATTTGTTTTCTCTTAAGGCTGAATAGTATTCCAATGTGTATATGTACCACCTCTTCTTTATCTATTCATCTACTGATGGACACTTAGGTTGCTTCCATATCTTGACTATTGTAAATAGTGCTGCAATAAACATAGGGGTGCATATGTCTTTTTGAATCTGAGAACTTGTTTTCTTTGCCTAAATTCCTAGAAGTGGAATTTCGGGTCAAATGGTATTTCTATTTTTAGTTTTTTGAAGAACCTCCATTTGCTTTCCACAATGGTGAACTAATTTACATTCTGACCAGTAGTGTAGGTTCCCCTTTCTCCACATCCTCGCCAGCATTTGTTTTTCCTAGTCTTTTTGATGTTGACCATCCTCACTGGTATGAGGTGATAGCTCATTGTGGTTTTAATTTGCATTTCCCTGATAATTAGCAATGTGGAGCATCTTTTCATGTGCCTGTTGGCCACCTGAATTTCTTCTTTGGAGAAGTGTCTGTTCATATCCTCTGCCCATTTTCAATAGGGTTATTTGCTTTTTGGGTGTTGAGGCATGTGAGTTCTTTATATATTTTGGATGTTAAACCCTTGTCAGGTATGTCATTTACAAATATATTCTCCCATACTGTAGGATGCCTTTTTGTTCTATTGATGGTGTCCTTTGCTGTACAGAAGCTTTTTAGCTTGACATAGTCCCATTTGTTCATTTTTGCTTTTGTTTCTCTTGCCCAAGGAGATGCATTTAAGAAAAAATTGCACATGTTTATATTCAAGAGATTTTTGCCTATGTTTTCATCTAAGAGTTTTATGGTTTCGTGACTTACATTCAGGTCGTTGATACATTCCTTTTGTGTATGGAGTTAGGCAATGATCCAGTTTCATTCTCTTACATGTAGCAGTCCAGTTTTGCCAACACCAGCTGTTGAAGAGGCTGTCATTTCCCCATTGTATATCCATGGCTCCTTTATCATATCTAACGTATCGCTCAGTGCCTTTTGTCTCCTTACTTATTTTCTGTCTGGTTGATCTGTCCTTTGGAGTCAGTGGTGTGTTGAAGTCTCCTAAAATGAATGTATTGCATTCTGTTTTCCCCTTTAATTCTGTTAGTATTTGTTTCACATATGTAAGTGCTCCTGTGTTGTGTGCATAGATATTTATAATTGTCATATCCTGTTGGACTGACCCATTTATCATTGTGTAATGTCCTTTGTCTTTTGTTACTTTCTTTGTTTTGAAGTCTATTTTGTCTGATACAAGTACTGCAACTCCTGCTTTTTTCTCACTATTAGTTGCATGAAATATCTTTTTCCATCCCTTCACTTTTAGTCTGTGTATGTCTTTGGGTTTGAAGTGAGTCTCTTGTAGGCAGCATATAGATGGGTCTTGTTTTTTTATCCATTCAGTAGCTCTATGTCTTTTGATTGGTGCATTCAGTCTATTTACATTTAGGGTAATTATCAATAGATATATGCTTATTGTCATTGCCAGCTTTAGATTCATGGTTACCAAAGGTTCAAGGGTAACTTCCTTACTATCTAACAGTCTAAGTTAACTCACTTAGTATGCTATTACAAACAAAATCTAAAGGTTCTTTTTTTTTCTTCCTCCTTTTTGGTCCTCCTCTGTTCTTTATATATTATGTATCATATTCTGTACTCTTTGTCTATCCCTTGACTGACTTTGGGGTGATTGTTTTGATTTTGCATTTTCTTAGTAATTAATTGTTCTACTTTCTTTACTGTGGTTTTATTTCCTCTGGTGACAGCTATTTAGCCTTAGGAACACTTCCATCTATAGCAGTCCCTCCAAAATACACTGTGGAGATGGTTTGTGGGAGGTAAATTTGATCAGCTTTTGCTTCTCTGGAAATTGTTTAATCCCTCCTTCAAATTTAAATTATAATCTTGCCAGGTAGAGTATTCTTGGTTTGAGGGCCTTCTGCATCATTGCATTAAATATATCATGCCACTCCCTTCTGGCCTGTAAGGTTTCTGTTGAGAAGTCTGATGATAGCCTGATGGGTTTTCATACAAAGTCTCTCTCTAGCTGCTTTTTAAAGTCTGTCTTTATCCTTGATCTTTGCCATTTTAATTATTATATGTCTTGGTGTTGCCTTCCTTGGGTCCCTTATATTGGGAGATCTTTGTACCTCCATGGCCTGAGAGACTATCTCCTCCCCCAGATTGGGGAAGTTTTCAGCAATTATCTCCTCAAAGATGCTTTCTATCCCTTTTTCTTTCTCTTCTTCTTCTAGTACCACTATGATGTGAATATTGTTCCATTTGGATTGGTGACACAGTTCTCTCAATATTCAATTCCTAGAGATCCTTTTTTCTCTCTGTGCCACAGCTTCTTTGTATTCCTGCTCTCTAATTTCTATTTCATTTACTGTCTTCTCTACTTCATCTAATCTGCTTTTAAATCCCTCCATTGTATGTTTCATTTCAGATACTGTATTCTTCGATTGTATCTCACTTCTGAATTCTTCCATGAGTTCTTGAATATTTTTCTGTAGCTCCGTGAGCATGTTTATGATTTTTATTTTGAAATCTCTTTCAGACAGATTGATGAGTTCAGTTTCACTTGGCCCTCTTTCTGGTGTTTTTGGATTTTGGTTTGAACCGGGTTCCTTTGATGTTTTATATTTGTAGGTGGTGCCCTCTAGTGCCCAGAAGCCCTACTCTCTGGAGCTGTTCAGCCCCTGGAGTGGTGGTGAGGGTCACAGGCAAGTGGCGCTGGTCTTTCCTGCTCCTGGATGCAGCGCCTGTCTTCACAACCAGGGCTAGTGGGCCAGCGTGCAGGGAGAAGGCTCTATGTTTTGCCCTTGTAGCTGCCATAGACAGGGCTGCCCTCTGGCTTGCCTGGTGCAATGGCAGGGGCAGCTGGTTTGAGAGCTGGTGCCAGCTGGGAGGGAGGAAGTCACAGCAGGTTGTGTATCATGGTGGGGGGCCTTGGAGCTTTGTAGCCAGCAAGGAGGATGGAGCCCTTGGAGCTCCTGAAAGTTCCCAACCTGCTGGGCAGAGTGCACCCAGAAAATTTTGTCTACCTGTCCTGTCTTCTGAGCAGCAAGCTCTGTGCAATCCTTGCCCTTTTAGAAGCCCTCTCGCTGTTAGGAATTCTCTCATGCTGCCCACCTTTCTCTTGTCCCAGAGTGGCGGATGTGTATCCCTGTTTTCCAACAAGTGGCTGGAATCTTAGTCTCCAAGTATTCCATCAGTTTTAGCTTTCCAACCCCAGTAATCCTCAGAGCACCATGCAATGTAGGTTTGGGCTCCCAGAGCAGATCTCCAGGACTGGGTATTCAGCAGTCCTAGGCCTCCACCCCTGCCCCATTCCATTTCTCTTCCTCCCTCCAGTGAGCTGGGGTGGGGGAAGGGCTTGGATCCCTCCGAATCATGGCTTTGGTACTTTACCCTTTTCCTTGAGGTCTGCTGGTTTCCCCAGGTGTAGAAAGTCTGCCACAGCCTTCTTTCCTGTTATTCTTTCAGGATTTGATGTATGTGCTATATTTTCATTTTATATGTGGTTTTGGGAAGAGGTTTCTGTCTCACCTCTCACTCCACCATCTTTAATCCTCTATGCCTGGTAATTTTTACTTTTATTAAGGGATCAAAACAAAACTGCAGTCCCATACCATTCTTGACCCTGTGACCATTCAAAGGTTCCTCATCCTCCATCCTACTATACTTTCTCTTTCTAAGCCACATGTTTCACTGAATTATGATCATTACATGGAACTTTCCTTTCTGGTACCAACTACCCAGAGTCAGACAAACTGTGAAGTTTGAGAGCATAGCCTTCCCAACACTTCTGACACTAACTGTGGGCTTGGGGGTTCCCAAAATCACCATAAGTTTAAATAATTTGTGGGAAGACCTCACAGAACTCACTAAAAGCTATTATATTCACAATTATGTTCTATTACAAGGAGAATACAAATTAAAATTAACCAAAGGAAAGATATAGGGCAGATTCTGGAGGGTTCCAAACCTGAAGTTATATTGTTGCCCAGACATATCACCCCCTTGGCCGTGATGTATGAAAACACATATGAGGTACTGCCAACCAAGGAATTTCACTAGAGATTCATTGTCCAGCATTCTTACTGGTGATCCAATGTATATATACAACTGATTGACTGACTGTCCACTTAGTTGAACTCAGTCTGTAGGTCAACCGATACCTGTTACCCAAGCCTTCCCCCCTTAATCACATGACTGTTTTTCTGATGTGGCCAGCTTCACCCTGTGTTGTGTTATGGCTACTGCTGCTCTAAGCAGAGACACTCCTCTCAGGTGTGACATTGATTACTTTCAGAAGTGGAGGTCAAAGGCCAGACCTCTCTTTGGACAAGGTCAAATTCTTCAGTACACATGCTTGACAAGCTGAATAATGACATTTCTCTGGAAATGAGGTTTTCAGGAGCACCAAAGGTTTTATGCACCCTCAGGTGGCTGCCATGCTCCTAGTTTTCACTATGATTTGCAGGCTGTTGATTTCAAGACTACCCCCTGGAACTGCGGTGGGGAATGGGAAGAGTTCAAGCTTAAAATTCCAGAAAGCTCATTGTTCCTACTGAGACTGAGCCATTTATTTTTAATATATAGTCCCTGGATTGCTGAAATTCTTTGATTAATTTCCAATTGTGACAATTTTGCCAATTTTCATTGCTTTTATGAAGGAGAGAATTTTTGGAGGTCCTTACTCTACCATTCACTGATGTCACTATCTCAGCCTGAAATTCTAAATAAAGTTATACTGGAGCATGGCCATTCTCATGTGTTTACATATCTTCTTCAGCTATTTTCCTCTGCAATGACAGGGGTGAGTAGTTGCAACAGAGACCTTCTGGCCCAGAAAGCATAAAAAACCTGAAATACTTACTCCATGGCCCTTTATAAAACAATTTTGCCAACGCCTGCTCTAATGTATAAACATTAAGTCCCTGTCTCTCTCTAACTGTGCCCAAAATAGACCACTTGATTCTCAAAACTCTGGGAGAAAAGTTAATGATATATTACAAAATTTTGTTAAAAGACCACCTTTACAATAGTTTATGACATCAGTAGTAAGGGGAAGAAATAAAATAAAGCTCTATCAAATCTTATACCCTCATTAAATCTGGGTATTACCTTCTTTTTCTTTGTTGATTTTTCCATACACCATTTTGTCAGTTTTGTAACAGAAATTTAAATGAAAATTCTTTTTTTCCCCACCTGTGTAAGTCTAGTAAAGTTAAAATAAACATCTTAAAAACTATTCTCTAACTAATAAAAAGCTATTTTTATGTAAATCAACATAATCAATCATATAATTTACTTTTAAAATTTCAATATCGTGAGTAAAATTTTGAGAAAATTATTCATTTATTCAGCAAAAATTCCTTTACATGCTCATCACTATTCAATTATGTGAATAAAAATTCTTTAGTTTGAGGAAATCCATTCACTTTTCTGCATTCCAGTTTCCTCAGTCATGGTGAACACTCATATCTGACAGATCTTTAGATTCACTGGATTTTTGCTAATCTCCTTAATCAAGAAATAAACCTGTTTCACAAAAGAATAATAAATTAGAAAATTTCTAAAAGGTAAAAATAAACTGAGGCATTATGTACTTGAATTATTGAACAAGGTTTCAAGTGCAAAAACAGGTCATGAATCTGATTTTAAAATTAGAATCTGCAACTTGCTGGCCTGATTAAATCATAGAATTTACTGAATAGTGAGAAGGTACTTTCTTTAAAGTTCTATTATGATAAATTTAATATTAACGAAAATAATTCTGAACCAAAATTTAACTTACATGCCAAAATCTACACATATCTCTGTTTATATGTCACATGCATTAAATCTGTTGTTTCATAGTATGGGAAAAACTAGATAACTTAAAACATATGGCAGCAAGTAAAGAAATGATTTAATCCTCTCTGAACTTTTCTACCAGAGTAACTGCAAAGACTGAAAGTTTAGAAAATGAAATTTTACTGGGAAAACAAACTCATTGCATGAGAGGTTCCTGTGTGCCAACGATAATAAAGTTATCTAGTCATCAAAAAAGCTGCTAATATTAGTCACTGATATTGATGTAAATTTCAACATGTGGCGAATACCTCTCTGACCACTTGCCTTTGGCCTCTCTAGTGTAGATTCAGGCAAGGGACAACCACATGTGCCTTTTGCCTGGGGGTGAAAGTATTTATAACAAAATTGTAATCCATTGGTGCTTTCCCATTCTGTATTTATCTGGACCTAAAAATTATCACCCCTTGTCATAATTTATACCCTCACATTTGGTAAAATTCTGTGCTTAGGGCAAAATAAAATGAAATTTGATTAGTTGGCATACCCCTGTTGTGGGCTATCCCCTCCTTTGCTGGCCTCCAACAGCAGAGGTAATTATAAGTTCACTATATTTTATCACTTGACTTTATCTGTCAAAATGTTGTTCTAAAAAATATATGCCTGCTGTTTTTAAGTCTTTCTGCATCCCAGTCAAGGCCTTTGTGCCAAAAATGTTACCGTTGTGTCTTTTTTCCTTGCTACCCAGGACAGAAGGAGCAGGTAGGTAACCGTCTGCGAGCTAACGGAGAACTTGAATAACTACCACAGGAGGAGCCAGTAGGGAGTTCGTATTTTTGGCCATGAATCCAGGGCTTTCATTTTAAGTTTCAGGGTGCGTCATGCAGTTGAGCACTGATTGAATGGGAGCACTGGAGGCTCTAGGGATCAAGCTGTGACATTTTTCTGAGCCCGAAAGCTGCTCACAGTTATTACTGCACAGGCCTGGCTGACTGCTACTTCAGGGGACACAGGGAGAAGGAGGTTGTGCTTCCGAGTGTGGGTGGTCGAATAAACTCTTTTAGCAGCAGCAGTTGGTCTATTTAGCCTGAAAAAGAGACCACCAGCAGCCCCCAAAGTGCTAAAAAAATTACAATCAATTTAAAAAATATATATTATATTACATAAAAGACTGTAAGAGCGATTGCCAAGCATTGCTCCACAGAATTACCAGCTGCTAAATGAGGCAGCCAAGCAGGATTTATCCTGTAACCCAGAGAATTTCCAGCTCTCCCACCAGTCTACCCTTCTTGCAGGGGGAGAGAACAAAAATCTAAACAAAACAAAAAATAGCAGCAGAAAGCAAAAAACACAAGCAAGTTTAAAGAAAATGTACTGAAGGGAATTACTGAAATGTAGTTGTCTTGGTGCTTATCCTTTGGCTATGAGTTGGTTTAGGGTTTGTTTTTAAAGGCATTGTGAATGCTGTAATTGGGCATACATTTAGATAGTGATGAAGGTCCAATTTACATCTTCAAATTCATTAAGGCGGTTGTTTGTCACTATTGTTCTTTACTATTGGTGTTAACCCTATTTCGAAGGATTATCTCAAAATTTTAAAGGCTGTAACCTGTCTTTCTACTTAAATCTGCATTTAGGTTAAGAAATTCTTGACCCCTAGAATTTTCCTAATTGCTAATTTATATTCTTATGTAATTCATAAAAGGCACTCAACTGTCATATTAAATTAAGCTAGTGGTTTTGTTAATCCAACAATTGAAGTTCAAGTGTCAGGGTCATTTGCATGTGACATAACGTTGTTGGTTTGGCTATTGAATCTTAATTTCAAATACACAAAATAAAACTTGTTCTGCACTTTGTAGTTCTCGTCACAACCCCAATTTAAAGTGTAGTGTGTGAGATAAATAACCTTTCTAGGAAATCATTTAGAAAAATTGTCACATCTTGAAGAAATCAGAGACACACCCTGCCTCAGAATTCATCCAGTGATAGGAAATAGGGAATCTCATTGTATTTTTAAATAACTTTATTATTAGAACCTATATACTTAAATTAAACTGAATTATACTTTAGTCTTTCCGGGAAGAATGTTCCTTTAAGAACCCATACCTGATTCACAAAAGTAATAAGAACCTCATTTAAAAGAGATGACATGATTAGAAAACGGCAGTCACAATATTTCCCTAGTCTGGCCCCCCTCCTCACTCAAGCCCTGCCCTTTCCAACTATCCACATTTGACATAATCCCCATTTCTGAGACCTTCCAATCATTTGTAACCCTGTAATTCTGATTTTAGTTTCTGAGTGTCCCACTTTTCAGGGTTCAGATCTATATAGCTTTATCTCCTGCTAATGATTTTCTCATCCCTTTTGCTAAGAGGTGATAGGACTGTCACCTCCTGGGGTAAAGATAGGTCTCAAAGAGTCTTCACAACCACCTTCCCTTCCCTTTCAGGCCTAAGTGTGACCTGACATTTTTAAAGCCTGTTTTCCTGATTCTCATCCTAGAAGCCACAAGACTAGGAAGATTCTGATCCTAGGAGACTAGTCTCTAATTCTTTGTAATTTCCTTCCATTTGGAGCCATACAAAATATATATAATTTATCTTCCATTTGACAATCCTCTGTGTATTTATAGCTAGCTCTCTTCTGCCTTTCTTCACCAGGAGAACCAACATTATTTTTTCAGCATTTCCTTGAATTCCTTTCACAATGTGACTCTTGGAACAAACAAATTTACCTTTGATATCTGGCAAATGATGTGACTCTTTTCATCTAAATACTAATGATGTACCTGGAATTTTATTCACTATTTCAGAAATCAAATTATACCAAGGAACTAAAACTAATCTAGAATCATTAAGCTATGTTCATAGACACTTCCACTAAAATAACATCTATCTCATCCTGCAACTCTACAGTTACTTGGAGTTTTATTTAAACACATCTGTACAAATTTAATCTTATTGTGACTGCAGATTGAAAAATCCAGGTTCTAAAAATCTTTTAAACTTAAAATTACTTATTCAATATACTGAGCATATTTCCAAAAACATTAAAAAATTTGAAGATATGCTATATACACCTTATAAATTTTCAATCAGGATTCATAAATATTTATTAAGCACCTATTATGTGTATTTGTAGTATAATTCATGAATAAGACATTTCTTACCTTGAAGGACTTTATAGGAACTATAAACTCCTGGAGGGAGGGCTATGTCTGACCAATTCACCACTTTGACACTCAGTATCAACCTGTGCCTGACACATATCAAACTTATGATGTCTTATGAATCAATGAATGGATGTTGGAGAGGAAGCAGGAATATAAACAACTAATATAATACATTGTGACAAATGCCAATCTAATTTCTGTCAAATGTTATGACCAAAGGCACAAGTATCAAATACGTACCTTCCTGCTAGAACTTTTTCTCTACATAAATTTACTTTAATTGAACACTTCTAGTAAATTACATTTCATCCAAAAGATCCACCAGGAAATCAAACATGCTGGTGAACTCAAGATGCACTGTGTCCAAAACACTGTTAAAAACAAGTTTTTGATATCCAAGTTTAGTGTACATATTAAAAATGAAAATTTGATTTTTTAAGCATCACCTCAATAGCCTCTCTTTATAGCCTAGGCAGTGAGGGTTTTATAGGACCAAAATGGTGAAAATTGCTTTAATCATAACTCAAGTAACACTGAATTCAAGAATGAATGCAGAGGCATGTTGAGTAGGAAGCCAAAGGAAGAACCTGAACTGAAGAAGAATCCAGAAGTAGGTTTAAATATCTGATATCCATATGAAGCTCTTCACATTTAAAGAACAAATCAAGGTGTGCTAGAAAAAGTGTGATCTACTTTATAGAAATTTATGATTTCTAAATGATCATTCATTTGATTTATAAATTCTTGCAATTCAAGAATTTTATTGGAAATTAATTGCAAGCTGTTGTATATGAGTCTCCCAATCAGCTACCTACTCTTTTGCTAAAACAGGCGCATTGCTATCTTCAGATTTTGTTGTCAGTTCTATTCTACAGGGTTTTATATAGATGGTCTTTTGTATCTTTGGGTCTATAATGCACATTGTTTTTCTTATCCAGAGTAATAATTAATTGAGCTATTTAAAAAAATTGCTAAAGCTAAATAATTACATCATTTTAAATGTAATTATAAAAGTACAACCTATATAATTGTTTTAGGTTGTTTTATATCCCGCCTAATTTTTTAAAGCAGACATTTGAAGACATAGTCTCTTCATAAAGTCATCTTGTGTCTCAGAAGATTAAGAAACTTATTTTTTAAGAAATGTATTAATAAATGTATTTAAGAAATTTATATAGCATATAACTTTGTTAATGTTCAGAGAGCCATTGAAACTAATTTATTTCTTAGTGTAGGGGTTTTCTAATTTACTTTTAAGTGGCTCATCCCTTTCTTCAATGGAAATCATACATATTTTAAACATTTTAAAGAAAAACAGCAAAAATAATGAACATAATAAAGTTTCTGTGGTTGAGTCATGATGGGATTTGTAACAGAAAGTACCCACCCATCCAAAGGTATCATTTACATTCTCTCCATACTTCTGAAAAAGACCTAACAATACTCCTGTAGAAGACTTTGGTTAAATACAAAGCCTTGGTCAAGGAAGAGCTGCTTCACTGTTTACTGTCTCTTGGTTGGTTAATCATTCTTTGTATCTTCCTGACCATGAGGTTTCATAGGTCACTCAGGTGAAAGTGACCTCTCCACAGATTAGTGTCAGAACACCCTGACAGCATTTTGGAAGTATTCTTCAAAACCACTTGATTCAATGACAGCCATTTTATTGTGTTGACCCCTCACCACACAAAGAATAGGCTCATTCAGATGTCAAGTGCATGCTGACAAAGGCCGAGCTTCGTTGTGAGTGGTTGTGCTTTAAACCCCTTTAAACAGATTTATCCCTCCATCACATGCAAATGTTTAAGCATTTTTGAATGAGTATTATAAAAATAGCTATTGTAACGAAATTTTAATCTGATAAAATGTTTCATGGTTGATCTAAGTAGCCAGTATTTTTAAGTAAATGAAAAAACAATGATGTTTGAATTCATAGAATCTCTCATATTCAAGATGAACATGCAATGATATAGAATAAAATTAATTGAGCACTAGCCATATCACACAATAGTGGTTCAGTTCCTATCAGAGCTAAGTTTAATAAAAAGAAACATTTATTGTTGCTTTCCATTTAGTACATTAGATAATATACTAGAAATAAGTAGTAGCAGTATTTTACTTTTGTGAATTAAAGGCTGATTAAGAGGGGATTCTCAGACAATGGATTATGAAGCAAGGCTCATAAGTCAAAAATAATTATGTGAGTTTAAAGGTGAGATAACTTTTCATGTTCGAATAGTTTAGGTATAATGCTGACAAAAAAAGAAAAATTGATAAATTATAGAATTCTCAAGATGTGTTACTGCCATTCAGATCTTACATGTTTTTCTCAGCCATTTTACTTAGAGTAATTAATGTAGTTTAATTTGAAATTAGAGTCATTTACCACCTTATCTTTCCCTTTCCCAATTACCATGCTGACTACAAAAGCAGTGTCTGAATAATGTAGTTCTCTTTAACTTACAGGGTTGTTTATTTTTCCAGTTCTGGTTTATTTCTGGGCAAGTTTGTTCTTTCTAATTTGGTAATACATATATTATATATATATTCATATATATATATAATATATGTGTGTGTGTGAATTTATTCCTTTATTTTGGAGTGGCTGGTTGGATACAAAGTTGTTCTTTTTTAAAATTTGCTTATTGAAGTATAGTTGATATACAAGTTTTATATTGGTTTCAAGTATACAACATAATGATTCCACAGTTATATAAATCATTAAATCATCACCCCAGCTAGTGTAGTTACTATCTGCCAACACAAAAAGTTGTCACAGAACCACTGACTATACTAGGCTATAATTTCATCCCCGTAACTAATTTACATAATGATTAAGGTTTGTGCCTCTTTATCCCCTTCACCTTTTTCATCAACCCACCCAACCCCTTCCCCCATGGTAACCAAAAATATGGAATGGTTCACAAATTTGCATGCCACCCTTGTACAGGGGCCATGCTAATCTTCTCCGTATCGTTCCAATTTTAGTCTATGTGCTGCTGAAGCGATTTCTCTAATTTGATTCTGATGGTCATCATCCAAGAAAATTTGTCTGTTACATATTGCTATAGACTCACTTATTTTTCTGTGCTTCATCTGTGTATGCCTCATGAAAATTGCATGTAATAGGTAACTTATTTTACTTCTGATATTTGCTAGTAAGATTTGTGATGAAAGAACTAGAAATTCCCTATCTCTTTCTCATAAATCCTACACTATCTAGAAAATTTAATCTCATTTTCAATTTCAATTCAATGTTACATAAAGCTCAAAATATCACTGCTCTTCTTCTCCATTAACTGCTAATGTTTTTTTTTTCTGATAATTACTAAGAACCAGGAAGTTAGAGACATAAGATATCTCCATATGTTAGATGGAAAACTCAAATTGTTAATGTATCATTTGCTTTATATTAGAATTTTATGACAATATGAGAAAAAGAAATAATGATCTTATCAGGAGAGTGATAATGTTGATTAAAATGTAAACCATATTCAGTGGCCAACAGATATACACTGAAGCCATAGAGCCTAGTGATTATCCACCAGCCTGGGTTCCAATTCCATTTCTGCCTCCCATTTAGCTATGTTACTTTACGTAAGTATTTTTTTAACATTTTTTAAATTAAGGTATTACTGATATACACTCTTATGAAGGTTTCACATCAAAAACAACGTGGTTACCACATTTACCCCTATTATCAAGTCCCCACCCATACCCCAATGCAGTCACTGTACATCAGTGTAGTAAGATGCCACAGATTCACTGTTTGCCTTCTCTGTGCTACACTGTTTTCCCCTTGATCCCCCCACACCATGGGTACTAAACATAATACCCCTCAATCCACTTCTCCCTCCCTCCCCACCTGCCCTCCCACACCCCTCCCCTTTGGTAATCACTAGTGCCTTCTTGGAGTCTCTGAGTCTGCTGCTATTTTGTTCCTTCAGTTTTGCTTCGTTGTTATACTCCACAAATGAGGGAAATCATTTGGCACTTGTTTTTCTCCACGTGGCTTATTTCACTGAGCATAATATCCTCCAGCTCCATGCATGTTGTTGCAAATGGTAGGATTTGTTTCTTTCTTATGGATGAATATTCCATTGTGACTATGTACCACATCTTTATCCATTTGTATACTGATGGACACTTAGGTTGCTTCCATATCTTGGCTATTGTAAAAAGTGCTGCAATAAACATAGGGGAGCATATGTCTTTTTGAAACTGAGAACTTGTATTCTTGGGATAAATTCCAAAGAGTGGGATTCCTGGGTCAAATGGTATTTCTATTTTTAGTTTTTTGAGGAACCTCCATATTGCTTTCCACAATGGTTGAACTAGCTTACATTTCCACCAGCAGTGTAGGAGGATTCCCCTTTCTCCGCATCCTCACCAGCATTTGTTGTTCTTAGTCTTTTCGATGCTGGCCATCCTTACTGGTGTGAGGTGATATCTCATTGTGGTCTTAATTTGCATTTCCCTGATGACTAGTGATGTGGAGCATCTTTTCATGTGTTTGTTGGCCATCTGAATTTCTTCTTTGGAGAACTGTCTCTTTATATCCTCTGCCCATTTTTTAATTGGGTTTTTTTGCTTTTTGGGTGTTGAGGCATGTAAGTTCTGTATATATTTTGGATGTTAACCCCTTGTCGGATACATTTACAGATATATTCTCCCATACTGTAGGATGCCTTTTTGTTCTATTGATGGTGTCTTTGCAGTACAGAAACTTTTTAGTTTGATGTCGTCCGATGAGTTCATTTTTGCATTTGTTTCCCTTGCTCGAGGAGATGGGTTCAGGAAGAAGTTGCTCATGCTTATATTCAGGAGATTTTTGTCTATGTTGTCTTCTAAGAGTTTTATGGTTTCATGACTAACATTCAGGTCCTTGATCCATTTTGACTTTACTTTGTGTTTGGGGTTAAACAATAATCCAGTTTCATTCTCTTACATGTAGCTGTCCAGTTTGCCAACACCAGCTGTTGAAGAGGCTGTCATTTTCCCATTGTATGTCCATAGCTCCTTTATCATATATTAATTGACCATATATGCTTGGGTTTATATCAGGGCTCTCTAGTCTGTTCCATTGGTCTATGGGTCTGTTCTTGTGCTAGTACCAAATTGTCTTGATTACTGTGGCTTTGAGGTAGAGCTTGAAGTTGTGGAGCATAATCCCCCAGCTTTATTCTTCCTTCTCAGGATTGCTTTAGCTATTCGGGGTCTTTTGTGGTTCCATATGAATTTTAGAACAATTTTCTCTAGCTCATTGAAGAATCCTGAAAGAATTGCATTGAATCTGTAGATTGCTTTAGGCAGGATGGCCATTTTGGCAATATTAATTCTTCCTATCCATGAACACTCGATGTGTTTCCATTAATTGGTATCTTCTTTAATTTCTCTCATGAGTGTCTTGTAGTTTTCAGAGTATAAGTCTTTCACTTCCTTAGTTAGGTTTATTCCTACGTATTTTATTCTTTTTCATGCCACTGTGAATGGAATTGTTTTCCTGATTTCTCTTTCTGCTAGTTCATCGTTAGTGTATAGGAATGCCACAGATTTCTGTGTATTAATTTTGTATCTGGCAACTTTGCAGAATTCAGATATTAGATCTAGTAGTTTCGGAGTGGATTCATTAGGGTTTTTTTATGTACAATATCATGTCATCTGCAAACAGGGACAGTTTAACTTCTTCCTTGCCAATCTTGATGCTTTTTATTTCTTTGTGTTGTCTGACTGACGTGGCTAGGACCTCCAGAACTATGTTGAATAGAAGTGGGGAGAGTGAGCATCCTTGTCTTGTTCCCGATCTTAAAGGAAAACCTTTCACTTCTTGCTGTTAAGTTTAATGTTGGCTGTGGGTTTGTCATATATGGCCTTCATTATATTGAGGTACTTGCCCTCAATACCCATTTTGTTGAGAGTTTTAATCATGAATGGATGTTGAATTTTGTCATATGCTTTTTCTGTATCTATGGAGACGATCATGTGGTTTTTGTTGTTCTTTTTGTTGAAGTAATGGATGATGTTGATGGATTTTCGAATGTTGTATGATCCTTGCATTCCAGGAATAAATTCTACTTGGTCATAATGGATGATCTTTTTGATGTATTTTTGAATTCGGTTTGCTAATATTTTGTTGAGTATTTTTGCATCTATATTCATCAGGGATATTGGTCTGTAATTTTATTTTTTGTGGTGTCTTTGCCTCATTTTGGTATTAGAGTGACCCTGGCCTCACAGAATGAGTTTGGAAGTATTCCTTCCTCTTCTACTCTTTGGAAAACTTTAAGGAGGATGGGCATTAGGTCTTCACTAAAGGTTTGATAAAATTCAGCAGTGAAGCCTTCTGTTCAGGTGTTTTGTTCTTAGGTAGGTTTTTGATTACCAGCTAAATTTCATTGCTGGTAATTGCTCTGTTCAGATTTTCTGTTTCTTTCTGTGTCAGCCTTGGAAGGTTGTATTTTTCTAGAACGCTGTCCATTTCTTCTAGGTTATCCAGTTTGTTGCATTATGATTTTTCATAGTATTCTCTCATAATTCTTTTTATTTCTGTTGTATCTGTAGTGATTTTTCCTTTCTCATTTCTGATTCTGTTTGAGTAGACTCTCTTTTTTTCTTGATAATCTGGCTAGAGGTTATCTATTTTGTTTATTTTCTCAAAGAAGCAGCTCTTGCTTTAATTGATTCTTTCTATTGTTTTATTCTTCTCGATTTTATTTATTTCTGCTCTAATCTTTGTTATTTCCCTCCTTCTACTGACTTTGGGCCCCATTTTTTCTTCTTTTTCTAGTATTGTTAATTGTGAGTTTACTCTGCTCATATGGGATTATTCTTCTTTCCTGAGGTCGGCCTGTATTGCAATATACTTTCCTCTTAGCACAGCCTTCACTGCATCCCAAAGATTTTGCGGTGTTGAATTATTGTTGTCATTTGTCTCCATATATTGTTGATCTCTGTTTTTATTTGGTCATTTTTCTATTGGTTATTTAGGAACATGTTGTGAATCCTCCATGTTTTTGTGTGATTTTCATTTTCTTTACGTAATTTATTTCTAGTTCCATACTTTTGTGGTCTGAGTAACTGGTTGGCACAATTTCAATCTTTTTGAATTTACTGAGGCTCTTTTTGTGGCCTAGTATATGATCTATCCTTGAAAATGTTCCATGTGCACTTGAGAAGAATGTGTATTCTGCTGCTTTTGGGTGTAGAGTTCTGTAGATGTCTGTTAGGTCCATCTGTTCTATTGTGTTGTTGAGTGCCTCTGTCTCCTTACTTATTTTCTGTCTGGTTGATTTGTCCTTTGGAGTGAGTAGAGTGTTGAAGTCTCCTAGAATGAATGCATTGCATTCTATTTCCCCCTTTAATTCTGTTAGTATTTGTTTCACATATGTAGGTGCTCCTGTGTTGGGCACTTTGATATTTATAATGGTTATATCTTCTTGTTCGATTGACCCTTTTATCATTATGTAATGTCCTTCTTTGTCCTTTGTGACTTTCTTTGTTTTGAAGTCTATTTTGTCTGATATAAGTACTGCAACTCCTGATTTTTTCTCCATATTAGTTGCATGAAATATCTTTTTCCATCCCTTCACTTTTAGTCTGTGTATGTCTTTGGGTTTAAAGTGAGTCTCTTGTAGGCAGCATGTAGATGGGTCTTGTTTTTTTATCCATTCAGTGATTCTATCTCTTTTGAGTGGTCCATTCAGTGCATTTACATTTAGGGTGATTATTGATAGGTATGTACTTGCTGGCATTGCAGGATCTAAGAGTCTAGCTTAACTCACTTAATATGCTATTACAAACACAATCTAAAGGTTCTTTTTTTTTTTCTTCTTCCTTTTTCTTCCTCCTCCATTCTTTATATATTAGGTATCATATTCTGTACTCTTTATCTATCTCTTGATTGACTTTGGGAATAGTTAATTTAATTTTGCATTTTCTTAGTAATTAGCTGTTCTACTTCTTTACTGTGGTTTTATTACCTCAACCTTAGGAACACGTCCATCTATAGCAGTCCCTCCAAAATACACTGTAGTGATGGGTTGTGGGAGGTAAATTCTTTCAGCTTTTGCTTATCTGAAAATTGTTTAATCCCTCCTTCAAATTTAAATGATAACCTTGCTGGATAAAGTATTCTTTGTTCAAGGCCCTTCTGCTTCATTGCATTAAATACCTCATGCCTCTCCCTCTGGCCTGTAAGTTTTCTGTTGAGAAGTCTGATGATAGCCTGATTATCTTTCCTTTGTATTTTATCTTATTTCTCTCTCTGGCTGCTTTTAATAGTCTGTCCTTATCCTGGATCTTTGCCATTTTAATTATATATGTCTTGGTGTTCTCTTCTTGGGTCCCTTGTGTTGGGAGATCTGTGCACCTCCATGGCCTGAGAGACTGTCTCCTTCTCAGACTGGGGAAGTTTTCAGCAATTACATTCTCAAAGACACTTTCTATCCCTTTTTCTCTCTCTTCTTCTTCTGGTACCCCTATAATGCTAATATTGTTCTGTTTGTATTGGTCACACAGTTCTCTCAATATTCTTTCATTCTTAGAGATCATTTTTTCTCTCTTTGCCTCAGCTTCTTTGTATTCCTCTTTTCTAATTTCTATTTCATATATCATCTCTTCAACCGTATCCAATCTCCTTTTAATACCATCCACTGTGCTCTTCAACGATTGGATCTTTGACTGGAATTCATTCCTGAATTCTTGAATATCTTTCCATACCTCCATGAGCATGTTAATGATTTTTGTTCTGAATTCCCTTTCAGGAAGCGTCATCAGGTCAATATCATTTAAATCTTTCTCAGAAGTTGTATTCATAATTTTACTCTGAATCAGGTTCCTTTGGCATTTCATATTTGTGTATGGCACCCTCTAGTGCCCAGAAGCTCTACTCTCTGGAGCTTCTCTTCCCTGAAGCAATGTCTGGGGTTGCAGGGGAGTGGTATTGGTGCCTGGGGGGAGGAAAGGGCTGTTTCCTGCTACCCGGCTGCTATGCCTGTCTCCACTGCCTGAATCAGTGGGCCGAGCACACAGGTATAAGCCTCTATGCCTTGTGTTTGTAGTTGCTATCGACAGATCTTTTCTCCGGCTGGCCTAATGCCAGGGTAGTGTTTGCCGGTTTGCGAGCCAGGTCAGGCTGACCAGGAGAAAGGCGTGGTAGGCTGTGTATCATGGAGGGGGTCCTTCAAGCTGTTTAGCCAGCCAGGGAGCTGGAGCACCTGAAGATCATCTAAGGAGGAAGATTTCTTTTTCCTCCTTAAATATGAGAGTCTATATGGCAATGCTCCTAACCTGCTGAACAGAGTGCACCCAGACAATTTTGTCTACCTGTCCTCTCTCCTGAGCAGTAACCTCTGTGCAATCCTTGCCCCTTTAGCAGCCCTCTTGCTAAGGGCTTCCTTGTTAGGAAGTTTCTCAGACTGTCCCCCTTTCTTTTGTCCCAGAGCAGCCAGATATGGATCCCTGCTTTCCCCAAGTGGCTGGAATCTCAGTCCCTCCAGGAATTCTGCCTGTCTTAGTTTTCCAACCCTGTAATCATGAGAGTGTCATGCAAGCACCATGAAATGTAGGTTTATGCTCCCAGAGCAGATCTCCGGACTTAGGTATTCAGCAGTGCCAGGCCTCCACTCCCTCCCTGCCCCATTTCTCTTCTTCCCACTGGCAAGCTGGGGTGGGGGAAGGGCTTGGGTCCCGCCAGGGCACAGCTTTGGTGCGTTACCCTGTTCTGTGAGGTCTGTTCTTTTCTCCAGGTGTATGCAGTCTGGCGCAGTCCTCTTTCCTGTTGCTCTTTCAGGATTAGTTGTATTAATTATATTTTCCCATATATGCGATTTTAAGAGGAAGGTGTGTCACCTCTCTCTTCTGGACTTTGATGATATTGTCAATTCTCACTTTGTGAATCTCTTTCACTCACATTTATTCTCAGGGCAGTAGGTCTCAGTCTCTCCTGGCTCCAGTGTTGCTGCCTCCTGCTCACTTTCTCTGCTCCCCTAAGCTCTCCACTTCTCTGCTGGCCTACTTTAGGTAAGTTATTCAAATTCTCTGTGCCCAAATTTTCTCACCCCCATAAAGGGATGATAATGATGCATCACTCCAAGGGGTTGTGGTGAGCATAAATAAGTTAAAATAAGCAATAGGTTCAGAATTATGATTGGAAGTTTGAAAATACTGTACATATTTGCCATTATTATTTTAAATAGTATTTAAAATGAATTGTTCTTAGACTGTGTTGATCATCTCAGAAAGTTATTCAAACTGAAACGTTATTTTAGGCTTTTTTTTTTTTAATGTTTCTCAAGTGAAAACTTGGAGTCCATGAAGTCAATTGAAGAATAGTAGAAAGGAAGTAAGATCTAGGTATTTTCTAATGAGAAAGGAAAGAAGAAAGATTGGGGAAAGAGAGGAAGGTGGAGTAAAGTCAGATTTAAGATAATTTATCTGTTTGGTTATAATAAATCAGAGGTCTGGAAACTTTTTCTGTAAAGGGCCAGACAGTAAATATTTTATGCCTTTGTCCGAAGTACACAATTCTGCTCTTGTAGTGAGAAAGTTGACACTGACAATGTGTAAATGAATGAGCATGGCTGTGTTTCCATAAAACTTTATTGCAAAAACAAAACAGGTCTGAGCCTGTACCTGCAGGCTGCAGTGGATCCAGTGCTCACAAAAAGGGCTTGGGCATTTTTCTCTAATCAATGTTCTTTACCATAGTGTCTTGAATGTCAGCAGGGGTTCTTGGCCATTTCCAGTTAAAAGATTCAAGCAACTAATCAAGAGTGACAAAGAACCCTGAACAGGAAATCAACCAGATACAAATACATTTGATAAGAATGCATCAGATCCTTGAAAAAAACTATCAGGTATACACAAAGATTATCTTCTATAACTCATTAGTTTACAAATGATAATATGATAATTTAAGATTAAATTCTCTTATAAAACTGTGAAAGAATCTAACACAACTTCACTAACCAAATAATTTGATTGAAAAATTATACATATATCGTAAATTTAGTGAGCCCTTAAATATTCTTTCATGATTATATTTATTATATAACCAGTATGTTTGGATATGTGTCACTTTCAAGTATAGATTGCAAAAGTGTCATTTTACTCTCGTATTCTTTTTATTCTTCTTTGTTATTGTTTTCTTTATATATAATATACTCAGCTTCTTAGGTGCCTATTTAGCTACCATTAGACTATGTTTCTACAAATTATGTGTTAAATATGACATATTTTCATTAAAATAATAATCCTACTCCTAAAATTTGTTCTACTCCATCTATTTCTAACAATCTGAAATTAGCCACATGATTCAGTATAACAAATATTCCATCTAACATCAAGGATTATAGAGAAAGTCAATGAAACTAAACTAGCTCCATTAGACATGATGAGTAAAATGTTTTAAGAACCTATAGCATTCTCTTCCATGAACACAACTCAAGTAATTATGATCTGGCCTACTTTTTATCTTCCTGAGTGCAGCAGCAGAAGCTTTCATCAAAGTAGAGCTACCTCACATTAATGGAAAAATGTTCATAAACATCAGATGAAAAAGGGCCGGGGAAGATATTTTATTCTTTGGGGAACACACAAATATGTGAAGGCCAATTTTATTCCTTAAACTGCATGTTATCTGTGGTATTATTACTATTAGTATTTATTGAGTGCCAACAACATGGGTACTCAGAACACCACATCAGTGCTGATGGAAGCATTTTGTTATGGAAAATAACCCCTGCTTAACGTGTGTGGTGTACAGGGTTGTGCTTGAAAAAAACTAACTCAAGAAGGTCTCTTGTAACACATGCATTGCTAATGAATGCCATAGGATAAAACTGACCCAAAGTGTAACACTAGTAAAATTCAAGGCTATATTCAAGGCTGCATCTTTCACACTGTTTTCTTTTTTTTTTAGCATCTTGTTTCCTTTAATCATTTTTTCTTTTGTGTATATGCACACATGTTCCATTTCTCTGTCTCTCTCTCATACACACTTTCCTTCTCTCTCGTACTCTTTTATGTATTACTCCTGACTTGCTCCAAACATCATAAGTATTTATAAAGTATACTTTTAGAAATACACATTATTATAATATGGTCCTTCACATTATGTAGAGCTACAAATATTTTGACATAGCACAAAAAACTTTAGTTGTAATTTTTAGGAATGACAAATTTATTATTCAAAGTGATAATTGCACACATTAGAAACAAAGCCTTAGATGTCCTTAACAACTTACTGCATGCTGTCACACCCCAACAGTGATCAAATAGTGTGTTGTTGCTTTTCTTCAAAAACACACATTGCAGGAATTATTTTTACATTAGTTTCCTTTAACCTAACAGTCGTAGCAATGTTCAAAACTTACTTTCATTTTTCCCTTTTGACCTTGAAGTTCCATTTTAAGATCCTCCTCTGTGAACCCCATCAACCCCTCAGTGACAGAACTCTCCCAGACGTCACCACAGCCGATCTCTTTTCTCTAAGGAGACAGCTGTTCACTTCTTACAATCTTTGCCCCAAGCATCAGCAACTAGGAAACTTGCTTCTAATGTGGTTACAAATCTTGACCCAGCTGGTGACTCCTTTTCAACAGTGCAGGTTACTATAAGCCCCATGGTAGCCCTTAGAATTGAAACCGTGCTCTACAGTACTTCAGGCTCCATATGCTGGCCCCTTGACCCTTATTCTGGGCCTGGCCTTGGCCCTCAAGCATATGCCTACTACCAAGTGTGGTACATGGCCTTGTGTATATTTATCTCTTTGTCTCATTCTCTCAATCTGTCACATATACACCAAGGCATAAAATGGAAAACTATTTAATTTATGCTATTATTTTGAAAAAATTTTTAACATTTCTAAACTATTTAGTTGCAGAATTTAGACTTTAGCTTACCCTGTTTCATTCTGGAAGTAGCATTTTATCAAATCCCAATTCTTTTGTAACATCTTAAGGATTTTGTTTACTACCACATTCAGCATAAACATATTAAGTGCTAAGAAAATGAGTGAGGCAACTGAACACCGTAACACAATGAAAGTTTTAACAAGTTTTTCACATGCACAGTAACAGATGTTTACATTTTAGAAGAATAAAAGCTAATGAATTTACATGAGCTTCGATTTATCAATTAAATCAGTACATTTTTATTTTAACCAGTTTACCTTCACTAAAAGATAGCCGTTGATTCATTTTCACATATTTACCATTTTATATTTTTTATTTCATAGTTCATCAAATTGCAACATTTTATAATTCCTCAGCAATACAAGGTGTTTTCCTAGCTGAATTTTTTGGTAAAGGTAAGAGAATCATGTAAATAGTTGGAATGGATTTTATTTTATATTTATTTGGAAGTTATGATAATTATTAAACTTATTTTTATTTAAAGAGCTAGCAAAGGACACTGAAGATAAGCCATATGTTCACTAGAATTGAAAATGAGGTTTTTTTTCATACAAACATTTGAAGCTGAAATAAGAGTTATGTTAAAAATTGCTTTACAGTTCAAATAACACAAAAAGAACATGGACTACACAAGTGACTAATGTTTTTTATTCATCAGGCAAATAATATTTTGGGTCAGAAACATTATCAAAGCATAGCCATAATTGCGACTTTTCCTTTTAGATGATTTCAAGGATTAATTACCTTGCACATGAAAAAAATCAAGATTTTATATATATATGTTAAAAGAAGTACCATATTAATTTTATTTTTACTTTCAATGTACATATTAAGGAAAAAAATGAAAACAAATTTAGTTTCACTCTCAAAGCATCTGAAAAGAGCAAAGTAGTTTATAAGTTGTGGAAACCTGGAAAAGTAGTGGATGAGGGGAAAAAAATGATTTTAATGTTCTAATAAACTGCCTCAGCAAAAACAATTTAATTTGTATTATTGTTAGAAATTTTCAATTTGTGTTTTTCTCCCTTTTATTTTCCTATGTAATGAAGTTGTATATGTTCTACTGTGGCTGAAAAAAAAAGTAATATAGTGTGTTTAAGACAGGTGCTGCTTGCAGCATTTATATAAACACAGTAGCACTTTGATCCAGCATGACCTGGACAAGTAGTTCAACCTACTGGTTGTAGGGAAATAGGAAGGAATGTGTTACAGCCAAGTTCATTCAGACATAGCAAAATTAAGAACAGATTATGAAAATGGTTGTCATTGGTAATTAATCATGAAAATCGTGGAGGAGTCAACTTACTGTGAAGGATATTGGCACAATTATTTACTGCTAATAGACCTTGCATAAGTTTCCCCCTTATTAAAGATAAAATTTAACACATCACTAGATAGCTAGTATAGGACTTTATATTTTCCTGTAAAATGTTTGATGATATCATAAACTGTTACAGTTACTGGACTTTAACTATAGAGCTGTGCTCTGCATCGAATAGAGAAGTTAAGAACAACAACCTGTGTTCCTTAAATAGCACTTCCATTTTATTTGTTGACTTTTCTGTGTTGGTTTGTTTTACTTGGTTGTTTTGTTTACATTTTGTCTTGCTGTAATTTACAAATACTTGGTGTGCCAGTGAATTTTGAAATTGAACATCTCATTGAATGAAGTTATGAGTTATAGAATAGCCATTTTTAATTAAGATGCTGATGTAAAAATAATATTTTGGCATTTGCCTCCGATGTAAATATATATACATATGTGTGTATACATATATATATATATAGATATATATATCTGTGTGTATATACACACACACAAATATGTGTACATACATATGTAATTTTATATATATAACATATTTAATTGTGTCTCTTAAATGTTAAAGTGGAAATCAGGCTGACAAATGTCATGAATAATTTGAGGTATTTTGCAACATTGCATCTAAAAAGTAGTACTTAATTAACATATAGAGAGAAATGGTGTTTCTTTTTTTTTTCATTTTTATGGTTAAAAAAGTAATATATGACATGCTTGGAAAATGTAGAAAATTTGGAAAAGTATGATGAAATCATTTAAATCAATGATAATTCCAAAACAACAAAAATCAACATTTTCTACTTTTTAGTACCTTGCCTCAGAGTCTATTTTAAAACTACATGAAGTATTTTTACAAATTTGAGATACTATATTACATAGTTTGTCTCCTGGTTTTTAACTTGTTTTTAATTGTTCTATTTAAAAAAATTTCAAAAACATTTTTTGCTTTTTATATTGTAGAATGAATATTTCTCACAATGTCATTTTTCTGCATCTGATTATTGTCTTTGGATAAATTCTTAAAAGGGGATTTATCAAATTACAGGGGCAAGAGATACTTGAGATTAGATTTGTATTATCTAGTTAATAGACTGTCGAATTTCCCCTCAGGAAAAAGTCACATATCTGGTTAAGAAAAAGCTTGTGTCCTTGAGTGCGTGGCCATTTCGTATGGGGGAAATGGTCAGCTTATGCTGTATTTCACATGTATTGGCTACTGTGAGAATGACTATTGGTCTGTATACATTATTGTCATTTGTATTTCCATCTTGTTATGTGTTCTTTAACTGCTCTGTGCCAAGTGTTAGAGATTTCTATCCAATTTGTAGGAACTTGTTTTATTAAGACATTGACCTCAATGAATATAATTTTCTTTTCCTTTTCCTTTGTACTTAAAATAAATTCTCCCCCAGATCAAGAAAAGAAAAATATCCAATTGTTTCCTTGCAGATTTTGGGAATTATGTGCACTGAATATAGATGGATTAAAGGAAATCATTTATAGTACCTTTTTGTATCATAGATCATATTTTTTCAATGGTCAGTGGTATATTTTTGGAAAAATATCACATATCAAATGTTCTCTTTGAATTTTATTATAATCATGTATTTGTTTATGAAGTTGTCTTGAGGTTTTAAGATGTACATTTGATTTTTTATTTTATTGATAGGTTTGCTTTTTAATGCGTAGTGTGAAATTAATATCAAAGGCAAAATAAATCAGTTTAAAATTTGATATTTTAATAGTTCATACATAAATTATGAAATGTAGTAACTTTTAATATTCTATTCTTCTGAAGAAAAACAGTCTTGAAAATATGTATTTTAAGCTATGTTATCTCTCATATCACAATAGGTGTTTCTCTCTGGGAATGTTTGACCTAGTACACAAGACAACAGCCCACAGCAGGTGCCAGGAGCTGCCATACTTCCTGGCACTGCACTGTCAATGCACTGGGTTAAATTCTACCCACTTTCATTTAAGCAGCTCTAAACTGCTAACTTGCAAACCAATGATAGCAAAGTTTAACTAGCTCACAATTGATATGTTTTATGTTTGGTGAACTAATAAATTTCATTCCGTATTTAAAAGAATATAGAAGTTCTATTAAGAAATTAACCTTGCTATCTTGTAAAAACATAATTGGTGCCACTTGAATGACCTTAGGTCCTCTTGCTTTTCAATCTAGGCTACTTTGACCAGAATAGAGCATGCAGGAGGCCATGACACCTCTCCTTCTCGGGGCCCCAGCACTGGGCGATTGACTAAGTCTTGCTTATCCTCTCATATTGAGCATTGCCTTATTCACACTTTTAATTTCCCTTGCTGAAAAATTTAGATTGAATTGTTTCATTACCTAGGGCTCTCTGGGATGAGATGGTTCTTGGGATCTAGGTGTTTGTCTCCCATATGTTCTCATCATTTGAATACAGATAATTGTCAGTTATTTAATGCACTTCTGAGTCACTGTTGGGTTATAGGTAGAGACAGTATAGTTATATGTAGAGACAAAAGCACTAACTATATGAAGTTCTTGTAGGATTTATTATTATTAAGGGCCATATAGAACATCACTGGCTTCCTTAGGGAACTTGGGATATGAATAAAATAGTTAACCTGTGTGGCATCTTTGAAGTCAAAAGATCCTAAGATGGAGAATATTCAGTAGCCCGCTATATCCTGATTGATAGGAAGAAGCTTATAAAAATCCAGGAAAATTCTAAAATTGTTACCCTAAGAACTATGTACATGGAGTGGCTTAAGTTTAAACTTGAATTGTCTCCTCTCTCAAATACAGTTCTAGATGGAACTCTTTTCCAGTTCTTCCCGGTCTCCTCCTTTGTTCTGACCACTACCTCCACCTGTCACCCCTTGCTTTGCTCCTCCTTCTCTTTCTGCCCCTTCTATCCTCTTTGGTCCCTCCACCAACCTCATCCACACACAGGCACTCCTCTTGGTCGTTGCCACTTAGTTGCAGGTAATGATCCGCCTTGCTGGCTTCATGGTATTAAGCCTTACTTGAGATTAGATTTGTATTATCTAGTTAAAGATATTACTGACTCTCCCAAGAAAAGAGGAAAATTCATGGAAAAATTTAGTATTTACTTTGAGACTTAATAAATCCAAGAGTCTCCTCTTGGGACTAGAGAATGTTAAATGTTGGTTGGAAAAAACAGTGATGTTACCAAATTAATATCAAATATATGAATCAAAATCTGGCCAAGGATGGATGTAATAAGAGTAAAAAAATAAAACAAGATGTGTTAAGGGTGATTCCTGAGATGTTTCCTGTAAAAATTGGTAAAAAAAAAAAAATCCAGTTCAGAATATAAGAGAATAAAAGTGAATACTTCCCAGATCTTAGAGACCATCTCACTAAAACTTTCAGAAAGTATCTCAGTTCCCATCAGGGAAAAGATAATATGACTGTCCAATTCATCTTGTTGGTTGTCTAAAATCTAAGGTGGAAAATTTAGTAAGAAATACAAAGATAGACTTATAGACTTCCCCCTCTCTGATCTATAAGAACTTGCTGAGCTTTTTGAAGATATTCTGACTAAAAAAATTTCTAGACCAACCTAATAACTTCAAATTTAACAATTGGGTAAATATAAGAGCAAGGACCTCTCTGGACCTTAACATCTCTTGGAAAACAAAACAAAACAAAATTATCAGTAACACAACCAAACCCACATACTTATCAATATAGGGAGGGCACGGAACATTTTTAAAACAATTGCTTTGCCTTATCTTGAAAAGATAAAATCTAAAAAGATTTAAAACAAACTTTATCTGATCAAATGATGCCTCCTGTTAGACTAAAATTATCCTTAGCGTACATAATAGGGAGAAATTCTCATACAATGGCAAGAACACAATATTTCATTTCTAGTTGATGCTGGGTTTACTGAGTCCTGTCAAGTAGCTACAGATAGGAGAGGAAATGTCTATACAGAAAACCGTTATCATTTTGGGTCCTTAATGATTTTGGTGCTTTGGAAGCAACAGGGACTCTTTATCTGGAGGTGGTACTACAATTAAAGCAGGACAATCATATCAAAACCCAATTAATTGTCTTGCTTCTTCCAGAGCAATCAGTTATAATTAAAGTTGAAGCACAAACTAAAAAGCAGATTCAACAAGCAAAGACAATGCTTTAGCAGTTAAAATGCTAAATGAGCTGCTTAAAACACACCTAGATTATCCAACAAGTTCAAAAAGCAAAGCCCAAATTCAGTCCTGACTGGTGTCATCAAGTCTGATTCAATGTCAGTTTCAGGCACCTAATTCTGAGAACAAAACAAAACAGAAAAGACATTGTGGTAAAGATTAGATTCTTTGTTCCACTCAGAATGTCTCCTCTGGTGGCACTAAGATGGTCTGCTCAAAGAGGTTGAAATAGTGAGATAAAATACAGGCTACCACTTTAGGTCTGTTTGTATTATCTGAAAATAACGTTTATCCAGCCCCTGTCTGATTATGAGTATGTTCTTAATATGGTCTGTTTTTGTTTTCTAGTTTCTAGAAGCTTTTTCATGCCCCTTCTGTCCTTTCTCCAGACTCTCTAACAATAAAACACCTGCTCTGACAGAAGCAAAGAAATTTTAGACTTTACATTTCCCACTCTGGGTAGATTATCCTATATGTATGTCTAGTAACAGGGGCATCCATTTCACTGGAAAAATAAGGAACTCCATAGCCCAGAAGTTTCACTGCCTTTACTATCCTCAGTAAAAACAGAATGAATGAATGGCACAGCAAAACTGAAACTGGCAGAATTATCTGAAAATTCATTGTCATGGCCAAAAGCTTTGTCATTAGCTGTCATGGCCATCGGGTCCACCTCAATAGAACCACAGACGATACCCACATTGAATGAGGCCCAGAGACCTAACTCTTCTCCTTGATGTTGCTGTTTAAGAGGCTGACATTTCCAAATATTGTAGAGAGTTGATGTACTATATCCAAGCTTATCATTAAATTTCAAGTAGCTGTCTCCAAAGGCAAACCACAGAAACATCTGCATGCCCTACAGCCTGGGGACCAGATTTACAGAAATGATACCAATGTAAAGTGACTCTTGAACCTCACTGGACAGTATAACTCATTTTCTCAAAGGAGAATGATCAGGTATTGAAAATTATCAGGTATGTCCTCAAACACTGTAGAAAAAATTCAAGTAATTGACAAATCCCAACATTTGTAGAATCTTTCATTCATTATTTTTTACCTCAAAAAATTAAAAAGAAATTTCAGGTTAGAATTAAATGCATTAGCCAAACTTTAAAACAAACTTTCAATTGTGGTAAAATACATATAACATAAAATTTACCATCTTAGCCGTTTTAGAGTGTACAGGTCAGTGTTAATATCACATGGCTGTGCAATCTCCACAGAATTGCACGAAGGGCAAAACTGAAACTGTATATTCATGGAACAAGTCCCCATTTCTTCTTCCCCCCATCCTCTGCCAGCCACCATTCTACTTTTAGTCTTTATGAGTTTGATTACCTTATACAAGTGGAATCATGTAGTGTTTGTCTTTTGTGACTGGCTTATTTCACTTAGTATAATAAGATTCATGCAGGTTGTGGCTTGTGTTGTAGCTTTCCTTTTGTACTTAAGGCTGAATAATATTTCATTGTATGCATATAGCACATTTGTTTATCCGGTATTCATCTGTTGATGGATGAGGATAACAAGGGTCAACCAGGACGGTCGCAAGCAAACCAGGCCATATTCACCTACTGATCAACATCCTGCTGTCCTTAGTGCCTGATGTAATGCCACATCCATAGTAACCACTTGTTTGTTGAATATATTGATAAGCAAAGGATTCAATCAAAGCTCTGTATCACTGACTACGATCTTTCATGAATTATCATTTTTCTCCTAGATGCTAGAGACAACAGACTAAAAATTAGCCCAAACCCAACTCTCTCTCATTCTCACACTATCACCCATATGGACTCCTTAGCTCATTTGACCTCCTCACTGTTCCTCAGCTTGTTTTCCCTCTCTGTCTCCAGTACGACTCCGTTTGGATCTTACCATCTCGCAAAAGGACTGACTAGATAAGACCTGCCAGCTCTTCCTGCCCCAGTCTCCCCTCTTTCTTCCATCACTTGCATTGTTCTTCGTGTGATTTTCTCAAAAAGAAATCCGATTGCGGCATTCCTCTCTTAAGTACCCTTCAAACCTTCACACTTAACTGATGAAGATGGCTTCATCACGAAACTAAAACACCTGCATGTCTCCTGTCAGCTGGTTTGGATCCTCCATCTCCTACCATCCTGGCCGTGCACACTGTTTCAGCCACACCCAAATTAAAGTTACGCCCCATTGCCTAAAGGTGTCACACTTTCTCTTTCTCCCTTCTGTGCCTGTAAATGGCTGTTCTCTGCCTGGAAGGCCCTTCTTCCAGATGCTTCTGCTTCCCTCCTCTCCACACCCCCACCCTTGTCCCCTTCTCCCAGACTCACCTTGGTACAAATCACTTCAATTTCCTTCTCACTCCCACAGTCCTAAAACAAATGAGTGAGAGACAAGGCTGGAAACGGGGCCATGATTTAGTGGACTATTAATACTTAACTCTGGATTTCAGGGAAATTTAAGGCTGTGAAGAACCCTGCTAGGTCATCTGGGCCATTTCTCTTCTTCATCAAAGACTGCACCTTCACAGCTAACTAAAATAAATATGTAAATAAATTATACAACTTAAAGGAGCATGTACATTTTGTAAACCACTCTCCAGAGCCCTTAATGATGTATAATGAATCTGCTTGCTAAATTATTGTTTAAATTCCATAAATTTTCCATCCTGAGATTTAAACTGATTTCCCCCTTTTAATTCATGGAGAAGTGTGAGATGGGCACCGATATTTTTAACAGTAGGGTTTAAATAACTTCTAAGTTCTTGCCTCCAACTTGAATAATTCCAGATCTTTTAACCTTTTCTTGTAGGTCTTACTTTACAACCAATTCATTATCTTTGTGGCTGTCCTCTGAACCTTCTCCAAGTTTTTTCACATTCCTTTTAAGATTGGGAGTCTTCTACATGCTGCAGAATTCCAGGAAGGGTCTGACAAGTTGTCGGTTCATTAGGAAGATTACCTCATGGTTCTTACACACTATGTCCTTCATTTTGAACCATGGTATTTGCTTTGCCTTTTCACTGGGATGCTCACACTGCATCTGATTTTTTTCCCCATTGCTCCCAAATACAATTAATTCTTCTTCCTTCTTTTACTTCCATCCTCTTCAACTGTCCTAATCGAACTTTGCCCTGGTGAAGCTGTAATTTTGTTTATATCTACCCATCCTTCATATTTACTAAAGTAATGTTGAATTAGAAATCTGTCTTCAAAACTGCCATTTGTAAATTGATGATAATTACTCTTTAACTAGAATAATGGAACAAGATAAAATAGCAATAATAATAATAATTGACTCAGATATTTTATACAGATTATTTCACATATAGTAATACTAATAGTGGCAGTAGTAATAATATCACATGCACTTATGTGTTCATATTAATTGATTTATCTTCACAATTACCCTGTGAATAACTAGTTTCAACACCAGGTTATAAGAAGGGGATCTGAGGTACTCAGGGTTAAATAACTTTAACACTGTCTTGGACAAAAGTGCCAGAAGTATGATTCGAGCATTATTCAACCTTGATTCATGACTTTTTTCAGAATACATCCCTATTCCATATCTTTGGATATCAGAACCAAAATCTATTTAGAATTGAGGTTTTGATGATAAAAAGGCGCTCCATATTCTTTAGAATGTTAAAATTCCAGCAATGTAGGAAATGTATTTGGATCTGTAGTTGCCCTGGAGGAAAAAAAAAAAAGGAAACCGAAGAGTGAGATAAGTGAGGGAGAGCCAGCAGACTGAACACCTCTGTCTGCAAAAGGAATTACTAAACGGCCAGAGGAAAGCTCTGCTCCAGACCTTATTAGCAGAAGGAAGCAAAAGTGATGCCTTACTTTGATAAGATAAGCTGAAGCTTACAAGGATAAGCTGATAACCAGGACAGCTTTAAAATTCCCTGAAGCTTCTATGTGGGTCTTTTTTTTTTTTTTGAGGCTAGGAACTGCATTAAGGTTGCATTAAAATAAGCATTATATAAAGTTTGCTAGTTAATTAGGTAAGTAATTCATTTTTTCTTCAATGATAATTTCTATTAAGGTTAACATACAGATGGTAGCAATTATTGTTTGATTCAATTTTTTAAAAGTTATGTTTTATATAAAAATGTAATAGAGTGGAACAATCATATAATCTCTGGGCTACTAATGGGATACCCCAGGAGTTCATCTAAACGTTGGAAGTATGCTACCAAATCACCCCTGAATTTCCCTGTTGCACAGCAGAAAATGCAAGCTTAGACTTTCAAATAAAATAATAAGCCTTTAAATTCAGTTTGGTTCAAAGAACATTTCCTGAACGGCTATTAAACAAAGACAGTCTGTTTAAATCTAAGTTTATTCACGGGCAGAAATTATCAAAAATGCTTCTTTAATGCTATCAATTCTAAATTTGATGGCAAGAACTACAAAGAGAATGGAACACTGTTCTTTTGTTCTGCTGATATATACAAATTAATTAAGTGCATAACTTCAGAAGGTTTGTAGGTATGAAAATAACTGTAATTCTCAGATACACCTTTGTTAGTGATTAATAAATGCAACATTCAACGTTTTTAAATCATTGTAACATCTTCAGGCCTTATCTTCAAACAGTAGCTATAAAGACACTGATTTGGTCAACAAGTTCACTTAGCACTTAACTTGTGCTCTCTTACTTCCTCTGTCTATGGAATTTAAATTTTACTATCAATTTCCCACAACTTCTTTGAGTAAGTACAGAAGTCCTATTAATTTGTTTGTTTGTTTGTCTGCTTGTTATCACTGTTTTTTATTTTTATTTATTTATTTATTTTCCTTGGGTAGTTACTGTTTATTTTTTTTTTTTGGTATCGTTAATGTACAATCACTTGAACAACATTATGGTTACTAGACCCCCTATTATCAAGTCCCACTACATACTCCAATACAATCACTGTCCATCAGCATAGAAAGATGCTATAGAATCATTACTTGTCTTCTCTCTGAATACTGCCTTTCCCATGTCCCCTCCCAGCTGCATTACATGGGCTAATCGTAATGCCCCTTTTTCCCCCTTATCCCTCTCTTCTCACCCATTCTCCCCAGTCCCTTTCCCTTTGGTAACTGTTAGTCCATTCTTGGGTTCTGTGAGTCTGCTGCTGTTTTGTTCCTTCATATTTTCCTTTGTTCTTATACTCCACAGGTGAGTGAAATCATTTGATACTTGTCTTTCTCTGCCTGGCTTATTTCACTGAGCATAATACCCTCTAGCTCCACCCATGTTGTTGCAAATGGTAGGATTTGTTTTCTTCTTATGGCTGAATAATATTCCATTGTGTATATGTACCACATCTTCTTTATCCATTCATCTACGGATGGACACTTAGGTTGCTTCCATTTCTTGGCTATTGTAAATAGTGCTGTGATAAACATAGGGGTGCATCTGTCTTTTTCAAACTGCGCTGCTGCATTCTTAGGGTAAATTCCTAGGAGTGGAGAATTCCTGTGTCAAATGGTATTTCTATTTTGAGTTTTTTGAGGAACCTCCATACTGCTTTCCACAATGGTTGAACTAGTTTACATTCCCACCAGCAGTGTAGGAGGGTTCCCCTTTCTCCACATCCTCACCAACACCTAACTGGTGTGGTGTTATATCTCATTATAGTTTTAATTTGCATTTCTCTGATGATTAGTGATGTGGAGCATCTTTTCATGCGCCTGTTGGCCATCTGAATTTCTTCTTCGGAGAAGTGTCCATTCAGCTCCTCTGCCCATTTTTTAATTAGCTTATTTGCTTTTTGTTTGTTGAGGTGCGTGAGCTCTTTAAATATTTTGGATGTTAACCCCTTATCGGATATGTCATTTCTGAATATATTCTCCCATACTGTAGGATGTCTTTTTGTTCTACTGATGGTGTCCTTTGCTGTACAGAAGCTTTTTAGTTTGATATAGTCCCACATGTTCATTTTTGCTTTTGTTTCCCTTGCCTGGGGCGATATGTTCATGAAGAAGTTGCTCATGTTTATGTCCAAGAGATTTTTGCCTATATTTTTTTCTAAGAGTTTTATCATTTCATGACCTACATTCAGGTCTTTGATCCATTTTGAGTTTACTTTTGTGTGTGGGGTTAGACAGCAATCCAATTTCATTTTCTTTCATGTAGTGGTCCAGTTTTGCCAACACCAGCTGTTGAAGAGGGTGTCATTTCCCCATTGTATTTTCATGGCTCCTTTATCATATATTAATTGACAGTATATGCTTGGGTTTATATCTGGGCTCTCTATTCTGTTACACTGGTCTATGGGTCTGTTCTTGTGCCAGTACCAAACTGTCTTGATTACTGTGGTTTTGTAGTAGAGCTTGAAGTCAGGGAGCATAATTCCCCCTGCTTTATTCTTCCTTCTCTGGATTGCTTTGGCTATTCAGGGTCTTTTGTGGTACCATATGAATTTTAGAACTATTTGCTCTAGTTCATTGAAAAATGCTGTAGGTATTTTGATAGGGATTGCATTGAATCTGTAGATTGCTTTAGGCAGGATGGCCATTTTGACAATATTAATTCTTCCTAGCCAAGAGCATGGGATGGATTTCCATTTATTAGTGTCCTCTTTAATTTCTCTTAAGAGTGTCTAGTACTTTTCTTTTCAGGGTATAGGTCTTTCACTTCCTTGGTTAGGTTCCTATTAATTTCTAAACACAATTTTTAACATTGACATACTGTTTTTGAACCAGTCCATATATTTGGAACAGGTTATGAAAGTTTGACCCAATCCTAAATCTTACATTTATAAAACCAGAAAACTTGAAGACTATGCTTCCTATTATTAATAGTACTATTTTTATTTTCAGCACTATGAGTTTGCCACCAGACAGAAACATTTGGCAAAAAAAAAATTTTGATTTTTAAGACAATATATTATAGACTTTCCCCCTTCATTTAAACTCCATATATCCACATAAGTATCGTTCTGAACCCAATCAATAGAAACGTAATGAGCATGGTGGAATACAGGATGCTGTACCAAATGCTAGACCAGCTATTAAGGTTGCTTTTCAGCAGTGTGGAAATAACCCCAAATGACTATGTGGGGTCTACATCATGAAACTTCCTCTTGATGCCTGGTGCAATGGATACTTGAATGAGTAAGCTACAATTCCTTCCTCCTTTCTTTCTAATTCTGGGGCTTATCAACCTTAATTCTAGATCTTTAGTACACCTATTAATGGTTCTTTCTTAACAGTGTTTATAATAGAAGTTACCCCGTAAGGTAATAATCCAACAATTTTTTCTCTCCAAATGCCAAGGGAAAACATTTTTACCTTACTACTAGTAAAAGGATTGAATACATAAATAATAATGACATAATGGTTGTTTCCTATTACATTTAAAGTAATTAAAACATGATAATATTCAGCACTGCTGATAAAAATGATCAATGAAATTGTCAGCCTTTCCTTATGGCAGCTTCATATGTATCAACAGCCTTAAAAATGCCTTTACCCATTGATGTTGAATTTTTCCTAAAGATGGCATTAGAGATGTTTCCATTGATGCTCACTGTTATTATGAATAATTTAAAAATATCAAAATGAATTTCAATGGGCAAGAATTAGAAATTGAGTAAATGCTTTAAGGTCCAGCAACACAGTATCTTTTGTAGCCATGAACCAAATATGTGTGCAAACACACCCAATTAGAAACAGTGATGTTTTTTCTTACTTAGGTTAGATTACTGAGGATTTTTATTGTCTTTATTTTACTTACTTTAATTACAATTCACATATTCCCTAGCAAACCCATTTTCTTTTATAATTAGAAATTTATTATCCATTCAAAGCATAATTAGCTCAGTAATAGTAAACTAACAAAATTATACAAGTTATTTAAATTTGACAGCTTAAACTGAAAATGATAGGATATTTCAAATGTTGGTGAAAACATTTTCATCTTTCCAATTTCACCCTTCTAATTGTGAAAAACTGTTATGAGTAGTAGAGAAAATCATGATATTTAATAGTGATTTTGGCAAATTGAAATGAAATACCATTCTCTCCTGATCATTCACTCCATAATCTTTAAAAGTATCTTTGCTGTCTCTTAGATAAAGCTAGGTCTGTAACTTTTTTCTGCAATTTATATACATAGTTTTTATCTTCCAACCTCCAAACTACACTTTCTTCTTCTTTTTTTTTTCTGGAATGAAAATTTGATGCCATTCCTTGGCTAAAACTCATCATTGACTCTCCATCACCTTCAAGGAAAAGAAGATATCTCAAATCCTTGTGGCAGATGTAGCCCTATGTCTCTACTCAGCCATATTTGTACAACATCTTTATTCTTATTAAATATTATAATAATACATTGAGGGCAGTTCCTCATCATGCTAAGTGATTTCATAGATTGTTGGCTTTTGCTGTGAAAAGGCCTCTAACTCTCACTCTAGATCATCTGCTCATTACAAGTCTATTCTTCTTTTAACTTTATTCTTATTTGTTTCCTTCTCTGTGAAGACCCAATTTTCTGACTTGTGCCTCCTGTACTCAACAAATCCTCACTATTGCCCTACTTCTGACATTTTCCATACTCCAATAACTGTATGCATGTTTATTTATTTGAATAGACTCATTGTGGCTTTCTTATAGTGAAGACCTCTTTCACCATCACTTCGCATGGTATCTGACAGTGTCTTCATTACGAATACAACTTGGGACAGCTTTATCTTCAGTAAGGACTATCATAAAGAGGAAATACTGTCCAAATAAAATTAAGAAGAATGTAATTTAAAAAATTTTTCATGAAACAAACCTTTCCTTTTAAAGAAATTCTACTAAGTTAGAATATTAAATATAACTATTTTACATTCACCCATAGTGGTGGCAGTAACAAACTATTACTAATGACTATTACTTCTACCTCTAGGACATTTGTTATTTTCTGAGAAAATGCTGTGTGCTGATTGCCTTAATTTCTTCTTATGCATCCTCTCTAAGGCTTAAAGGAATCTTCCAAAGTTGTTGTTATTATTATTTCCACTTCACGTTTTAGGATGTGAAAATGAGTAAAGGAAAACCTCATTTAGAATAGAGTCGGGAAGTCCTGAAGGGAGAGCTCTCACACACATACCACTCATAGCAGCACACTTCATACCCCCTCACAGGTAGAAGCTTACGACCCAAGCAGGAGGAAGGAAGAGTTTCTCCTCTCCAGCAGCAACCCAGCCAACAAGAAATTGCTGAAACCCTGAACTCTTGCTCTCCTCTGATGTACTTGCATTCCAAACAGCCTCTCCCAACGTTTCCTTTTCCTATATAAAAGAACTTTCCGCTCCTTTGTTCTCCAGACTTGCCTATGATTCGTTACAGTTTGCATGTCCTGAATTGCAATTCCTTTGCAATTTTCAAGTAAACAGTTTGCTGGCAAACAAACAAATGGGCTATTTCATTTTTAAGGTTGACATTACATGTCAAAAGTGGAATCCAAAGGAAACATCCCTGAGGAACCAATGACCCCCCAACCATTATATATGCTACTCCCTTGAGCCCCTTGTGCTCTCCTTTTCCGGTCACTCTCCTCTTGGATTCAAGCTTCCTCTCTTTGGTTGAGCTCTCTGGCTTCATTTTTATGAAGACATCCCCCCTCCTGATGAGTTTTCTAAACTTTTGGTTCTGAGCTCTCCAACTTTATTGTGCATGCTTGTTCTCTATTTCTGTTTGTTCTGTTCTGTTTCTGTTTATTGAAGCTTCTTGGTAAGTCAACCATCTTGTTCAAAGAGGGGAAAACATGTGATTCCCAGTGTTTTAGAACAGCTAATGGAAAACAGGGCCCCTCATAGTTAAGACACTTTAGGGAATCCAATGGCAAGATAGGTTCCACCTCGTCCTTGTATCAAGATCTTATGCCTTTCTGGAAAAATGGGTGAAATTTTGGATAATTTGGAATTGTTATGGCTATCCAGGGAAAGCTTTGTTTGAGATAAATCCACTTTAAAAGGACACCCTTAAAAGAGAGGATTCCAAACTTTGCAGAAGTAATGGAATGCATTCTTTTATCAGTATGCAGAAACTTCTAAAAGACAAAATAACTCCAAAAACATCACTAGAAAGATCTTTACAGCTTGCAGAAAAAAAAAAACCCTTAATGTAGTCCACCTGCCAGAATACAATTTGGATCCAACTATTCTTTTGAGTTTTGTACCTAAGACATGGCTAAATATTTCAAAATGAAAGGTATAAGATCTCTGTGTCTGTCTCTATATTATATATGTCTATGTATGTATGTTATAGATATGTGATTTTTTTAACCTCCAGATGGTATTGCCAAAATTCATTTGTAAAGAGCTCTTTTTAATTGGCTTAAAGAAAAATAAGCACTAATATAAATTAAGTAAACTAACACAAATGTTTTTCAAGTTCACATGATCTGAGCTAATCTTTGATAAATAAAAGCTAGTTTAAGTTTGTTGGTTTATTAAAAGCAGGCATGTCTTCAAAATTTGTCAGCAAGAAAATTCACATGAGATGATGGCTGACTTTGTCTAATGTCTCTTGAAATTTTTCTGAGTAATCTAATGTAATTGTTGGGAAGAAATGATTTAAGTAGTTGAAAATGGGATTACAGTTTTTAGGAGCAATGGGTGTGTGTTATGTTATGTGTTCTTAAGAAGAAAGCTTCCACTATCTCTTTGGTAACTTGAAACTTTAGAGTTTGCTAAGTTAAATTAAATGATGGAATTTCAGTTAATAACTGGATTATTTTCCAAACAAGACAGAATACTAAAACAGTAATTACTGAACATAGGTTTATATACTTTTGACTTCCTATTGCAAAGAGACTAAAGATAAATTTAGGTTTGTTAGTAATCATGTCTTGTGCCACGTTGAAAGACTGAACTAGTTTCTAGAAATTATTAAATGTATTTATAAATTTGCCAGCCCACAATTGCTCACTTGTTAGTTTTCACTGGGAATTAAGGATTTTAAGGGTTAAGAATTCAAATTAATATATGTAAAACTATTAGAAACAAAAAGGATGAAAGAAAACAATTGTTTATGAAAAGTAGGTGATGAAAATAGGATGTGAGAAATGGAAATGAATTTTCTTTAGAAAAAAGAAAGTGATTTTGCCCTAAAGTAAAACAGTTGGCAGAATAAGAAAGAAAAAGGAGGATGAAAGCTGAATAGATATGATAAGTTGTGGAAGATTATGGAAAAATAATCTTGTGAAAGCAATTTTATATGTGATCAAGATGACTAAGATTAATGGATTCATTTTAAAAAAAAAGGAGAGAATTTAAATATCAAAAGTATACTGGTACAAAATTAGAATTTGATTTTTCTTTCTGTTAAAAGGAATGTTTCCATATATTATTGGCCTGCTCTTAATAAGAAATTAAGCATAATTTCTTTACCTTCACTTCAATCTGCCTAGAAAACAAATATGCTGTGTGTCATCTTTATTAGGACTCTGATTACTTAGAAAAACTGAGTCTTCTTTTTTTTATATAATTTATTTTGCTTTCATTAATCTACAATTACATGTGCAATATTATGGTCACTAAAGTACACCCTTCATCAGGTCCCCCCCACCAACCCCATTACAATCACTGTCCATCAGCGTAGTGAGATGTTACAGAATCACTACTTGTCTTCTCTGAGTTGTACAGCCCTCCCCGTGAACCCCTAACATTACATCTGCTAATCGTAATGCCCCTTTTTCCCTCTTAACCCTCCCTTCCCACCCATCTTCCACAGTCCCTTTCCCTTTGGTAACTATTAGTCCGTTCTTGGGTTCTGTGAGTATGCTGCTGTTTTGTTCCTTCAGTATTTTTTCTTTGTCTTATACTCCACATATGAGTGAAATCATTTGATACTTGTCTTTTTCGGCTTGGCTTATTTCACTGAGCATAATACCCTCTAGCTCCATCCATGTTGTTGCAAATAGTAGGATTTGTTTTCTTCTTATGGATTAATAATATTCCATTGTGTATATGTACCACCTCTTCTTTATCCATTCATCTACTGATGGACACTTAGGTTGCTTCCATTTCTTGGCTATTGTAAATAGTGCTGTGATAAACATAGGGGTGCATCTGTCTTTTTCAAATTGGGCTGCTGCATTCTTAGGGTAAATTCCTAGGAGTGGAATTCCTGGGTCAAATGGTATTTCTATTTTGATTTTTTTGAGGAACCTCCATACTGCTTTCCACAATGGTTGAACTAATTTTCATTCCCACAAGCAGTGTAGGAGGGTTCCCTTTTCTCCACATCCTCGCCAACATTTGTTGTTGCTTGTGTTTTGGATGTTGGCCATCCTCACTGGTGTGAGGTGATATCTCATTGTGGTTTCAATCTGCATTTCTCTGATGATTAGCGATGTGGAGCATCTTTTCATGTGCCTGTTGGCCATCTGAATTTCTTCTTTAGAGAAGTGTTTATTCATGTCCTCTGCCCATTTCTTAATTGGATTATTTGCTTTTTATTTGTTAAGGAGCGTGAGTTCTTTATATATTTTGGATGTCAACCCTTTATCAGATACGTCGTTTCTGAATATATTCTCCCATACTGTAGGATGTCTTTTTGTTCTACTGATGGTGTCCTTTGCTGTATAGAAGCTTTTCAGGTTGATATAGCCCCACTTGTTCATTTTTGCTTTTGTTTCCCTTACCCGGGGAGATATGTTCATGAAGAAGTCACTCATGTTTATGTCCAAGAGATTTTTGTCTATGTTTTTTTCTAAGAGTTTTATGGTTTCATGAGTTACATTCAGGTCTTTGATCCACCTTGAGTTTACCTTTGTGTATGGGGCTAGACAGTAGTCCAGTTTCATTCTCTTACCTGTAGCTGTCCAGTTTTTCCAACACCAGCTGCTGAAGAGGCTGTCATCTCCCCATTGTATATCCAAGGCTCCTTTATCAAATATTAATTGACTGTATTATGTTTGGGTTAATGTTTGGATTTTCTATTCTGTTCCACTGGTCTGTGGGTCTGTTTTTGTGCCAATACCAAATTGTCTTGATTACTGTGGCTTTGTAGTAGAGCTCGAAGTCAGAGAGCGTAATTCCCCCTGTTTTATTCCTCGTTCTCAGGATTGCTTTGGATATTTGGGGACTTTTGTAGTTCCATATGAATTTTAGAATTAATTGTTCCAGTTCATTGAAGAAAGCTGTTGGTAGTTTGATAGGGATTGCGTTGAATCTGTAGATTGCTTTCGGTAGTATAGCCATTTTGACAATATTTATTCTTCCTAGCCAAGAGCATGGGATGCATTTCCATTTGTTAGTGTCCTCTTTAATTTCTCTTAGGAGTGTCTTGTAGTTTTCAGGGTACAGGTCTTTCACTTCCTTCGTTAGGTTTATTCCTAGGTATTTTATTTTATTCTTTTTGATGCAGTTGTGAATGGAATTGTTTTTCTGAATTCTCTTTCTGTTAGGTCATCATTAGTGTATAGGAAAGCAACACATCTCTGTGTGTTAATTTTGTATCCTGCAACTTTGCTGAATTCAGATATTAGTCCTAGTAGTTTTGGAGTGGAGTCTTTAGGGTTTTTTATGTACAGTATCATGTCATCTGCAAATAGTGACAATTTGACTTCTTCTTTACTAATCTGGATGCCTTGTATGTCTTTGTTTTGTCTGATTGCCGTGGCTAGGACCTCCAGTACTATGTTGAATAACAGTGGAGAGAGTGGGCATCCCTGTCTTGTTCCCGATCTTAGATGAAAAGCTTTCAGCTTCTCGCCATTAAGTATGATGTTAGCTGTGGGTTTGTCATATATGGCCTTTATGATGTTGAGGCACTTGCCGTCTATACCCATTTTGTTGAGAGTTTTAATCATGAATGGATGCTGAATTTTGTCAAATTCTTTTTCAGCATCTATGGAGATGATCATGTGGTTTTTGTTCTTCTTTTTATTGATGTGGTGGATGATGTTGATGGATTTTCAAATGTTGTACCATCCTTGCATCCCTGGGATGAATCCCACTTGATCATGGTGTATGATCCTCTTGATGTATTTTTGAATTTGGTTTGCTAATATTTTGTTGAGTATTTTTGCATCTACGTTCATCAGGGATATTGGTCTGTAATTTTCTTTTTTGGTGAGGTCTTTGCCCGGTTTTGCTATTAGAGTGATGCTGGCTTCATAGAATCAGTTTGGAAGTATTCCTTCCTCTTCTATTTTTTGGAAAACTTTAAGGAGAATGGGTGTTATTTCTTCTCTGTATGTCTGGTAGAATTCGGAGGTGAATCCATCAGGTCCGGGGGTTTTGTTCTTGGGTAGTTTTTTGATTACCGATTCAATTTCGTTGCTGGTGATTGGTCTGTTTAGTTTTTCTGTTTCTTGCTTGGTCAGTCTTGGGAGATTGTATTTTTTTAAGAAGTTGTCCCTTTCTTCTATGTTTTCCAGGTTGTTACCATATAGATTCTCATAACAGTCTCATAATTCTTTGTATTTCTGTGGGGTCTGTTGTGATTTTTCCTTTCTCATTTCTGATTCTGTTTGTGTAGATTCTCTTTTTCTCTTCATGAGTCTGGCTAGGGTTTTATCTATTTTGTTTATTTTTTCAAAGAACCAGCTCTTGGTTCATTGATTTTTTTCTATTGTTTTATTCTTCTCAATTTTATTTATTTCTTCTCTGATCTTTATTATGTCCCTGCTTCGGGTGACTTTGGGCCTCATTTTTTCTTCTTTTTCAATTTCACTAATTGTGTCTTTAGACTATTCATTTGGGAATGTTCTTCCTTCTTTAAATAGGCCTGGATTGCAGTATAATTTCCTCTTAGAACTGCCTTTGCTGTGTCCCACAGAAGTTGTGGCTTTGTGTTGTTGTCATTAGTCTCCATATATTCTTTGATTTCTGTTTTGATTTGGTCATTAACCCATTGATTAGTTAGGAGAATATTGTTAAGTCTCCATGTATTTGTGAGCCTTTTTGGTTTCTTTCTAAAATTTACTTCTAGTTTTATACCTTTGTTGTCTGAGAAGTTGGTTGGTAGGATTTCAATATTTTTGAATTTAGTGAGGTTCTTTTTGTGGCCTAGTATGTGGTCTATTCTGGAAAATGTTCCATGTGCACTTGAGAAGAATGTGTATCCTGCTGCTTTTGGGTGTGGAGTTCTGTAGATGTCTGTTAGGTCCATCTCTTCTAGTGTTTTGTTCAGTGTCTCTGTGTCTTTACTTATTCTCTGTCTGGTTGATCTGTCCTCTGGAGTGAGTGGTGTATTGAGGTCTCCTAAAATGAATGCATTGCTGTCTATTTCCTCCTTTAATTCTGTTAGTATTTGTCTCACATATGCTGGCGCTCCTGTGTTGGGTGCATATATATTTATAATGGTTATATCTTCTTGTTGGACTGACCCCTTTATCATTATGTAATGTCCTTCTTTATCTCTTGCTACTTTCTTCGTTTTGAAGTCTATTTTGTCTGATACAAGTACTGCAACACCTGCTTTTTTCTCTTTGTTGTTTGCATGAAATATCTTTTTCCATCCCTTCACTTTTAGTCTGTGTATATCTTTGGATTTGAGGTGAGTTTCTTGTAGGCAGCATATAGATGGGTCTTGCTTTTTTATCCATTCTGTTACTCTGTGTCTTTTGATTGGTGCATTCAGTCCATTTACATTTAGGGTGATTATCGATAGATATGTACTTATTGCCATTGCTGGCTTTAGATTTGTGGTTACCAAAGGTTCAAGGGTTGCTTCTTTACTATCTAACAATCTAACTTAACTTTCTTGTTAAGTTATTGTAAACACCATCTGATGTTTCTTTATTTCTCTCCCTTATTCTTCCTCCTCCAGTCTTTATATACTACGTGTTTTATTCTTTGCCTTCAGTTAGTATTTGGATGGTCTGCTTTCTTTGCTATGATTTTATTTTCTCTGGTGACATCTTTTTGCCTTAGGAGTGCTTTCCTCTAGAGCAGTCCGTTTAAGATATCCTGTAGTGGTGGTTTATGAGACGCAAATTCTCTCAACTTTCGTTTGTCTGGAAATTGCTTAATCCCTCCATCATATTTAAATGATAATCATGCTGGATACAATATTCTTGGTTCGAGGCCCTTCTGTTTCATTACATTAAATATATCATGACATTCTCTTCTGGCCTGTAAGGTTTTTGTTGCGAAGTCTGATGATAGTCTGATGGGTTTTCCTTTGTAGGTGATCTTTTTTCTTTCTCTAGCTGCCTTTTATAGTCTGTCTTTATCTTTGATCTTTGCCATCTTAATTATTATGTGTCTTGGTGTTGTCTTCCTTGGGTCCCTTGTATTGGGAGATCTGTGGGCTTCCGTCGACTGCGAGACTATTTCCTTCCCCAGTGAAGGAAAGTTTTCAGCAATTATTTCTTCAAAGACACTTTCTATCCCTTTTTCTCTCTCTTCTTCCTCTGGTACTCCTATAATGCAAATATTGTTCCATTTGGATTGGTCACACAGTTCTCTTAATATTCTTTCATTGCTAGAAATCCTTTTATCTCTCCCTGCCTCAGCTTCTCTGTATTCCTGTTCTCTGATTTCTATTCCATTAAGTCTCTTGTATCTCATCCAGTCTGCTGTTAAGCCCGTCGATCGCTTGTCTGATTTTTGCATTGTCTTTCCTCACTTCCCTCACTTCCTCCCTCAGCTCTTGCACATTTCTCTGTAGATCCATCAGCATGGTTATGACTTTTATTCTGAATTCTTTTTCAGGAAGACTGTGCATTTCCATCCCTTCAGGCTCCCTCTCTGGGGCTGTCTGGTTGATTTTAGTCTGGACCATATTCCTCTGTCTTTTCATGGCTATAGAAGTGGTCGCTGGTAGTTGCCATGTATGTCAGCCTGGCTCTTTAAGACTTTAAGAAGAGAAAAAAAAAAGAAAGAAAGAAAGAAAAGAAAAAGGATAAAACAAAACAAAAGAAACAACAACAACAAAAAATGCCCACCAAGAGTAGATTCTGTATGGATGCTGTAGGTGACACTGTTGCCCCACTATTCCGCAGCTGTGGCTCCACTCCTCCGCAGGGCCCTTTATAGCTCTGGCCGGGGTGGGAACGAATGGGAGGCTGTTGATCTCAGTGAGAAGTCTATGTGCGGCCACGCTTTCCCAGTTGCCATCTAAGGGGTCCGAAACTCCCCACAACTCCCAGCCCGCTTGGCTGAGTGGGCTGGGGCCATCCGGCTCCTCCACTGGGCTCCTGTCTCTTTAAGACCGCTGAAGAAAGTGCGCTCTTTTCTTTCTTTTTTTTTTTTTCCTTCCCGGGAGCCGGCTGCAAGCACCCTGGCACCTTCCCTGCTCAGATACTGCCCCTTTGTCTCTCCAACCTCCACTACACCGCACTATGTGTGTCAGCGCTCCCTGTGCAGATCACCGGTGTTGGTTATTTCACGGTGTGTACTTCCACTCCCTCCCCGCTCTGAATCCTCTCCTCCCGCTGGTGCGCTGGGGTGGGTGAGTGCTCGGGTCCCGCCGGGTCGCAGCTCTGTATCTTACCCGCCTCTTGGGGTGCCTAGTCCTCTCGGGTGTAGCTGCACGCTTTGCACTTTCCTGTGTATTCTGATCTCTCTTTTTGGAATAGTTGTATTTGCTGTATTTTCGTAGATAAATATAGTGTTGGGAGGAGATTTCTGCTGTCCTGCTCACGCTGCCATCTTCCCGGAAGTCAAACCTGAATCTTTTTTAAAGAAGCTGAGCTTGATAATGGGGGAATCTAGTAACCACAGTATTGCTCATGTAATTGTATATTAATGATATATTAATAAAAATTAAAATAAATAAATAAAAATTAATTAATTTTAAAAAAGCTAAGGCTTTTTGCAACTATATAACCTCGTTTTGCCTTCAAAATTTTTTTGTCTCATGAGTAAATGGATAATTTTCAATTTATAATTTTCTATGATTCTATTTGGTTAATTGCCCAAAACCTTTTAATATTTTTGACTAACTTCCAAAATTCAAATTCTGGTTGAAATATTTTTACCTTAACTTATTTCTTTTTCCTGAGGGTGTGCCTGGAACATCTCAAAGGATTTGTTTTGTCTTCTTATAGAAAGGGAGGTGTTAAACTAATTAGGCTCATTTGATATGTAAAATTATGTGGAAAGCTTCTCAAATAAGAAAACTAAACTTTATATTTGTATAGGCATATATTAATACTAGTGTTCCAAATATCCTACAAAATTTCTAAAATTCTGATTATGTCCTGATGTAATATTATAAGCTATAATTTTAAAAGATAACTATGATTTACAGCAACTTGATTTAGGTTGAAAAGGAAAATAAGATTAATTAAACTTTTCATTAATTAAATATTAATTATTTCCCCAGAGCCAAAAAGCCATGGTAGTAGAACTAAGATTCAATCACAACTCTCTGTCATTCTTTCAAACACAACACACAATTTTTCCTAGAATAGTATAAGGAAAAGTTGCTGTTGCTCTAAGCTTTCGTAAATTAAGTTGAACGTTCCTTTCGATTCTGGCTTTGGTTTCAAGGAAGTGATTTATGTTATGTCTTAATATTAAATTATTTAATAATTCTACCTAATTAGAATAACTTAGAAACTACATAGAGTGTTTTAAATTAAAAAAGAAGCTCCAATAGTAATGTTTAATATATTGTAATTAAAGATTTTATTATGGGTCTGTTAGCCTTACATTTAAAGATGTCAAAGAATAAATGCAAATCTCTTAATAATTAGAAAATGTGCTTTTACAGCCAATACAAAGCAGAAAATACAAGCTAAACATTAGATGCTTCAAGATAATAGGAGAGAAACTATAATTCTATAACTTTTTAATTCAGCTCATGTAGTTGCCTTATTCTCATTCATCTTATTTAAATTGTGTACATGTCAGTGTAAACTATAGTTGATCCTTGAAAACCACTGGAGTTAGAGGCACTGAGGCCCATGCAGTCAAAAATCTGCATATAACATTTGACTCCCCAAAATCTCAACTGCTAATAGATTACTCTTGACTGGAATCCTTACCAATAACATAACCAGCCCATTAACACATGTTTTACATGTTTTATGTACCATATACTGTATTTTTATAACAAAGTGAGCCAGGGAAAAGAAAATGTTTTTTCAAATTGACACAAATATCCAAAAAATTGTCCAATATATTTGTTGAAAAAAAAATCGGCATACAGGCCGACCTGTGCTGTGCAAACCTGTGTTGTTCAAGGGTATATGAATAATTCCACCGATTCAGGATTATTAGTGGAGAACATTTTGTCTCAGTACCAAAATATGGGAAATGTGTTTTGTTCTCCAACCAAAAATCCCTCCATAATTTTAAGACAAATTCCATGTAACTTTTTGTTGTATTATATATTCCACTTCCTGAAAACGAATATGCTGTAACAGTGCAGAATAACAGTTTTCTTTAGTATATTCCCATAAGCCATTCCAATTTTTTGCTTATAACTTTTAAGTAAGTGGGGAAATTTTAATGATGTCATGTATACAGTGCATATATTACCTGAAAGACACTGATTCGATGCTTTACTTTTGGAAATTCAGGTAATTTCTATCTTAGGTCATCAAATGCTTGACCTGACATGATAGAAGATGCTGTTGTTTCTATTGATGCTGCTGCTCTTTCTCCTGTCCTGTGGTGGGGGAGCATTCCTGCAGGAAAACTATGTGTTAAAGATGTATGATTATTATAGCCAACAATTACATAGTCATTATTTACTATTGTATAAATAAATTTGTGTACCTTGTAAGTAAATTTTATATTGCAGAAAATAAATATCAGTGCAAAAGTACTCGTAAGTATGTATTCTATTGCAATTTGCACTGGGTTTTTTTTTAAGTAGTAACATACTTAAAAACTAAAGTGATAGAATTTTCAAACATTCACATATATTCCTATTTAAAATAATAATCTCCTCCTCCACATCAAAATTTATATAGACAGATGAAATGTAGTAAAGAAGACTTTTTTTCCAGTTAATAGATATTATTTGACATTTTAGCTTTAATGCTAGGAAATAAAAGCAGTTTGTAATGTGTCCAGAATTACCTTTTCTTTTCCCTTACAGAGCACTTAAGTGTCATGTTAAGCCTGAGGCAGATCTGTCTAGAATTGTGTTTACTGTATTCCTTTCAAAATGCAGCACAGAATCTTATCGCTTATCAGTGCATAAAGTCTAACAGATTGCAGACTCAGGTTTCCCCTTCCAGGCAATGTTGGGTTTCACTATTGTTTGCTCTGACAAAGGTTTTTGTGAAATCTACAGCTTGGATTTCTGTCTTGTTTTCCTTAGCACGACCCTCTAGGCAACGAGTCAGCATTTTTTGACTTCTAGAAATTGTTCAAAATGTTACTACAAAAAGCTGCACTTTAAAATTCCATGTCTCATTTTTGAGAAAAGTTATACTGGATAGTTTCAGTTGTATTGAAAAGAAGCAGCGATTAAACTGTGTCTGCAGATTACGCCACTGTAAATGAGGTTGCCTGAATCTGATGAAAGCAAATATGTTCACAATTCACATTTGGGCTACAATTTTAAAACTATAGGAGGAGGAAACTATCTCGACTAGGTACAAACTTAGCTGTGTAGACTTTTTTTTAATGTCAGAGTTACCCACATGTAACCACTTTCAGATAATTTAGAGATACTTTACAATTGTACGATTGTACCAACTAAGGATCCAAAGATTTTCTTGGGTTTCAGCAAATAATTTCCACCCTTCCTCCAATTTTTAGATGCCATTCAAATTGAATACTCGTTTCCATGGGTTGAATACTTTTTACTGACTGACGTACCATTTTCAATCCATTCACACATTCCAGGTTTGGCCAAGTCCTGTGGATGTATCACCTAATTATTCCTCTAATCTCTCTCCTCCGCACTCCCCCTTCTACCACCTTAGATGAGGGCCTTACAATTTCTGGCCAAGCACTTAACTAGTTGCTTTCACTTCCAAATTATCTCTACAGTGCTCTAAGATCATGCCTTATAAATTCCTAATTTGATCATATCATTTCCCTCTTAAAATCCCTTAATGATACACAGTCTCCTCCACTATAAAATCCAAACCTCCTAGAATGATGTAATGGGACTTTCATGATCTGACTTTGCCAAGGTTTCAAAATGTACCTTCTGCAAAGCCTTTGTAGCCCTTCTGCCACCCCAAAACAGTTATGCTTTTCTCCAGTCATATTCACTTCCTTCTTCCTCATTCAAATATTTTTGCCTTTGCATTTGTTGTTGTTCTTCATTTCAAGCCAGAAATGGTCTTCCCTTATTGTCTGTCAACCTTACAGACTGTCCTGTATTTCTTCCTGTTCATCTGTTAGGTCTCAGTTCAAGTGCAGTTGCCTGTGGGAAGCCTTCATTGATGTTCTCTGACAAGGTCAGGGATATTCTGTGTTCTGTTTCCATAAGGAGGGCTACACATCTGCATTTGAACATGCATGCATCATACTGATGGAATTATTGATCCCCAAACACACACACACAAACACTGCAAAACTATAAACTTTTGGAAGTTAATGATACTTTGACGGGTAGAAAAAACTTAACAGATCTTTTTGTAAGAGAGACCAATAATGAAAGTAATTGCCCACCATAAACAAAAATTGAGAAATTTTTTGTCAGATATGGACAGAAGGAAGACAATGTGAAGACACAGGAGAAGACAGTTATCTATAAACCAGGAGAGAGGTCTAGAATAGATCTCTCCTGGCAGCCCTCAAAACAACACCACCAACACCTTGATTTCAGACTTCCAGCCTCCAAGGCTGAGATAAGAAATTTCTGTTATTTAATTCACCCAGTTTATGGTACTTTGTATGGCAGGTTTGGCAGACTAATACAGCAAGTTACTAACCTTTCTGAACTGGCAGTTTTCTCATCTATAAAAAGGAACAGTAGCTTCACTGTGTTGCCAGTAGTAAGGAAACAAAAAATGTATACGAAATTACCTGGAGCTCAGTAAAATTGAGGGCTTGCCCTCCTTTCTAGCCTTTACCACATACGTTTGTTACTGAGTTTTTAGAAAGTGTAGAAAGCAAAAAATACATCACATGATTTCCTCAGGTTAAAGTACTTAAGAAATGTAAAGGGTAAAATTCATCTGGTAAAAGTCCCCCATACTACAGATCAGGAATCATGGCTAAAGCCTTTGCTAATTAGCTTATAATTCCTGAAACATGAATTACAAGAATTCTAAATTAATATTTTAACATGATTTTATTATTTAACATAGTGACCTTATCATACTTTGTTGGAAGTTTTTTAGTCTATTTTGCCATTTCAAGTGCATGGAGGAAATACTCACTCAAAAGAAAAATACTAACACAAAAGAAAAAGGAAATGTGAACACTCGTACTCTGCTTGCCAGATTGTCACTCTGTCTGATCATGTCTTTAGAGAAGAGATCAAGCCAAAACTAAGCAATGTAAACAAGTAGCAATATAATAGTTTTGAACTTTGATGTTCCTCTTTTCACCAGTTGTTTCAAATTTTAGAAATTCAGATTTTCTTTGAGAATGCAATGAAAATAGCCTCTTCCAAGAATATAAAATCTTAAAGATATCCACTTTCATTTTTATTCAGAGTATTGGACAGACTTCCCATGCTTTCAGAATTTCCAAGTAGCAAAAAAAAATTTCAAAAGGGGACTAAAGTTGAGAATGAAAAACAGACTATTTGTTCTTCCTTGCCTTTTACCACTCATCCTCCTTCGTTTGTTGTTTGAAAGCCGAATGTAATCCTTTTTTATAGTAGATTCTTGGTTTGCAGAGGACTTTTCAGATGCTATTAGGAGTCAGAGGTTAAAAAGCAGTCTTAAATCAGCAGATATACAAGCCTAGATTTCTGAAGCCGAACAAATGTACAAATGTTTACATGCTGCTCCAGGTCTGAATGACTGCATAGCCTATACCTGTAGGCTTATGGCTTGAAAAAGATTATTTGCCCACATGTTTTCCTCACATATGTTGAGTATTATACTCACTCGTGCACTAATATATTTTAAATATTTTAAGGGTGGTAAACAAGACTGAAAATCATTATGAGCATTTTCTCTCATCAAACTAATTGGAAGTATTTTAATCACTTTTGTTGTGTGTTTTAGAAATGGTATTGTATTAATGTAATATTAGTAAACACTTTATGTACATGGCTATTACTATTGAAATGTAATTTATATAGAAAGCACATATGAAAATATTTATAAAAGTAAAAATAATTTTTAAGTGAAAATATATGGGCCCCTGTGAAGAAAGAAAGGCATGAGTTTTACTTTTTGCAACCTTCATTGTGATCTACCAGGAAATTTAAAATAGTTGAAACAGGTCGCTGGATTAGAATTTATTTCCAACCTGTAATTTGCTCTCTCAACATTCTGCCAGGTGTCCTTCTCGCATCACCTTCTTTAGGACCACCACCCCCATCATATTTTAGGTCTGTTCTTCCTCTCCACTCCCCTGTTAAGACTGTGCTACTACCAATTATCTGAATGAAGTATCATTCCCCCTTCCTGCATCCTATCTATTTTAGATAGATACCATGCCAGTAAATAGCTGAAAATAATGAATTAAATAGCCTTTGTTTTTAAAACATAGCTCTAGGAGACATAACCCATAGTCTGAGATACATTTCATGCACCCTACACTGAATTACTGAAATCCATCTTTCCAAATGAATACAACAAAGAGAATTTGTGTCCCCTACCAAGAGACCCAACATTTATTACGTTAAATTCTATTGCTAAAACCTACAGGTAGTTAAGTCTTTACAAGAAAAGTAGAATCAAAGTCAAATCTTTAAATCCAACTTTATAAAAGAAAAAGTGCTAAACGTAATTTTTCTCAAATTTCATATTTGAAATGTAAAAGTACAGTTTATAAATTTTGCTATATTGCTTGTAGTTAGAACAAATTTTGAAGAAACTCAACTAAAGCATGATGTTAACAAATCTAAAGAAGACATTACTATTGAGACTTCTCAATTATGGCTGGAATATATTCATAAAAACTTAGGTAAAAAGTGAATCTCTGGAACATGACTCTTTCATACGTGCTAGATTTCTGTGTCAAATCAGAGATTGCTGCAGGAACACCATTAAAAATTTTATCTTCAGTACCTTAAGATCTACAGGTACAGCAGATCATCCTTATGGATCAACTGTCTCATAAAATTTTTTCTGCAATAACATTTCCTATTTTGATTAGTAACTTTGTCTATGAGTTGAATCAGCAAGATAACTGACAAATTGGAATTGACATAAAGATAGTATATATTTTTTTCAATTTAATCTTGTTTCCTCAGGCAAAGATCTACTGTTGCTTAGCAATAGGAAGGATTTTCTAGACTCAGGGATCAGAAATGATCTCTTATTTAAGATTCAAAAGAATGTTAGTACTGGACAGTTGAAAAAAAAATGTATATTTTACCTTCTTTTTAAAACAAAAGCTAAATTGAAAACTTTTGGTTTTCAATATTTTCTAGCTAATTGAGGTTTCTTTTAAAGTGAAGCTACAGTATTAGCAAACAGTAAGCAATAAAAAAAAGTAGTTTTGTTCTGATTTTGCTAAAACCTAGAATTAGTCACCACCAGCTGCCCGACTGGAAATTATTAAGCATTACTCTTATCCTCCAATTTAGGTTTAGTAACTTAGTAAAATAGTTTAGATGACAGATTTGCATGGGAATTTGTTCTCAAAGTTACAAGACAATTTTACAGACACACAACTTATTAACTATGGATCACCAGCAATGTCTAATTTTGTGATGTCATGTCAGCATGAAATAATAAACCCCTGCTAGATATATGAGTATGTTAGTAAACATCATAACTTTTTGAGATGACTTGGTCAGAAAGAGTTTAATGTGTGACATAATCTCAGGGTTAAGAGTCAGACCTTACTTTGAATTTTGACGCATACCTTCTAGCTACTGGATTCCAGCAAATGTCAAATCTGGACCTCAGTTTTCACATCTTTATCCTGCTAAGAGAATTTAAATAAAGAATGAAATGTGTTTAGTAGAGTGCTGGGTATTTTTTAGGACCCAGTAATTAAAAGCTCTCAGAATAGAAAAGGATTTATACAAGTGCTTCAACATAAGTAGCATTTTAAGGCTCTTCTCATCAACAACGACTCAGTCTGTGGGATTTCATGAACGTCCCATTTGGAACCTTTATAAGGGGCTGCCAGGTATCCCTTTCACACATAGAGATAGAAAAGGATTTCCTTGACACAAATTCAAGGCAAGGTCTGTCTTAGACCATCTCAGACAAAATACAGTTTGCTATGGATGATTCCAGGGCAGAGAGATGAATGGGGCTGACCACCTGTAACACATGAAAATCTCTCTCTTTTTAGATTTTTCTTACTCTGGATTTTTCTTTATCACTTTATCTACAAACTCCTCTTCACTACCTCTTTTTTCAGTGTTGTAGTCCCTTTGCATCCCTACCATCTTTCTCCTGTCTTCTTTCCACACTTTTCTTTTTGTTTTCTCCTCTCTTCTCTCCTCTCTGCTTCTCTCATTGTTTTCGGTTCACTCGCATGATCACTCAGCACGCGCACAGATGATAAGCTCCTCACGCAGCCGCATCATACATTCCCAGGCTCACCATCGCACTTAGCCACCCATTCATCCTTTCTGTTGGCCTTTTTTTGTTGTTGCTTTCTGTCAACCAGTTAGAATACTATATGCTCACTGGGGAGTTTGTGTTTTTCTTTTTAGTATTTGGCTCATTTCCACCTTGCTTTTTCCCCTAGCATTCAAGAACTTCTTTACCATCACTTCTTTTTTTTTCTTCTTTTTATGCAACTATTAAAAAAAAAATCTGCTGGCAAATTTGTGACTCACTAGGGAGCGGAGATGAATTAGGCAGTTTTCAATATGTTTTACCAACCCCTGCTACAGATTATTGTCACTCAATGTAAAACAGCCAACTGAATCAACTACACTCATTTAAAAATAACTATTATAAAATGTCCTGTTACTCTATAAAAATGACTTAAATTTTGAGTCCATATTCTTTTCTCTTTTTACATTCTTTTCTTTTCTCTCCCCCACTACTCCAAAAATTTGAAAGTTGAGATCAAGCCTTAAATTTGTTTTGTTTCCCAAAATGCAAGTTGTACTCTCCTGAGGTCAAGATACATTCACTATCATCTCCTGAGCTTATTAAAAACTATTCCATTGAAACACGACTCTGTGAGTTGGAAGGGGACCCATGACTCTGCATTCTTTGTTAGCGTTCCAGCATATTCTGGCATGCAGCCAAGTTCTCCAATCACCTCCAAGGCCCTCACATCTATCTCATTCTGAATAGAGAGTAAGAAGTTAATAAAATACTCATGGTGATAATGGGACCAGTATTCTCTTTCTCCCAGATAAGTAACCTACAGCTCAGAAGTGAAATTACCTGTTATTGACTAAACTAGAATAACTTATTAAATATCTTACATGCAGGCAGGAGATGCTCCTCTTGCTCTAAGTTAATGCCAATATTCTCATTAGGAAAATGTTTCACGACGTTTTGTGAGGTCAATTCAACTTAGCATATTTTCCTTAATAAAATTGAGAAATATATATTTTAAACTGAATGTTGCATATTATGAACCACAGAAATTATTCCTTGGCTCGCCTGTGAAGGAAAACTAGACTAATTAGTCAATTGTTCATTTTGTAATTTTTTTGAAGTATATAGTCACACAATATAGTTTTACTCATGTATTCCCAGATTCGGGAGGGTGGTAAGAAAAAATTTTTAAGTACAAAAAGTATAAAACTTTTTAAAATATAAAAAAAGAATGAAAGATATCCTTTTATAAGATTATAACAAAGCTCTTATTTTGCAATTTAAAATGTGAAGCATCTACTCCTCATGTTCATAAAATATGTTTGATCTCATGTTTATCTGATGTTTATCATAGGCTGTGCAGTAGTCAGACCCCCTTTGTTTCCCTTTTTCTTTATTGCTCCGTGTTATACACATCAGCTTCTAGGGTGATCAATCATCTGAGCCTATTTTAGTCAGGATGGATTTGGAAGGGCAAGATGGGGTGGATGATAAGAGGACAAACACATGGGAAGGAAAAACAGTCTCCTGGGATAACCAAATTAAAAATGACCCACTAGCAAAGCCAGATAGGTGTCTCTGAAGTTTTAAATAATGGCACTTTAGAGGTGAAACATATTAGGACATTAGATGTGAAACAACTCCTTATATTAATGATGAAAGGTTAATATGAACTGAAAATACACACACACACTCACACACACACACAGCATTCTGTTATATGTATATATATTTATTCAATAATATATGATACACAATATATACATATACAATAATATATGTATTTATATACTTTTGTAGTATTTATATTTCAGTATATATTATATGATATATATTATATTAATAAAATAAAAATATCTATTACACTGTAATATATATTATAAGGTAATGTATATTAAATTGCTATATATATTTTAATATAAAATTATATTATTATATATTAGTATATATTACTCTACTAGGTACTCTTGTCCTGACAATTGCTATACTTCAATCATCATGGGAAAAAAGTCTTGGGGATCTTCCTATAATGCAAAAAATTAAGATGAAGATCAGCTAAATTTTAAAATAGATTTATTCCAGGTTCCACTTAAACTACTGTGGCTAAACACAAATCCGTGAGTATAGGGGGTGACACATATCCTTAGGCAAGTCCCTGAATTAGATAATTAAGGATTCACATCATCCTCAGGTGGGTGTCATATTCACCAATGACCCTTGATTGTGATCTAATATTTGTGGGGAAGAACTATGAAAATTCAGTTCTGAAGCAGACTGGCAAAAGGGTTTCTAGTCGGGGAGATGAATTAAAATTGGAGAATCAACTCTGGTGTAAATCAGTCATAGAGATGGGTTTGTGGGAGATGGAAGTGAGTGCTGGACTTAAAGATGTTCATTTAAAATAAATTAAAAAATAAAAACCATCTCTAAGTCCAACTCAAAAATATGTGTTGGACCACTATTTCATGATTTAGTCTCATGTCTTCATTTTTACTCTTCACTGAGTTATATTTTACAGACATAAAATTCACACTTGTTAAATGCACACTTTGATTAGTTTTGTTCATCCTGTATCATTGAGTAATTACCAGCACAATCAAAATACAGAACACCTTCCTTCTAAAAGTTCCCTCCACTTGTTTCATTTTATAAGTGGGCAAACTGAAATATGCAGAAATTTAGCTACCTGGTCCTGGGTTTCAGCACAAACTTGGGGCAAAGTCTGGCTGAAAATTCATTTAATTTAATTCACAGAGCTTTCATAAAAGGGTCTGCTATGCTCCTGTCACCAAGGACAAAATAATATACATTAAGGGAGAGAGAGGGAGGGAAAGGGAGGTTTTCTCTACAATGAGCAGAAAAGCAAGGGGGTTAGACAACTAGTTAAAATACAGTGCAAAGGGAAATGTCACAACAGGGAATGCAAAAAAAAATGGGCACAGAAAAAAAGGCACTCAACATCCTGAAGAAGAGGAGGAACCGAGAGGGCACCTCACCTCGGTGACCACTGCATCTAGATTTGACCCCCAAGTTAGTAATTAAAGACTTTGAGGAGGATTTATTTATGAATTCATATATTTATTCATTCTTTCAGGTAATATTTACTTCAGTTTTAGTATGTGTCAAGCACAGTGATAAGATCTGAGGATGCTGGGGTGAACCAAAACAAGCAATGTCTTCTGATCAGGAATTAGAGGCAGGTGGAAACTGGCGGATTTAAGAATTCCCAAACTTATGTTGTGGTTTAAAAAGATCACCTTGACTAAAGTATGCATTTTTTTAAAGCAGAGAAAAATCAAGTGCTTAAAATTTAAAATACATTATCTCTTTTATGAAATCCAAATGAAGAAATTCAGGTAAGCCTAAATAAAAATGTTAACCATGTAAATTAGTGTACTGGGGATCCTTAGATCTTCCATGATGTACAAGAGAGTGTTCATTTTTTTAAAAGTGATCATGACAGTTTGAACTTCATAAAAGGGACTGAATAATAGTTGGATTATTTTTAGGGGAAAAAATTAGAGCAAGCAACCATATGATTTTAATTAAAATACAAATACGCATATATGGACTATTTTAAAATAAAGGCCGTCAAATTTAACTGTAGTGATGAAATATTAAGAGAAAGCAATGACTGGAAGTATTGCCAAGACTGTTCATATTTTCTGATATAAAGAATGGTTAACATTCTTAATATGTAAAAAACTTTGGCAAATGAATAAGAATATAAAGATGAAAAGCTTAGGGAGGAGGAGTGCAAAGTGTTTGAATGGATTAGAGAAATAATAAGGCAAATGTCTTTTAAGTTCATGAACATTTGATATGACTAATAATAAAATAAGGAGATATTAGACTAATTATCCTTTATTCCATTTAATCAAGCTTGTGAAGATTAAAAATATTCATAATAGCTTGTGTTATGCTTAGTGTGAGGAAACTTCTTGTACAAGTTCATGGCATTCTAATGCAGTATCTTTTGGAAGGATACTTTTACAATATTTACCAAAATTGTAAATGTGCACATTGCTTAATGTAGCAATTCTACCTCTAAGAAGTTGTTTTATAGACACATTCACTGTAGTAGATGAAGAATTATCCCCCAGTTAACTATAATTTATTTATAATAACAAACTTAAGATGATATAAAAGCCCATCAATAAGAAATTGGTTAAATAAATATGAAGTCTGTTCAATACTTTGCAGCATAAAAATGATAAAACCTATGTATACTGACATGAAATAATAATAAATACATTATGGAGCACATAAGTTAGAAACTTCACAGCTATCCTAAGATAATTATCATTATTTCACTTCATGTAAGCCAACACACAGAGAGGTTGAGTAACTTATCCAACATCACAGGGCAGAGCCTCAATTTTAACCCAGACTCTTAGCCTATACTAAACTGACCAAAATATGGTAAAGTTTCTTATGCAGACACACACACACACACCCATATATAAATATATATTCATACACACACACACACACACACACACACACACACACACACACACATATAAGCTCTTAATTTTGTTTAAAATACATATGGCTCTATATTTTTATATGCACATACAACTCTGAAAGGATAAATAGTAAATAATATCTTACAGTATTTATCCCAGGAAAGTAGGACTAGTGGTTGTAGGACTCTCATTTCTTATTTTCTGTACCTCCATAATTTCCTTATTAACTTTTATTACTACTGTGCATTACTTCTCTGTTTAAAAGGCAAAACTAGAAAAAAAAGGAAAAGAACTTTTGATATCTAATAAAGTTAGATATCAAATGGAGTTTGGAAAACTCTTATAGGAAGTAACATTTTATTTTTCTTTAAAACAAATACAACTTTTTAGAAATCCAAATCTTTGTAGGTCTCTTAAGAGAATGAGGACATGGTTGATCTGTTTTGGTTGTCATAGTGATATGTATTGACTGCCACTACTGAACGGCATTTGCAGTAGTCTGAGCTGATTAAGATGTTAAGGTGAACTCTAAGGACAGCCAGGGTCATTTATTCTATCCATGTGCAATGGTCACACTACTTCATATGATGGCAACGAGAGGGTATTGCTATTGCCAACTGCCCAATTTAAGTTATTATAGCTAATTTTCTAATTGACTAATGGCACAAATAAAGATTATGTTTACTCAGTTAAATGTTACCTAGAAAATAGACTTCTGCAGAACAAATAAGACTATAAAACTTAGAAAATAGTCACTGAGTTTTGACTTACAGCCTTTAGCTCTTTTTCTTTAAAGCCATCTTTGAATACCTCATATGGGAAGACGAATACTTATTGACAAAACATATGTCATATGTTTTTACCCGTATTAAATAATTTTATTCTTTATAACCAACCTATATGGAAGAAATTACTCCCCATACATCCACCCCACTAGCTCACCACCTCATGGGGGATGTTCAGAGATTAAGGAACTTCTCCAAGGCCACACTCAAATAATAGATAGTTGTGGTGTTTAAACAAAGGTCTATTTGGCTGCCCACTAGAACTTTATTACATATGTTTCCCTATTAACTTATTATTTTCTTCTTTTTCATCCAGTTCAATTTTAATCATTTGAAATATGTGTCTAGTTAAAAATACACTAAAACATTTACTCCTCATAATCTAATGGGCTAATTCATGTGGAAGCTGTTAATAAATAGTGCTTAATGGATAAAATAGCTTTCTTTGGTAATTTTTTTGGATAACATATTTTAGTGTCTGATTTTTAATGCCATCATTAAAATCAGTATTTTGTCATAATTTTCCATTAAAATCGTATAATGGAATATTATTATATATGTTCAGTGCCAATGAGTTATCTTATTTTTCTGAGCTGTACAATATGAATTCCCTACAATGAGTAATATTTAGTTCTATTTGACATATGGCTTTTAAAATAGAACTGTATAGATGTTCTGGGTTTACATTTTAACTGTAAGTAAAATTTCTTTTTGGCATTAAAAGGTAAGTATAAAAATTCTGAACCCATTTATTAGTGTTTCACAGTTTAGTATTAGTGTACAAATTTAAATTTAAGTCTGTTATTTATAATTAAGTTTTTGCTATTAAAAGTTACTTTAAAAGTTGTATTTTCAATTTTAATATTTGAATAGATATTTTAGTTGATGAATCAAGTGATCTAATTTTAATCTCTTAAAAGTATGTAATAAATTAATCCCTTTTAATATTTTGTTCCATAGATTAAGATGTAAGCATATCTTGGATAATAAAAACTTTTGTTTTTTTAGTCAAATATGCTACTTGAGTTCACTGTAGCCTTTTAGTATTAGTAGCGACTACATTTGCTCAAATAGCATCTCTGATGAGTGAAGTTCTTTGTTCTGGTGGAGAACGGGCCTGCTTATTGGCAAAGCCAATACCTTCCTGCCCTATTATTGACCTCGGCTTTGACCTGGCTAGACCACCCTCATGGGAATGGAGGGTAATAAAGTCCTCTGGCTGACTCAAACCTGAGTTTAAGCTAAGCAGATATAATCAATCACCTAAAATTAAGTGTTGTAGTTTTGTGATGTGGACATTTACTGGGGACTGAGCTGAGATCACCAAACACCAGTCATTTAAGTTTTCAGAACTGTCTCTGAGTAGGATCAAGGGTATTTTAACTAGTACTTCAGGAACTATTTACCAGATTCAGAGTACAAAGATATGATCTTACAAATAAAAATAAAGAAAGAAAGAGAAGAGAAGGAGAGAGAAAAGAGAAGGAAAAGGATAGAAAAGAAGAAAATGAGAATTCCAAATAATAAGCATAGACATTATTAAGAAAGACTTAAACAGAAGAACTAGAAACTTCTTTAGGAAATACCACCTTTTAAAATTTATCTCAAACTTTGCCTGGACTACATTCATGAACAGCTCACATTTCTCAATTAATAAGCTGTACATATATGCCAGTCAAAATATTTTGCTTCCTTAGATCAATTTTGGAATATTATATAAATCTCCATGCTGTGTTCAGATCTACTTCTCAGGATGTTATTCCAAAAGTCTTGCCTCTTCTCTTCCAGCTCATCGTTCCTAAAATATATTAGTGGGTCTGAAATCAAGATTCCCTTGGACTGTTTTGAATGACCCTTTTTTCTAAATTCCTATCTTATTCTGACATTTCCCTTTTTAACCTTACCCCTGGAATTCACACAGATTTGTAACAGAAAAGAAGAAGAAGAGGAGGAGGAGGAAGAACTTAGTTAACATGGCAAAGCTACATGCAGCCCTCTAATCCACCCCTCAAGAAATAGGGTTGTTTCTTGCGTGTAGAGGTTTGGAACATCCTGTCAGATGGTTGCCACTGTTGAATGTACCATCTGCCTTGGAGAATAGTATCTAGCCTGTTTCTCCCTGACCAGAGCTCTATATGCTTCACTAGCAAACCATTTAGCTGGAGACCATGTGTTAAAATGCTCTAGGGTCTATTGCGTATAAGTAGTTACTGGGAAAGCCTTTTGTCTTGTCTAAACTAGATGGTAAGTGCCTTTAGAGATTCTGTCTTAGTTGTTTTGTAATGTTTCCCACAAAACCTGTAATGGACTACTATGTAGTCACTTGGTGTATATGAATGAGTTCATGAGGTTTATTCCTTTTGAACTATTAGTCTTGATAGACAGGTTTAAGGTTAAATAAAGTCTGAGTTCCTATGTATGTGATTTGAAAGCCTTGAAAAGCTCCATGGCATGCATGGACTTTTAAATCAAATACTGTACCACCTTGAAGAGAGTGAATAATTTCTAGGTTCTACTGAGAGAAAATCAGGATAGATTTTCTAGATAATACCCTTGGAAGCTGGGTTACTGGACAGTAGGAATCCTGATTCAGTGAGATCAGGAATTCAAAGCAGCAGAATTGGCTCTGGGTTACAGATTAATCAGAATTTGTAAGTGAGACTTACCAAATTGGTTCATGAAGAATGTGTCATTTCTCTGAGAAGACTTCTCGCATGTCACTTCCCCAGCTTGGTGGGCTTTACAGAGCCCTTTCCTCTAGCCTGAGTAAAATCATCTCAGTTACCTGGTTCATAAAGTCTCTGATACAAATATGGCTATAAAACAACTTCTCTAAGACCTTAAAACTTACCTTTACATGTCACATCGAAATACCAACTGAGGTATGCCATTCGTTTATGCTCCCACTCGTTCTGGCCTTAAATGATCCTCCTTCTCCATTTATACTACCATTTCCACACTCTCACTTCCCATAAGGGGTTAGATTCTAGGTTAATTAAATAAATAAATAAAAGATTTTATTTATGTAGAGATTGCTGACTGGTTTATACTTCTTAGAGTTATTGTAGTTAAAATAAGGAGATTATTGATTTGATTAGAGTATTTAAAAGAGGAGTTTTTAGCCAACAAACTTTTCCCAGAGTCCTTTTCCCTCCCTTGTCTTCCTCTATCCTACCACGGAATAAACAATTTTAAGAAAAAAATGTGTCTGCTGAAAAGAGGTCAACAAATTATGAACTTAGTTCTAAGAAATAGTAGAGATCATTTTATTCAGTTTTGGCATATCAAAAGAAAAAATTCTGAGTATTTATTGGCATACTTTCCATTCATCAGTAAATCCATTTTATTTGTTTTATCACATATTTAGTCTTATTTATTTTAAAATAATATTTGAACTTTAGAATGTACTTCATGATAAAATTTAAAGTAGAAAAGCTGAATAAAATCAGAAGATTCTGACTGTGTGGTTTAGGACTTGTCATAAAAACTGTGGACCTCAGTAATCTTATTTAAAAAATATTTTAGGGCTAAAATTAAGTCATCTTAAAAGTCCTTTCAAAGTTTTTCATTTCCTTGATACAGATGAGATTTATAAAATGGAACCATGGTGGTGAAACACAAAGTAGCCTTTAGAAATTTCAATTTTGTTTTTGGCTGCTTTAACATGTCCTAGTGTTAATTTCCCCTTGACTAATATGAGTTAGTATGAGCAAAACTAAGTAATATATGCAATCCCTTCCCATAAAAGCCAATGTTCATAGTGATGAAATAAGTACAACTACATATTAAATATGATCACTTTTCTTCCACAAAGCTATCTCTATTTAGGGTCCATTTTTTTCTCTTTAATGTTTAAATACTATGTCTTGCTTTCAAGAGAATACTCAGTGAAATCAGTATCATTTCTGGATAGCAGTGTTATGTAAACTTTCCTTGACTTGTTTATTGGAAATAACTTTCATTAAAGTCACTGAGCAGTTTCATTCATGCACACACATATACACACACACATATTTAATGCATATGTATTTTACATGTATATCTTCATGATCTAGAAGTTACCGTAATTAAGGGATAAATGACTCCAGTTTCTAAATATTAACTAGTTCAAAGCAGCAGATATAAAAAGAATTGAGATATTTTATGAGTCCTAATAAAATAAAGATTAAAATATGCTTACCAATCAATATTAGGGATGTAAATTACAGAAAGAAGTTTGGAGTAGCATTTTCTCTATCTGACATTCTTACTCCAGGTTTCAATAAAGCAGTTCTCTGAATGGCACTTAACTTGTTATTATTATTACTTTCCATTTTCAAAAACCCTTCAGAAATAGAAATTAAAACAAACTAAATAGAAATTAAACAAACAAAATATATATATGAAAATAAAGGAATATATTCATGCATTTGCACATTCATTCACTTAAGGTACTGGGAATGCAGCAGCTGACTTAGCATATAAAGTCAAATTTCACATTCATGAGATTTAATTTAAGGGAGATAAGAAAGAACATAAATATTGAAAACATTTCATACATATATGTATAGATACATACTATATACCCAAACACAAAATATGTTATATTTATCTATGCAAAAAATAAATTAAGCATGGGAAAGAGGATAGAGAGCACTCAAGAGTATTATTTTACCTAAGAGGTCAGGGTGTCATTTAAATACATATATATTCATGTGAGTATAAAGTATATATGACTGTACACAGAGCAGATATTTATATTCAGATAGAAAGAACAGTCCTTCTCAACTTTGGCACTATTGATCGTTTAGGCTGGAAAAATTTTTTTGTGGGGGACATTCCCACATACTGTAGAGTAGTTGCAAACTTCCCTAGCCTCCAATTACTGGATGTCAGTAGAACATTTCTGGTTATGACAACTGAAAAGGTCTCTACACATTGTCAAGTGTTCTCTAGGGGGCAAAAGTCACCCCATTTAAGAGCCACTGAGGTAGAATATATACATGTAAAAAATTTGACAAACATCATTTTAGTCTTTTATATTGTTTATACACTATGCTATGAATTGGAAGATACTGAGTTGAATAAGAGTCTTTAACATAATTTAATATATAAATCTGCTTTAATTCCCTTTTCTGTTTTCTCTCTGTCTACTTCTCTTTACTTCAATAACATTATATGTTAATATTGTCTTTATAATAAAATATATCTTAATATCTCAATATCTATACATTTAAATTGATAAGCCTGTAAAAATCATGTATTTCTGTATATATATACACACATACGTAAAAATGAAGCAGATTTACATTACAACTGTAATTATAATGTCATAACAGTAATACTTAATCAGGGTCATTATTTGGTTAGTGAAATATAATACTAAGATTGGACAAATGTTACAAAGATTGGTCATCACAATTCAAACACAACAGCTCAAAGTAACAATCCACAGGATTTCCTACTCAGTGGCAGAGAAGAATTGAAAGAATGAGCACTGTCTGCTGGTGAAGCAGTGATGAAAATGTCCTGTTAAGAATGGATGGAGAGAATTACACTTTAGGTAAAATATAGTAACTGGTGCTAGACTTACTCTCCTCACATAAACAACTACAAAATATGTGAAAATATAAGATGAGGTGACTATTTTCAGACCTTGGAAATCAGGCATCTTAGGACCAGAGTTCCTGAGAGAAGAGAACATAGAGCATAAGCTACATGTTAGCTCCAACTTTCTGCCTCCAGATACTTTCTAAATTGTAGTGCAGAAACATGAAGCCTAAGCAGAACAGGCAGATTCACTGAATTTAGGAGTCAGATATTAAGTTTGAGGTTTATGAAGAACAAGAAAGGAATCTGCACAGAGAGCGAATTCAGAAATTGGGGGGTAGAGTTCTGGTCTTGACTGAAGTTTGGGCTGCACATGTACAGAGAGAGAATCAGAAATGGAGATACCAAAGGTCAGGTCATACAGGGCTGGGAGGTATTAGATATCTTGACCAGATAGAGTATGGAGACCTCCCTGAGCACCTCAGATATTCAGCTGAGACCACAGAAAGACCATACCTTAATGGTAAAACACATACTCTAGAGTAAGGGCCAAGACCTAGGACAAAGGGGGAAAACAAAATAAATCTAATAAGAAAGAAACCAAGACTGAACAAAACTCTGCACTTTCTAAGAGAAGATGGTATAATCAAAGCTCTCTACATCATAATCCATTTTCTCACCTATATCACAAAATATCACTAGACATTAAAAGACAAGAAAACTGACTATTCTAAGAAAATAAGAAAAAAGAAAAGAATAGAAGAAAAAAAGAAGAAAAGAATTGAAATAAAACTCTAACATGACCCATATATTCAGAAGTTAAAGGAAAACATATTCAGTGATTGTTTGAGGAATCTTGGCAGAGAAATGGTAAAAAAAAAAATTCTATGACTGAAAAATACAGTATCTTAAATGAAAAGTTCACTTGACAGGCTTAACAGTAAATTAAATCCTACAAAATATTCAGTGAACTTGAAGATAGATTGAAGATAGGTTAATAAACAGCAGAATGGTAAAAGACTGAAAAATAAGAAGCTTAGGACTAAGATACAATATTAATGGCTGTAACATGTATAATTGACATATAATCTGGGCATAACTGGAGTCCAAGAAGGAAAAAAAGAATGTTCCAGAAAATAATATTTGAGGAAACAATGGCAAAAATACCCAACTTACAGATCAAACAAACTGAAAAAATTTAAAACAATATAAGTATATTGCCTCATAATTGCTGGCAGCCTTGGAAGCTGGTGGCGCTCTAGGGGGTAATGGCCATCACACTGTAAAACACCGGTATTGTTCCAGCAGTTCCTTTGGGGGTTCTAACACATGTCATGAACATTTAGGCACAAAGAATATTCTTTCCATGGCAATGTTGCCAATAAAATGGGAAAACTGTAAACAACCTGAATACCTATCAATCAGGAAAAGAGTGAATAAACTCATCCATGTTACTGCATAAGGTGCGTTCCTAGAAAAGAATGCAATGCATGTACTTGACATTTGGAACTATCTCTAAGCTATATGGTTTGTGTGGGAAGTCAAGAGAAGCAACCCTCTCCCACCAGCCTTCCAATTTATCTATGCTTATAAATTGGCAGCAAAGCGGGCCCAAAGAACACACACAAAAATGCCAACACAATTATCTCTGAGGAACGTGATTTGGAAGAGGGTCAATGGCAGGGTGGGTGGGCACTTGGGTTCTCATTTCATTCATTATAGTTAGGTATTACTTTTGTGTTTTATAAATAGGGCATCTTAATATTGTAAAAAATAATAATAATAATAAAATAAAACAATGTAAGTAAAAAGAAAACTCCACCCAGGCATATCATAGTCAAAGTAATGAAAATTAAAATAAAGAGAAATATCTTAAAAACAGCTAGAAGAAAAGCATACATTCTATACTGGATACCAACAACAAAAATGATAGCAAACTTCTTATCTAAAGTAACAGAGGCCCAAGCATAATGCTACAATTTCTTTGAAGTGTTTTATAGACAACACACAAACACAAATTAATAAGCCATCAACCCAGAATTAGAGATTAAACAGGAATATCCTTAAAATGGGGGATACTTTCAAATAAACAACAGCTGTGGGAATCTGTCAACATCAGAGTTGAAACTATAAGAAATGCTAAAGTTTAATAGATCTGAAGAGAAAAAATGTCAGATAAAAATTAGGATCAACTTGAAGGAGTGAAGAGCACTGGAATGGTTAATTATGTCAGTAAATATAAGACCAAATCTTCTCCTTCCTTAATTTCAGTAAAAGATAAGGCAAATAATAATGTTATCTTGTATGGTTTATGACATATGTAGAAGTAAAATATATGACAACAAATGGCATAGTAGATGGGAGAATAAATGGAACTTTAAAATTAATTTAGTCCTAATTATACTTGGTAAGATTTGTACAGACTCATCTGGCAATCTTTTACAGTAATCACTACAAAACTATGAACAAGTATGGATAAATACTAATACAGGAAATAAAATGGAACTGAATAGCATATTAATTTACCCACCCCCTGCAAAAAAAAAAGAGTGAGAGAGCAGAACAGAAAGCCTCTAAAGAAAGAAAGAAAAACAAACACATGGTGGGAGGAAAAATAAAACAACAAATTGGCAAACATATACTCAATTATATCAATAGTTACACTAGATGTAAATGGTTAAATATTGTAATTAAATGGCAGATATTGTCAAACTGAATATGAAAGCAAGACCCAAGTATATTTATGAGATATATTTTAAATATTAAAGACACAAGTTAAAGTAAAAATATTAAAATGTAAAAGATATCACATGTAAGCAGTAGAATGCTCATATGCTACATTAATATCAGACAAGACATCAAATAAGAGAGATAAAGACTATTTTTTAATAAAAATGTTCATTTCTTCTGGAAGACATAGTAATCATAAATGTATTTGTACTTAATAACAAAGCCTCAAAATATAAAACATAGGAACTAAAGAAAAAGATTTTAAAAATTCATAATCATAGATATTTTCACATCCTTCCCTTAGCAGATGATAGAACATTTTTAAAACCTAATAATACTCAAGAAGAATATAGGAAATTTGAACAGAAGTATCAACCGAACTTAAACTAACATTTATAAAACATTACACCCATAAATGCTAAATATACTTTCTTTTCCAGCACAAATGTAAATACTAAGATAGAGCATATGGTAGACAATGAAAGAAGTTGTAATAAATTGTGAAAGTTTAATATCTCACCCAATTCATTTAAGAATTGAATTCTAAATCAATAGCAATAAGAAATTTACAAAATCCTCAAGTATTGGACAGAATATGTGTACCTGAGAAAAAGATGTATCTAGAATACATGAAAAATTAAAACCAATAGTAAAATTGGATAAAATACTAGACCAAGTGTTGGGAAAGTAAGGCCCACAGGCCAAACATGGTGTGCAGCCTGTTTTTGTGTAATAACATGACAAAATCTCCAAAACCATATGATTAATGAAAGAAAACAAAATTCAAAAGGGCAAACTGTTTGATTTAATTTTTATCAATTTCAAGAGCAGGCAAAACTATTGTGATAGAAATCAGAACAGTGTCTTTGGAGGCACTAAGAAGATTTCTATGTGATGTAAATTTTTTAACATATAGACTCAGGTGTCAGTTAAGCAAAATGTATACATTAGTGAGAACCTAAATAGTTTATTTAGATCTGTGCATTCTTTACTATATGCAAAGTTTACTTCATCTTAAAAAGTTGTTGGGGTAAGATTGTTGAAGTGTATAGAAAAATACAGTAGATTATAATGTATACAACCAGAATATGGCATGTCGTCTTGGCTGTGAGGCTAAATTAAGACATTTAGCATGGAGGCTTTTTAACATGAAAGTAATGTAACAAATGGTTTTAGGAAGATTGAATTACGAGTGCTAGAGTAAAGAAAGATTAGCTATCAAGCAGAGAGAAGAACAGAATTGTTGCACAATTTTGTGAATCGGACCTCTGAAACTGGGATGAAGAATATTGGGTGGCTTTATTAGAATGAAATCATTCAGCAGGAATTATTGGCAATTCACCCACAGATCAGGCAACTGCTGAGAAGATTGCCTTAGTATTGTTCAGAATTGCCTTGATATTCTCTTTTCAGCCTGTAGGCTGCAAATCTTAAACTCAAATTTTAATCTTATTATGTAGATGGATAGACGGACGGATGGATGGATAGATGGATGATTTGATAAATGGAAAATCATCTCGTCTTTGGCTAATCAGTGCTTTTTGTATCAATTATTGATCCCTTTGAATTCCATAATTCTTGACATACCTCTTTGCTAGAGATGTTGAAAAATTGTCACTAAGTGATTTGTATAGAAAAACAAAGATATGTACTGAATTTTGAGAAAATTGCACAGTTCAGTCTTGTTCAGAAATGTATTCTATCACACCCTTTGACATAGATATGAAACTTCTATACTTCACAGGATTGATTTGCAAATAAATTCATTAAGGTCTTTAAAGTGTCCTTAAAATTAAAATTCCTATATTAGTCTAACTACAGCATTATTAAAAACTTTAGAACATACTGCTTTCATTAACCTTTGTAAATTTCAAATGAAACTCCATTTCAGTATTGAAGTAAATTATTTTCATTTTACTCTTAAAGTGTGCTGTCCATTATGCCACAGCTATACATTGTTATTTCAGTAATTACAGAAGACAGATTACATATAGGGGTTTAAGATACACAATATAATATTTTCTTTAAAAAGCATGAAGTCCAATTAAGTTTATAAGCTATCAGTACTTTGTCAAGTTTCAGAAGCACTGAAAGTGCTATATGATTGATTAATAAAAGTAACTAGACTTAGTGTTGCCATACACTTTTATTGGCTCTCCAACAGCAGAATGTAGGAACAAGGAATAATTTATATAATCAACAGTTGGGGAGATTTTTCCTGACACTTTGAACACCCAGATAAGTCACCTGCAGTAGTCTTACTCTTGAGAGACAAACTGTTGGCTATTTTAATGTATGCATGCTGATGTGAGAAAAAAAAAGAGTGAATAAATGTATAATTTATTATTTTAGTAATAATTTAGTAATAATTGATTTAGTAATTTAGTAATATAATTTTATCTATCTTTCATAGCCCCAGACTTCAGTAAAATATTATATAGTCAAAAGGTCATTGCCACAACTCCCTTATAGCATATAACCCGTATCTACATATATAAAGTATATATAGGCTTATTGGCTTGAAAAGCTATGCAAAATCATAAAGTAGGTGCAAGTCATTAGTACCCACCTTAGGATTTTCTCCTTTTTTATCCTCTTAGGTAGAGATGATACTTTCCTCTGCATATTTCAGCGGCATCTAATATGTCTACCAAACAATTATATTCTGTAAATCTTGTTTTCTCACCCTTTCCTTTCCCCCTTCCCATTCTTTCAGGGTTCTGCTGTCCACCAGATGAGACTATAGTTATAAATTAAAAATATTTTAAAATAAAAATTAAATTTCAAGCTATGAAACACAAGTGGAAAACAGAAGAGTGTATTTATCAAACTGTTTTTGGCAGATGTAACATAGTCTATTTAAAAGAATGTTGAGCATATTTGGTAATGCAAAAGTTAACACCTGTGTATGAATTAATCAAAATAAAAAGGAAAATGCTTGAAAACTATTATAATCCAAGTTGCTAAATTATATAAATAACTAAATAAAATATAAAAGTAATAAGACCTAAAAAGTAAAAATTTCGAAAAGCATAGATCAGTAAATGACCACATACATTTTACACAAGGTAAAATGCAACCAGCAACAGTGACAAAAAAATGTGCAAAATATTATAACATTATTAGTAACTGAGTAAAACAGTCATCAGTAAAAGGCATCATGAGATTTCACCCACCTAATCAACCTAAAAGAAAAAAGAAAAAAAGGGAGAATACAGTTAAACTTTCTTACATAGTCAGTGACACTTTCAATATATATAACATTTCACAAGGACATTTGTCAATATCAACATATTTGTCAATATGTTTCAAATACTAAAGAAGAGTTCATATACTTTATTTTTATTATACCATCCCTGGGAACCTAATGTGTAAATCTAATACAAAATTAGGAAAAAATACATTTAAAGTTGCTAATTATAAATGTTGGAAAATTAAAAGTAAGGTAAAACTCCAGACATATGGGTCTATATGTCTTTACATGTCCTCTACATGTACAAGGAATATCTTGCAGGCTTTAAAATGATTTTGAAGGCCATAAAGCAATTGAAATATTTTGATGTAATAGTAAATGGAAAAGCAATATACAAATGATATGTGGACTACCAACAATTTATATTTAAGTTGCCATTAATGCTGTAATAAGTAGCACCAGAAAATTGGCCGAATCTGTGAATATCCAAAGTAATTTGAACCCATACCTTATACAATACAACAAAATAAACTGAAATTGTGTCAAATAACTTAAAGGGGGGAGGAATAAAGCATAAAAGTGAGAAAAATATAGGATAATATCCATTACTTTATGGATAGAAAAATACTTGATGAGCTTAAATGTGTTAAAACCAAGGTAAATAAATTGTTTGCCACACATATAGGTTTTTGAACTCCTGATGATCAAATAAAAACGTGACTAAAATTATTGGTTAACATAAAAATGGGAAAAAATATTTGAAACAAATTGGGTAATGCATTAAAATTCTTAAAATGAGTAAAAAAATAAGACATTGAGATTCATGTAGATAACAATATAATTCACAAAAGGGAGTAAAAGTTGCTAATGGATGTATGAAAAATATTCAGCCTGATATTAATAAAAATATAAACTTGAAACTGAAATATTTACCTTTGTTTATCAAATCAGGAAAGGCTTAACCAATTTTGGGCAATGCAGGGAAGGTAGATGGGCATCCACAAAAGACTGATGGTTTTAACAATTGACATAACTTTTCTGGAAAGCAATTTGGCAAAATGTATCAGAATGTTTACACTCTTTAGCAATTTCAATTCTAAAAATCTAAGCTAAGGTCAAAGTACAACAATATTATTGCAGACGTATTTAACTTGAAAAAAAACATGGCCAAAATTAGCTGAATGATAAATTACCAGGCCCACATGATAGGATATTATAAAACATTTTTAAAAACTAAGTTAAAGAAAGTAAATATTAAATTAGAAAAGTAAGATATTTAATATTTTTATCAATCTAATAATTTTAAGAATCTATAGCAAATTAATAGAAATTGAAACATTACATTTCTAATGCTGACTTAATCTGAATTTTGTATAAAAGTTATTTTCTCCCTTTCTGTAATTTTCTGTATATATTGCATACCATGCAATAACAAGTACTGCTTCTGGTGGTGTAATTTGATAATTTGTTAATACTGTATTATAATTTTTAGACTGTATTCACAGAGACATAAAATGCCATACAAACATATCTGTGTTGATTTTATTACAGTCCATCATATTTGCAAACAACTACCATTTCTACACCAATTTTTTCTGCATTCTGAGTTCCAGCTCCAACAGATAAAGTGTCCTTCACAGTGCTAGTGACAATCTGTCAGTACTAGTTAGTTGAGCTTCCATTTTCGTATCACGTTCTTCTATTTTTGTGATAAAATATCACTTGGAACAGTGGGAATATTACAGGGCACAACTAAAGGTAGTCAAATCATATTATTGGCTTTTTATTCCCTTGAACATGGTTTTTAAAAATCAAACATTATAAAGGAAACCCAACATAAACCTTTTCTCTGTTGTCATTGATACAACATTCAAAGGGAAAAAAAAGAGATACAGACAGTGCTCAATCAAAATAAATAATTCATTGGAAAATGCTGCTCTGTTATGTCACTATAAATGAAGATATCTGGACAAGCAATGTATTCTATGACAGTAGAAAATATACTGCATCGCTTCCAAATGGGTGGTAACTATGCTCTCTGGTAAAATAAATATCTGTGGCAAATGACACATACCTATTTAATGACACTTTGAGTTCATGTGAAGTTTGGCAGTGTAATAAAGTCTTATCTCTTGCTTTCACTGTTATTGCACAGATTTAAACTGCTGTCTCAGAGGCAGTTTTACTATCTTTTTCAATCTACCCCATAAAAGTGAGACTTGATTTGCTTAGCATGAGAACAGATCAATAAAAGCTAAGTTATACAGCAGATTAGATCACCAACTTGGAGATCAAAGATGTTAAATACAACTTGTATAGAAAAACTAGATCAAAAGTTGAGCTCAGACACACGGTACATATTTGCAGAACTCAAAATAGCCTTTATTCTATACCAACAATTTACCTTAGGTCTTGTCATGGTCATTTTGTGTTGAAGTAGTTTACACATGGCTGACAACATTTTAAATATATATAATACATGCATATTTTAAATTATTTTTGTGCTAAATTTCTAAATCATTCTTCTAAAACAAAAGTTGGAAGGAAATAGTGTTCAGCAAAGCACAAAAATTTCATCTTATACACAACTTATTAATATTACTAAATTTTTAAGTTAGATTTTCTTAAGGGAAACAAAATGACATGCTTTAAAGTGTGTCATTACTACTATTTCTACCTTCCAATTTTTACTTTTTAGTATGTATATACAAAATTCTGGTTGAAATAAAGAAATTGTAATTCACAGTTGTGACTTTGTTGCATGGCTCTATCAAATCTTTGCATAATTGATTAAGAATCTAAAAATTATACTTTATCTTGCCATCTCTCCCCACCCCATTTGACCTAATTAAGAACAGGTATAGGTTCAAGTGTAGTATATTCCTTAGGCTTTTTATCAACCCTGGGGGGAAACAAATAAGAAAACAGGATAAAACAATCACCGTTGCCACCAACGCAAAGTCCTTAGTGGATAGCCTCACAATGTGAAGTGCAAGGTTACTGAGCTTTTCACCACCGCGCATTCATAGCCCTTCAGACCGAACCTTGTCGCATAAGCTCATTTAGATAAAAGCTCATTGTCTACCTGTGGAGCCTTCTCACTGCGTGCATCCCGCATTCCATCTTCTTTTCAGCTTTGTGGTACAGCTTAAATTCTTGGCAAAAGAGGTCTGACTGCTCCAGAAAGGTCACCTGTTCCTCATCCACAGAGTGTCAGGTTCCCCACTGCTCTTTTAAACATTCCTTTGGCATCCTGATGTCCTGCGTTTCCCAATGTTTCCCTGAGAAAATCTATTCTCAAACCGAAAGAAACTTTGACATTGAGGTACAAGGATTCAAAGATGAAAACAAATTATCAGCCAGCATCATATATCCCCAAAATAATGACTCTTAACACATCAGTGTATGTTTTTTTGTATTTTGCTTTCATACATACTTTCTTTTCTAAACCACGATACACATTCTTTCTCATATAACTAAAATGGCAAGCTATTTAACAGTGATAACATATATTATCATGTATATATATATATATATATGTTGTTTACACGTTAACCACACATGAGTATTTTAACATTGTCAAATGTGTATACTGTTGTACACATTACTTTGTAAATAAGAAAAATACCTAGTAATTTATCACAAATATTCATTACTCAACTGAGAGCATTTTTTTGCAAAATTTGCCAAATTATATCTGAGAATATTTAAAACCGTGAATGATTCTAGCTAATTGGTTATTATTTTTAAAGAAAATTATTCTTGAAATGTAAAAACTTTAATTATACTGTAGTTGCAGAAAAAATGTGAGAATGACAACATTTAGAAGATAAATTAAAAAGTGACATTTTAAATTGCAGTGAGCCAATTGGTTTGTAGCACTTTAATCCTATGTCCCCTTTGGAGGAATCTGATTGAATGTTAAGAATATTCATCCAGTAGAGAACATAATAAAAAATATGATAACAGGGTACTATGACTTGATAAAATGTTTATTTTATGTATTAAGCCAACTATCAGTAGTTTGCACTAGCATTAACTTTAAAGAAGTGCTTTAGGTATTTTCATATAAATCATAGTCTAACTTGTACAGTTGCCTTTTGCACATAGATTTCATAAATCTGGGAGTTTTCTTGGTAAAACCTTCATGCAGAAATGAGAGGAAATTATTACTGTGACAGTTATTAAAAATAAAAGAGTTTTTATGCTTTTGTTTAGTTCTCTCTTACAGAAATTTGATCATAAAATCATCATCCGATGGTTTTAGTTATTTGTAACATACATTCTGAGTTTCTAATGTTTGAATTAATATCTGAGGTCCGCTGAATACTCATTGTTTCATAATGTCAGTCTGTTTACTGAGGAGACCCATCTTCAAGTAAGGGAAACACAACACCAGCGTGAAGAAATACCCAGGATGAATCTTTTTTCTCTTATGTGAACCAGGTGTATGTAAATGGCTGGTTCTTGGCATAGGCTCTGACAAACGATGGTCATGATGTCAAACTGTGGTGATTTCACATAAAACTTTATAATAAATGCTACCATAGAGATGGTTTGTGAAATTCTAAGGATTGTTTGTGATATTTTAATTATTTCTTCTAAATCTTAAACTCTTCCCTAAAGCAAACACTGTTAATTCCTAGAATCAAAATCCCTTTCCTTCCTCAATCACATTTATAAGACTTTTTCCATTTTTTCTGTCCCTATAACTTGGTTGCATTATTGTCTGTGAAGAAGTTAATTTGATAAGATAACTCACTTCCCTTCTTGCATGCTTACTAATAATCCTGATTTTACTTAGTCTTCTGGAAAAAAAAAACTATAAATACATATACGCCTGTATTATTTTTATGACAAAAACTTTATGAGTTAGAGATGTTAGCCCTTTCTTTTTACTAATGATGGACATAGGCATGCTGAATAAATTTTCTGGGCACAGTCTATCATTTGGAATTTAAAGACGTTTCTGAGTGGTATAGCGAGTGGTCATCCTGACGTGATTGCAGAAGGGAGATGGTTTCACAAAAGGACTGATTGTTAAGGATGAAGAAGCCAGGAACAAATGCAATATGCAAAGGTTGTCAAAGACTTTGCTTTATAAGAAAAATCAGGTGTAAATTCTGGTTTTGACTTTCTGTATCTTCCTTAAAACCAGTGCATGTCAAGTAATTTTGGAAATTCCCTTCAGTTTGGAATTGGATTAAGAAAGATAAATGACATACATTTACATATATTAGAAGTATTTCAGCATTTACTATAAAAGCAAGTGGGAGGTAAGCAGCCAAATTAATTCAGATGGAAAACATCTTTACTTTAATTATCTGAACACTTCATTACATAATCTAGATTTTATTATATTTTATATCTTTTTTTCTTATTTTGAGCTAATATTAGTTATGTATTAATTTTAGTTATTATGATGTTATAGACTGAGGCATAAGAGAGCATGTAAAATTTCTTCCTCTGGAAAGTTATTCCTAACCCTGAAAGAAAACTTTACTGTGTTTTTTCTCTTGAGCAGTTTAGATAAGGATACTATTCAATCTGAAGTCAAAGGACTCATATTTAAAATCATTAGATAAAATTTATTATTTAATTTACAAGCTATGTATTACAACACATATGGCAGATCTTGTCCATTCTCAGTTGTACCTCTAGACCAGTGAGAAATGAGCATACTTTTGTTTCTGTAGATAGATAATTGACATAGAATCAAAGATGGAAAAATTAAATAATTACGTTCTTCATCTGTTGAAGTTTAGAGTGAATAGGAATAACGTTTCCAGGTCACAAGACAAGATGATGGCCAGAAAGAATAATCTGGTTTGGGTTTTTGTTTCATTTCGTTTTTTTTGACATGGACTTACTATTTCATAATTATGATAAGTCAGCTCTTTCAATTTTGTCTTTGTTCACAATTGGCCAAAAAGAACGTACTCCAGTATTTTATTCCTATGGCTTTGGCTGCTGGGTACAAACATAATGTTGAATCAAATGCTCTAGGCACAGATTTCCTGCTCCAGTTTTAAAGGTGTATCCACATTTGATGAGAGATAACACAAAGGACATTCAAAAAAGTCAAACTAATTAACTCATTAACATTTTGTTGTTAGTAACTTTGTATGAGAAAAGTCTTTAATGAGCATGTCATTTATCTTAAATTATGGCAAACTTTTTGTAATAAAAAACACCCATGAAACAGTGAAAAAGCCCGAACATGTTACTTAGGCATGTCTTAATTTGGAATAAATATTTACTTAGTCTACGATTATTACTACTCCAGACATGTGTCCTCTGGCAGATACTAACACACTGGAACTCATTCTCATAAATGCTTTTATTTTTTAATCAGTTTGAAGTGTTTCTTTCAGGATTATGAGGATTAAGAAGCTAGAGCTTAAGTTTGAAGATTAAGAACAGAAACCTTAGGTAAAGCAAATATCGTTGGAATGTACAAGGAAAGGTAGAGGAAAGTGTAGGCTCTCAGTCTGCACTTCAGGGCAGTCTGCAAGAAGAAAGATAGGTACAGAGTTATTACAGGCAAAGTAAAAGCCCCGGGTTTGATGGAATGGGCTTTAGAATTGACGCTTATCCACAATGGTGCCTGACTCTCCCACTCCATCTTAATATTCAAGTTAGTCTTCATTCTGGGACCCTGGGAGGAAATGGAAATCAAGACAAACAGGTAGGAGGTAAGTGTCAGATAACTAGAAAGGGATTCATCTTTTTTACAGAGAACCAGATTTGGGGCGGGGTGCAGAATGTAGAAAGGAAAGGTATAACAGTATTATAAAAGTACACAAACAGTATTAACTAAAGCAAAGCAAATACATCCAGGGCGTCTTGGTGAACCACGGAGATGAGATCCTGAAGAGGAAAGGGAGGAAAAAGCATCCTGCACTAATTAGTCCTAATATCAGACTTCAAATATGCTCCTGTCATGCTTAAAGTGTGACCTTCTTTATGTTATTTTTGTGAACATAAAAATATGGCTTGAAAATTGTTCCTCCTCTTTCTCTTTTCACAACTCTATTTTTCTCATAATGTCTTAAGAATTTTAACCACAATTTTTGTATTACTAAGTTTCTGGGAAATTAATGAAGGAAAGGAGTGTGGTGGCAGACAGGTAGGTAGCAATAAAAAAGTATTCTTTACTATAAACTGAAGTGTACTTAATTATTTCAGGCTCTCTAGTGTTTTTATGCAAAACTGTTAGGAAAAGTAAGAAAAGGAAAACATGGAATTTATATGTGCTCTGTTATGTGAGATCCCTAAGCATGTAACTTGTACTGTGAATTTTAGTATTATTAATTTTTGCTTTTGACATTTTCTCCAAGACACTATCTGCAAGTGTCTTTCCAGGGTCAGCATACCCTGGTTATGTTGGTTATGGTTTTACAGCTCCATATTCTGTGTGGCTATTTTAGGTCTTTGTTTTGTGTTTTTACTTTTCTGTCTAGTTGCTTCATTGACCCCTGGGTGTGTATCCTCACTTTGGATGGTCTGTTTGTTACTGATTGTCTTTTGCGACCTTCTTCCTTTGTTATATTTGCTATTGTAACTCAGGATAGGCTAACTGTTACAATAAATAACTCCCAAATCTCAAACTTTAATAAAGGTTAATTTCTCACTCGTATCACAGTCAGTGCAGGTCAATGGGAGAAGGGGAGTGGAAGCAGGAGAGAGCTTAGTCTTCACACCAGGTAGCTCTGCAGAGACTCAGATCCTTCCACGTAGGGCCACTGACTGCTGTTCCCTGAAGTGTCAACGCTATTCACTGAACTTGATGCTCAGGCCCTTAGATGAGGACCAAGAATAAGGAGACTTGATCTTAACCACCTCAGCCTAGAAATTATACAAGTCTCTGCCACCTAAGCAAATATGAACTAGTCACTTGGTGCCTCGTAGATGCCAGGGAGTCTGGGAGATGTAATCTGGCCATGTGCCCAGAGAAGCAGGAGACCACAGACCAGTTAGCACTTCCAGAATCTCCTAAAGCAATTGCCCCGACCTTTTCTTTTTTCTGTGCCCTTTGAATATTCTTTAACATGAACGTCACATATCATGAAATTGTTCAATTTATGTGCCTTCAAGAAATTATAAACAAGTACAATTGTGCAAGCTGATTTAAACTTTAACCTGCATATTCTGTATAGATCATTATAAAACCCTTTTAGCAACAATTATTAAAATTAAAATTCCATTCCATTTATGTTTCCCCACAAATCCAAGTTTTTTGTCATAAGTAATATTATCCAGAGACTTACTTTTTAATTAAGTCAATTTCATCCCTCTAATTTTATATATGTATAACATGACACATTATTCTTTTTTGGAAAGGTGGACAAATGATAGCATTACTCTATTTGATTTTTGTTAGAAAGTGTCCTTAGAACTCAAGATATCACCCACACTTTCTTGTTTCTTTTCACTAGGAAAAAAATGATCACTTTAAAATTTGGAAAATGGTCTCTTTAGACCCTATGCTGCTGATGAAATCCAAAATAAAAAAAATACGAGAGCAATTCCACATTTCTTAATATGAGTTGAATTTAATGTAATATAGCTCTTCTATATTTTACCTGGAATGTGAGCTATAGCTTCATTACACCAAAAGCCACATTGAACTAGAGAAAGGAATGAATGTCTAAGAGGAGTTTGTAGGCTAAGCTGAATCTAGCTCACATAAAAAAGACAGAAAATAGGCGATTATGTTGAACAGAAATCAGAATAGGTAGACTAAAACTTGTGCTTAGCGAGGACATTGTGAAAAATCTCAGGAGGTTTCTTTAAAGAAATGTAAGAGATTTTTATAAATATTTTATTGCATGATAAAGATCAAAATAACAAACCCAATCATTACTTATTTTATTTAATTAAAAAATACATGAAAAGATTATTTTAAACCGTAAACTGAAGAGAAAAGTAAGTTGGTACATACTGAAATTAAAATGTGAGTGAGACCAATATGTACAAAGCCAAGTTTTCATAAATGGATCCACAAATGTAGCTATGGGATATTAAACTAATGGTTGTCAGTGTTTAAGTTCATACCAAATGTGATATTTTACAAATGTAGGAAATTTAGTTATCTAATTAGGAGTGACAGCTAGTGACTGAACTAATTAAACAGGAACACCATAAGCAATTTACCTCATTAAGGTTTTGCAATTTTATATCTGCAACAAAATTATTCAGTACCTATTTTAAATAATAAAAGATGAAAATCAAGGTTAATTGGCATTTTAATAGAAAGCATATCAATTAAAATTATCTACAAAAGAAGTCTCCTCCAAAAACAATTACTGTTTGAAGTCTACCAGATCTATTTGTTGTCAACTTGAAAGAACAAAATGGAACTGAGTTTGATAGTAATGTAGGTTGTGGGAAATTCAATATAAGCCCTCAATCTTCATCAGCTAATTACACAGAACATTTGGATTAATTAAATGGTATTGTGAATGTTATGACTAATTTATTTCATTAATTTTAAAAGCTAACGCTTTTGCCATGTACTGTACTGTTCCCCAAACCTTTTCAACTACCTTATCCCATGGAATGAGAATATACATTACATTTGGAGTTAAATAATCTAGTTCAAATCTTGGTTCTACTTATTAGTTGTTTGAGAAATTTCTCATCTGGTCTTCAGTTGTGCTCATATGGAAAGCAAGGACAATAATAGGGTCTATTGATATTAGTGGTAAGGTGATGCTTAACCATTCATTTCTGTCAACTTTGTGATTGATTTCATAATAGAACAACAAAACTCAGTTTCTACATGTGAACTGTTTAGGATATGGATAAAAGATGCATTAGAGAATCTTAACTAACAGCTTTAAGTAAAACATCTTTGCAATATCCAAGATATTGTCTTACCTCCAGTTGTTTTCTATTTCTCATCCCTTGAATTTCCAAAATTCTGGTGAAATTCATCCTTTTTTGACAAGTCTTACTAAATTTCAATCATATTTATAAAACTCAGTAGTTAGTTTTTGTATTACTTATTTCCCTGGCTTGTAGATTTTTCTCCTCTTGCTTTTTCAACTTGGCATAATTTGGTAACAACTTAGAGGTCACTACATTACTATGTACGTTACCAGTCACAGTGTTGTACACACAACAGTGCTTCCCATATGTCATGGCCTGGCAGCCATCTCCATGATTGGAGCTGAAAGATTTCTCTTCAGCCTTGCTACAGTATTTGAAATCCATTAAAGCTTCCTTTGCTAGGTAATGTGACAGGAGGCTTTAGCTGACAGGGTAAGACACCAGTTTATCACCCACCATTTTTACTTGAATTAGTTTAAAGAAAAATTTTAAACTGATGTCAGGAATTGGAAATAGTATAATAGAGAATTGGCTATGCATACTTTGGCGATAACAATACAGAGAAATGATAAAGTCAGAAGTGACCATGGAGGAAGATAGAGTCAAAAAGCTAGGTGAGGCCACTTCACACTGTAAAGGAGAAATTCTTCAGAGCGTAGGATCCTGTTTAGTAATCCCCGTATTTATGTCCTGTGGAAACTAACTGTGTTTTCCATTTCCCTTATGTGAGAGCTTTCTTGATAAAGAAAACATTCATTCACTTGTTAGCTCTTCAAATAGCTATTTGAGTGCATATCACATACCAGCTTTAGTCTTTCAGCCTCCAGCAAAGACTTCAATGCGAGCTCTTGAAGAGCTGTAGAAGACAGGTTTCAGGCAGTGAAAGAAGCAGCAGGAACTAGGGAGGAAATACCAAAGTGATCTCTGCTTTAGCTAAATTCACATAGGAATTTTCTTTACCGCCTATAAACATAGAAATAAAGTCTATCTTGGACAATCAATCTAAGATTATTAGTGGTAATTGAGTTTTATGTAAGTGCTTTATGAAACTGTAATGTATAAGCTGGGAGTTCAGGAAGCACTAGGAAGAACTGGGCTCAGCATTGCATAGAGAGCCGTGGCACAGGTGCACCCAGTAGCTCCTTCTCCTCCATTAACCTCATTAGATAGAGGAAAAGTTTTGCTCATCTGTGTCCAGTGTCCTTGTCAGCTGGAATTGGAGACTGTATTATTTTGCTAGAGCTGCCATAATAAATATCACACTGAGTGGCTTCACAAACAGAAAGTTATTTTTTCACAATTCTGGAGACTAGAAATCTAGAGCAAGGTGCCTGCAGAGTTAATTTTTTCCAAGGCTTCTCTCCTTGGCTTGTGGATAGTTGTCTTCTCCATCTTCAGATCATCTTTCTTTTGTGTATGTTTGTGTCCTGACCTCCTCTTATAAGGACACCAGTCATATTGGATTAGGGTTCACCCATATGACCCCATTTTAACTTAATCACCTCATTAAAGGACTTTTCTCCAAATACAGTCACATTCAGAGGTATTCAGGGTTTAGGGTTTCAACACATGAATGTGGGGAGACACAGGTCAGCCCATGACAGATAGAGAAATAGGGAAATCTCTAGATTTTTCTATTATGTGTTCTCAAATGTCCTAAAGAAACATCCCTCTTATCCCAACCTTTCACCTTTGTCTACAATATAAAATAATAAAGCACTGAAAACGAACTTAAAAAAAATCTATATGTCATGCCCCTCTTCCTCATCACTGGGGTGATTATTAGGTAATGTGGTAAGAGAGGTGACATATTACCCTACGGTTAGGAAAAGAATTATTCCTTTCTTCTGGATCAACCTAATTCTGTCAACAGAGCCATATGGATTGGCAAAATATGAGAGTGCATGTGAATCAAATAAGAAAATCGATGCAATTATTTTTATCCTGAGTATGGCTTCAACTATTAATGTTTCAGAAATATATTATTTGCCTTTTCATCAATTCACACTTGTCTTTGTCCCTGCATAATTTATACGTATAAAAGGATAAGAGTGTAGCTATTTTCCTAAAGCTGTGTTGTCCAAGTGTGTACCACAGGTACAAAATGTTTCCCTTTTTCTTCTCCTGTTGTTTCAACGCTACTTAATGACTAAAAACTGAATACCGAGGACAATCATGAGCACTTACGGCCCAATTCATAAAAAACATGATGCAAGCCATTTATGCACAAATGTTGCTACTTTCATATGGAAACAAGGTACATAAAGAATTCTCCTTTGTGATTCATAAACCCTCTTTAAGGTAATTTTGTTGCTCAGTTTTGTTCCTCAGGAGAGCAAAAAACTCCAAAAGAGAAGAATAGGAAAGAAAAGAAAATCTACAGATATACTTATGGTCCTATTTGCATAAAAAACCACAGCAAGCCTTTTAGGCAATATTAATTAAACATATATTAGACAGTGGTGTGTGGATTGCATAGTCATTACCCACTTTAGTCAAGAATATAAAATATTCTTGAATTTATACAAGAATAAAAATAGAAAGCATTAAAAAACACACACAGCTCTCTCTTTTTCTCTCTTGTTCAGACAGGCCCAGATCATTATCATTCTGGATTTATTTGCCTATGTATGTTCCAAAAGGATAAAGTGGTGGCATAAATATTCAGATGCTATGTCCAGTCTTTTTATTATCTACTCTGGAAAGTTAAGAAGCAGAAAAATATTTCCCCATAATTGGCTTAGAATATATCTAAATATAAAGATTACAGAGTCTGATGTTTGCTTTCTATGAATGCTAAACATTTTAGATATATTCAAGGAGATAAGAAACCGAAGTGATATGACTGACAGAAAGAGTTCTCCAAAGGAGATGTGAATGACCATGACTAGATTTAATATTACTATTCAAGAGCCTGAAAAACAAGGTCAACAAAATTCTAGTATCTTCAACTTTGAAATAAATGAGAACTTTTTATGAGTTCTATTCATTGTGGCTAGTGTCACCATTTACTGCCATCTCAACTCAACATTCTTCATGGTTCCAAAGTAACAAAATATCATGCCCTGTGGCAGTTGTGTAAATCATGAGGAAAACTTGAAAACTGTGGGGGAAACACAGTATATTTAAGGCATCATGTACCTGGTCACCTACCTGTTACATTTCTTTCCCACCCATGCTACATATATATACACTCCCAGATTCATTTTCTGCCTATTACAGACCTGTTCTATCCCAGGGAGGCTGACCTTGATGATTGGCTTCCGTTGAGATTCAGCCAATGGGAGATACTAGCAAACATTGGGAGGCCAGAAGAAGGTTGGGAACTCTCTTCCCCACTTCCTCTCTGTTTCAGGGCTGTGATCCTGGCTCTGGTCACTCAGTGATTACAGTTGCTGTTGGGTGGCAAGCCTCTATGGCTCAGTTCTCACTGGGCTCTGGGAACACCACTTTTCCTGGTCACCTTGACCCTGAGAGCGAAGACAGCTTCTTTCTGCTGCCAGTCTGGGAGCTCCTCCTAGTCCCTTCTTGACTCCCTTGATCTTGTCACATTTGTAAGTATCCCTTTCTTAAAGTTTTGTGTGGAGAGTAAATTTTGGATGAATGCTGTTTCCTGTGGGAATTTTAACTGATAGGCATCCAAGATTTTATGTTTCCAATTGATTTCTACTTCTGTATACTAGTGTGTGATTGGTATAAAAACTTCCTATGGCATATGCTGTTGAACCTATCAGAGGCTTTCATTCTGCAGCACTTTAGCCACAATTACACAGTACTTAGGTTAGAGTCCATCAGTCTCTAAGTAAGCAATGAATGGAGTTTGATAATGATAATATTTAATGTACTGTACTTGACAATTGGATTAGACACCAATTTATTCAATAAAAAACATTATTGATTGACTACATTTGTACAGCATTTTATAAGGACACTAGAAAAGTAAGATACTTAGATATCTAATATCAATACTGCTATTAATAATAGCAATGATAATATCAATAACCACTATCAGAGAACCATGGATACTATTTAGCAAATGCTTTCTTTGTGGCAGGCACTATCTCTTTTTATTATTTAAACAAAGCATATCCATACGAGGTAAGTAGTATAGAATTATTTTCATCCTTTTACAATGAAGTCATTGGAGCTCAAAGAAGTTATAAAAGTTATTCAAGGTCAATCAGCAGATAACTAGCATAATTGGTACTTGTTCCCACAATAGTTTGGAATCTAAAACCAAGCTCTTAACCACCATACCATAATGGCTATACAAAAGAAGAAGAAAAGAAAAGAAAAGAAAAAATTTAATCATCTTTGGAAAATTCTTTGTATTTTATATATATTATTTTCTATGAGGGCCTCCTTTTTTTTCTTAAAAATTTAGAAGAGTCATATATTTTAAGGCTATTGAGCCATTGCTCTATCTATGGTATATTAGTTCCAGATGTTTTAGGTAGTTTTAGTCTGAATTTTTCCATGTGATTATTTCCCTTGTTTTTGTGCTAGGAAAGCTGTTACCTATTCAAAAATTTCTTAAATATTAGTGTATATTTATATATTTTGGATTTTTTAATCCAATTGTTTTTTAACCGTGGAATTGATTTGCCTATGTAGTAAAAGTAGATATTTAAGTAGATTTTTTCAAACTGTCCAAGTGTCCAAACTTTTAACTCAAAACCATCCAGCCTCTTTGATAAGTCCTTTGATTTTTACCTTAGAGGAAATGTGCTATCCCCTGAAGATATTACTTCTCCTGAAGCCAGTCCTGTGGTGAATTTTTCTTCTCTAACATCACAGGTGGTATGCGTATCCTTGATTCTTAGTAAGGTTTTCAGATCATTCTCTTCCTCTCTCTTTAAAGGTATTCAGGCTGAATGTTATGTCATCAGTCTACTTCACCCATTATCCTTTCTTTTGCAAAAACCTACAGATTCAATATTTCCCAGTCAATGTCTCTCATGAGCCTAGTCAATTATTTCCACCTGCTCTTCCTTCTTTAAAACCTTCTTCCTTCCTCCAATACCTTCTCCCCAATTCTTATGCTCCACTCGTTATCTTGCATCTCAATTTACTTAGAAAATTAACCAATGAGAAGTTAATTTTTATATGCTTCCTGTATTGTCTATCCACTCACTTGCATCTTTACCTTCTTTCCTATTTTTAAGGGTGAATTATCCATGAACGTAGTAAAAGCCAAACCTGCTATTAAGTCTTAGCGCTTCTTATTTCCCAAGGACCTTGCTCTAGAAATTCTCCCCTCAGTTTCTTCCTAATCATTTTCCCCTTCTACCAAAAGTTTTCCTACAAGCCTACGAAGTTGTTGTTATTTAGCTCATACTAAAAACAAAAACAAAACACAGTCTCATATATCTACTACTTTCTTGTTACTGTCTATTCTTGCTTTCCCTTTATGACAAACCTTTTAAAGGAGTTAATATTCACTATCTTCAAATTCTCTACTCTTCTCTTTTAAGCAGCCTACAATCATGTTTTTGTCACTGCCACAATATTTTGGCAGCTTTTGTTCAGAACATTAATGAATTGTTAATCCCAATGGAGACCGTTTTTGTTTTTACCTTACTTGGTCATTGGCAACATTTAATGTAACTGATCACTCAGGGCACTCTGTCATCCTGGATGTTCTTTTGTGCCTTCACGGGTTCTTACCATTTCTTCCTCATTTTCCACTCCTCTAAACATTAAGATGCCTTCAGGTCTCAGTCTATTGATGCTTTTTATCTTTCTTTCTCTAAATTCAGCTTAAATGCCATCTCTACCCTGATGCATTGCAAATAAAGTTTCTGGTCTCTTGGATATTTCCCTTGTACTTCCTGTCTGCAGACTTGTAGATCCAACTGTCTCCAGGACAGCTCTCTCTCTCTCTATGTATATGTATATATATATGTAGTAACTCAAATGAAAAGAACACAGAATTTGCCTTCCAGTGATCCTCCAACACACTCACTCCAGAGTCTTCCCGGTTGTTACTAAGCACCAGACCCTGATCTAAGTATTTTGGATGTATTAACCAACTTAAACCTCCTAACAACACTGTAAGTTTGATTATGCCCCAGTTAGAATTACAAATGCTGACACTCCGCCTCCTGATAGAGTGAGCTTAACCACTGCCCAGGTTTGTGGCCTCCAAACTTACTTATTCCTCACCCTTAACATGAAATCTTTGAGCAAATCCAGCTAGCTCCACTTTGAAATTTCTGCATATACTCAGAATCCTATCACTTTTTCAATACTCCCCTGTTAACAGGGGCAAAGCAATGTAATTACAATGGTCTGAAGTAACCCTGCATGATTTCCACATACTGCCCCGCTCACTCTCATTTCCTCTGACCTCATCTGGTGCATTCTCCCTTTGCTCACTCTATTCTAACTACACTGGTCTCATTTTCTTCAAACACTCCAGACATGTTTACATCTCGGGGCTATTTTTATTTGCCATTCTCAGATACTCCCATGGCACATTCTCCCAGGGCCTGAGATATGTCTCAAAATTGGCCTTCTTTTTAAAGAATTTCTCTGGCCACTTATTAACAATCTCCCGTCCCCCAATATTCTTCATCTTTCTTTCCTACTCTTGTTTCCTCATTATGTAACAAATGATATCCTTTACTTATTAATCTTGTTTAGAGACTATCTTCCTCCACTAAAATGTAAGCTACATGAGGGCATTTTCACCTTGGTGCATTACTGGATTCTCAGATCTTGTAAGGATGTCAAGCATATAGTAAGTGCTACATCAGTATTTCTAGAAAGTAGAACACATAGATTTTCCCACTGGTATTTATGGTTTCTCCTAGCATATTTTAAAGTCTTTTACAAAATAGGAACTGTTTCAGGAAAAATGAACATCTTGGATCTGTGCCACACAATTTTAATTGTAATTTCATAATGTATTTCAATATATTGTAAGTCCTCTTCATGATGCTCATCATAACGAAGGCTTTCTCTTCTAGGATTCCAGATGCTACCACTTTCATTGCAGTCATAAACACTGCATTATCTCTTCTGTCTCCAAAAATACTGACTCAACACAGCTTTTAAATTCTACTATTAAAAAATGCCTCCCTCCTCTCATTAATTTTCCCAAGAATTCTCTACTCATTTTTTGTACTGCCCTTGCAGTAATTCGGCATTTATCCCTAGCATTTCACCCAAACTTCCCTGTTTAGATAACTCTATCAGTGACTTCCAGGCTACCATATGTATGGACCATTTTAATTCTTAATCATACTTGATAATTCACCAGTATTCATTGGAATTAACCTCTCTCTTCTTCCTGAAACGTTCTCAACCCTTAGCATCTGTGACTCTCCATGTTTCTGTCTTTCTGTGTCATTGGCTCTCCATTCTTGGGTTCTTTTTCTGGCTTAACATCTCTTCATGGAGTGCTCAGGATTGGAGAACTGGTGCTCTTTTCTGAATTGCATTATATCTATACGTGAACAAGACTACTCTTATGAATTCAAATATTACCTATTTTTGTTAATTCTGAAGTTTATATTTCAGACTGTTACAACATATTCCCATGTATAGGCACTGATATATAGGACATGACCTAACAGATATAGGCATTTCCTTGATAATTTAAAAAATGCTCCAAGAAAAACTGTATGATTACAGAAACTATTATAAGTGACAATTATTTTTTTTAATGTCAAGACAACATAAGCCTTATCAGTTTTTATTTCAGAATCAGTTGAGGCATGAGAGACTTTATAAATATCACCAACTACTGGTCTTTACCTTCTGTCCTTCCATAATTCTTTTTTTTAATTATGTTCTTTTTTGGTACCATTAATCTACAATTACATGAGCAACATTATGGTTACTAGATTCCCCACATCATCAAGTCCCGCCCAACATACCCCATTACAGTCACTGTCCATCAGCGTAGTGAGATGCTATAGAATCACTACTTGTCTTCACTGAGTGGTACAGCCCTCCCCGTGCCCCCCCCATTATGTCTGCTAATCGTAATGCCCCTTTTTCCCACTTGTCCTTCCCTTCCCACCCATCCTCCCCAGTCCCTTTCCCTTTGGTAAGTGTTAGTCCATTCTTGGGTTCTGTGAGTCTGCTGCTGTTTTGTTCCTTCAGTTTTTTTCTTTGTTCTTATACTCCACAGATGAGTGAAATCATCTGATACTTGTCTATCTGCACCTGGCTTATTTCACTGAGCATAATAGCCTCTAGCTCTATCCATGTTGTTGCAAATGATAGGATTTGTTTTCTTCTTATGGCTGAATAACATTCCATTGCATATATATACCACATCTTCTTTATCCATTCATCGACTGATGGACACTTAGGTTGCTTCCATTTCTTGGCTATTGTAAATAGTGCTGTGATAAAAATAGGGATGCATATGTCTTTTTCAAACTGGGCTGCTGCATTCTTAGGGTAAATTCCTAGGAGTGGGATTCCTGGGTCAAATGGTATTTCTATTTTGAGTTTTTTGAGGAACCTCCATACTGCTTTCCACAATGGATGAACTGATTTGCATTCCCACCAGCAGTATAGGAGGGTTCCCCTTTCTCCACATCCTTGCCAACATTTGTTGTTGTTTCTGTTTTGGATGGTGGCCATCCTTACTGGTGTGAGGTGATATCTCATTGTGGTTTTAATTTGCATTTCTCTGATGATTAGCGATGTGGAGCATCTTTTCATGTGCCTGTTGGCCATCTGAATTTCTTCCTTGGAGAAGTGTCTATTCATATCCTCTGCCCATTTTTTAATTGGCTTATTTGCTTTTTGTTTGCTGAGGTGTGTGAGCTCTTTATATACTTTGGATGTCAACCCCTTATCGGATATGTCATTTATGAATATATTCTCCCATACTGTAGGATGTCCTTTTGTTCTACTAATGGTGTCCTTTGCTGTACAGAAGCTTTTCAGCTTGATATAGTCCCACTTGTTCATTTTTGCTTTTGTTTCCCTTGCCGGGAGATATGTTCATAGAGAGGTTGCTCATGTTTATGTCCAAGAGATTTTTGCCTATTTTTTTTCTAAAAGTTTTATGGTTTCATGACTTACATTCAGGTCTTTGATCCATTTTGAATTTACTTTTGTGTATGGGGTTAGACAATGATCCAGTTTCATTCTCTTACATGTCACTGTCCTGTTTTGCCAACACCAGCTGTTGAAGAGGCTGTCATTTCCCCATTGTATATCCATGGCTCCTTTATCATATATTAATTGCCCGTATGTGTTTGGGTTAATATCTGGACTCTCTATTCTGTTCCACTGGTCTGTGGGTCTGTTCTTGTGCCAGTAGCAAATTGTCTTGATTACTGTTGGTTTGTAGTAGAGCTTGAAGTAAGGGAGTGTAATTCCCCCTGTATTATTCTTCCTTCTCAGGAAGGATTGCTTTGCCTATTTGGGGCTTTTGTGGTTCCATATGAATTGTAGAACTATTTGTTCCAGTTCACTGAAAAGTGCTGTTGGTATTTTGATAGGGATTGTATTGAATCTGTAGATTGCTTTAGGTAGTATAGTCATTTTGACAATATTTATTCTTCCTAGCCAAGAGCATGGGATGAATTTCCATTTGTTACTGTCCTCTTTAATTTCTCTTAGGAGTGTCTTGTAGTTTTCAGGATATAGGTCTTTCACTTCCTTGGTTAGCTTTATTCCTAGGTATTTTATTCTTAAAGGAAGAGCTTTCAGCTTCTCCGTGTTAAGTATGATGTTTGCAGTGGGTTTGTCATATATGGCCTTTATTATGTTGAGGTACTTGCCCTCTATACCCATTTTGTTAAGAGTTTTTATCATGAATGGATGTTAAACTTTGTCAAATGCTTTTTCAGCATCTATAGAGATGATCATGTGGTTTTTGTTGTTCTTTTTGTTGATGTGGTGGATGATGTTTATGGATTTTCGAATGTTGTATTATCCTTGCATCCCTGAGATGAATCCCACTTGATCATGTGGTGTATGGTCCTCTTGATGTATTTTTGAATTCAGTTTGCTAATATTTTGTTGAGTATTTTTGATCTATGTTCATCAGGAGTATTGGTCTGTAATTTTCTTTTTTGGTGAGGTCTTTGCCCGGTTTTGGTATTAGACTGATGCTGGCTTCATGGAATGAGTTTGGAAGTATTCCCTCCTCCTCTATTTTTTGGAAAACATTAAGGAGAAGAGGCATTATTTCTTCTCTATTTGTCTGATAAAATTTAGCAGTGAATCCATCTGGCCCAGAAGTTTTGTTCTTGGGTAGTGTTTGATTACCGATTCAATATAATTGCTGGTAATTGGTCTGTTTAGATTTTCTGTTTCTTGCTTGGTCGGTCTTGGAAGGTTGCATTTTTCTAAGAAGTTGTCTATTTCTTCTTGGTTTTCCAGCTTGTTAGCATATAGATTTTCATAGCATTCTCTAATAATTCTTTGTATTTCTGTGGGGTCTGTCATGATTTTTCCTTTCTCGTTTCTGATTCTGTTTATGTGTGTAGCTTCTCTTTTTCTTTTAATGAGTCTGGCTAGGGGTTTATCTATTTTGTTTATTTTTTCAAAGAACCAGCTCTTGGTTTCATTGATTTTTTTCTGTTGTTTTATTCTTTTCAATTTTATTTATTTCTTCTCTGATCTTTATTATGTCCCTCCTTCTGGTGACTTTGGGCCTCATTTGTTCTTCTTTTTCCAATTTCAATAATTGTGACTTTAGCCTATTCATCTGGGATTGTTCTTCCTTCTTTAAATAGGCCTGGATTGTAATATACTTTCCTCTTAGAACTGCCATTGCTGTGTCCGAAGTTGGGGCTTTGTGCTGCTGTTTTCATTGGTCTCCATATATTGCTTGATCTCTTTTTTAATTTGGTCGTTGATCCATTGATTATTTAGGAGCATGTTGTGTTTGTGGGCCTTTTTGTTTTCTTTGTACAATATATTTCTAGGTTTATACCTTTGGATCAGAGAATTTGGTTGGTAGAATTTCAATATTTTTAAATTTAATGAGGTTCTTTTTGTGGTCTAGTATGTGGTGTATTCTGGAGAATGTTCCATGTACATTTGAGAGGAATGTGTATCCTGCTGCTCTTGGGTGTAGAGTTCTGTAGATGTCTGTTAGGTCCATCTGTTCTAGTGTATTGTTCAGTGCCTCTGTGTCTTCACTTATTTTCTGTCTGGTTGATCTGTCCTTTGGAGTGAGTGGTGTGTTGAAGTATCCTAAAATGAATGCATTGCTGTCTATTTCCTCCTTTAATTCTGTTAGTATTTGTTTCACATATGTCAGCGCCCCTGTGTTGGGGGCATATATATTTATAATGGTTATATTCTCTTGTTGGACTGACACCTTTATCATTATGTAATGTCCTTCTTTATCTCTTGCTACTTTCTTCATTTTGAAGTCTATTTTGTCTGATACAAGTACTGCAACACCTGCTTTTTTTCTCCCTGTTGTTTGCATGAAATATATTTTTCCATCCCTTCATTTTTAGTCTGTGTATATCTTTGGGTTTGAGGTGAGTCTCTTGTAAACAGCATATAGACCGGTGTTACTTTTTTATCCATTCTGTTACTCTGTGTCTTTTCATTGGTGCATTCAGTCCATTTACATTTAGGGTGATTATCAATAGATATGTACTTATTGCCATTGCCGGCTTTACAGTCGTGGTTACCAGAGATTCAAGGGTAGCTTCTTTACTATCTAACAGTCTGTCTTAACTCTCTTATTAAGCTATTATAAACAGTGTGATGATTATTTCTCTCCCTTCCTATTCTTCCTCCTCCATTCTTTATATGTTAGGTGTTTTATTCTGCACTCTTTTGCATTTCCTTTGACTGTTTTTATGGATAGTTGATTTTATTTTTTGCCTTTAGTTAGTATTTGGATTGTCTGCTTTCTTTGCTGTGATGTTATTTTCTCTGGTCACATCTTTTTATCCTTAGAAGCGCTTACATCTAGAGCAGTCCCTTTAAAATATCCTGTAGAGGTTGTTTGTGGGGGGCAAATTCCCTCAACATTCACTTGTCTGGGAATTGTTTAATTCCTCCCTCAAATTTAAATGATAATCGTGCTGGATACAGTATTTTTGGTTCAAGGCCCTTCTGTTTCATTGCGTTAAATATATCATGCCATTCTCTTCTGGCCTGTAAGGTTTCTGTTGAGAAGTCTGATGGTAGCCTGATGGATTTTCCTTTATAGGTGATCTTTTTTTTCTCTCTGGCTGCCTTTAATACTCTGTCCTTGCCTTTAATCTTTGCCCTTTTTATTATTATATGTCTTGGTGGTGTCTTTCTTTGGTCCTTTGTGTTGGGAGATCTGTGGGCTTCCATGTTGTGAGAAACTATTTCCTTTCCCAGTTTAGGGAAGTTTTCAGAAATTATGTCTTCAAAGAGACTTTCTATCCATTTTTCTCTCTCTTCTTCTTCTGGTACTCCTATAATGCGAATATTGTTCCGTTTGGATTGGTCACAGAGTTCTCTTAATATTATTTCATTCCTAGAGATCCTTTTATCTCTCTCTGCCTCAGCTTCTCTGTATTCTTGTTCTCTGATTTCTATTCCATTAACCATCTCTTGCACCTCGTTCAGTCTGCTCTTAGGCCTGTGAATCGATTGTTTCATTTCTGTAATGTCCCTCCTGACTTCATCCCTTAGCTCTTGCATATTTCTCTGTAGTTCCATCAGCATGGTAATGACTTTTATCTTGAATTCTTTTTCAGGAAGATTGTTTAAATCTATCCTACCATGCGCTCTCTCTGGAGTTGTCTGGGTGATTTTTGACGATTGGATCAGATTCTTCTGTCTTTTATTTGTGATATAAGTGATCACAGACAGGTGGCATGTGTGTCAGCTGGGAGAACAAAGTCCCTTCCTGCTTATTGTTCTCCTTGCCCTTCTCCGCAGCCTGTGCTGGTTACCCGCACTCTGAGAGGCAGTCTCTCGGATAATCCCCTGAGCTGCCATTGGGAGGTCCACCCTCAGGCTAGCCTAGAGTATGGTGGGGGGTTGTAGCCACACCGGATGTGTTCTGCCGCAAGTCTGGCTCAACTTGGTGCTTTCTGGACTTTCCTCTGGCTTCTGCGGCCCTTCCCAGTTAGCTGCGCGCCTGCTGGGAGGAGATTCTATGTGGTTGCTGTGGGCGGTGCCACTCTCCTGCTGTTCCCCAGCTGTGGTGGATAGGCCCATCCATTTGTAGCGCCGGTCAGGGGGAATGAATGGCAGGCTGCTTATCTCTGTGAGGGGCTTCGGCAGGGCTGCTTTATCCGGCAGCAGGTTAGGAGGCCTGAAAGACCTCAAGATTCCCAGCCTGCTGGCCTGAGTGTGCTGGGACGATTTTGTTCAGCTGTTGGGCCCTTGTCTCTTTAAGACTTTTTAAAAAGTGCCCACTTTTCTTTTGCTCCAGGGGAGCCGCCTGTGGGGACCTGCTAGCAGTCTCAGTCTCAGATCCTGCCCATCCGTTTCTCTAATCTCCAGTACACCATGAGATGTGTGTCTGTGCTCCTGGTGCAGATCACCAGGGCTGTTTATTTAGCAGTCCTGTGCTTCCACTCCCTCCCCACTCTGATTCTTTTCCTCCCGTCGGTGAGCTGGGGTGGCGGAGTGCTTGGGTCCCGCCAGGTTGCAGCTTTGTATCTTACCCTCTTAGCGAGCCACTGAGTTCTCGCAGATGTAGATGTAGCCTGGCTGTTGTACTGTGCCTTCTGGTCTCTCTTTTAGGAATAGTTGTATTTGTTGTATTTTCACAAATATATATGGTTTTGGGAGGAGATTTCCACCTTCCTGCTCACGCTGCCATCTTGAGCCTCTCTTCCAAGTGATTCTTTTTTTCATATACATTTTTCAATGTCTTCTATAGTTTCAAGACTACTAGTATTTTCTACAATGTTTTATTTTATTTTACAGATTTCAATATTTCCTAAATATTTCCATTAATTTTCAGGGTAACTCAAATTTGTTCTTTATAACATTGTTTAATAAATTAATCACTTTCCAATATATTGCTATATTCTTTGTTTTCTAATATTTTAAGTTCATCTAAATTAATTTTATTTAAAATTTAAATTAAATTTGACAATGTTTTGTCAATTTAATCTTTAAAATAATTATTAGTCAAGCTCTTAAAGGTACATACCTGATCCATTGTGTTTCTGTGTTGTCATCATTTAGTGTTTTTACCTGTAGCATAGCCTTCCTTTTATTTAACTTTGATTTGTTGTTAACAGACAGATTTTACTGCAGATATGAATATTGATTCATGGGTTATTTTATAAGACTAACATCTGAAAACTAAAACCTAACAAAAATTTTTTTTTAAACTTTGAATATTTAGAAAAGTTTACTGAAAGTTAAACTCATGCTGTTAACCACATTATTATACAGTTATTATTTTGCCACTAAGCAAGGCCTATGGACATAATGTAAAGATCCAAATTTGTCAGTAAGAGGTTCTATTTGTAGGTCCAGTTAATATATTATTGAATATATTTTCCACCCACATATTAACACCGTGACAAATCGGAGGATGGCATTATTTACTCAGTTCTGTGGTCCTCAGTACATCTGGATTCTCTACAACTGCCATTGAAGACATGAAAATTGAATTTTGTGCCAATCATCGATGTTGTGATGAATATCTTGCATATTAGTTTTCCTAATTATGAAAAATGTGACCCTGGAAAATGGTAATGAATATAGCACACATCTAATCGCTTCTTCACCAATCGTAGGAATGTTTTATTTAAAGCAATTAAGAAATTTTGCTTTGACAGGTTTCAAATTTCATCCATCTGCTTACATATGATTTTCTGGATGGGTATATGAATATTAATAGCAGCTCTGTAAACAGGTGCTACAACTCTCCTCTTTGTGAAACAATTTTGTCACATGTGCATAGCCCTAGTCAGTAATGACCTAATTTTGTACCTGTTTGCTACCTAGAAGCTCAAATGGCAATGACATCATTTATCCTATGGGCGGTATCTGCTCTTCATGTCATTGATATGCACATTAATGACTATGTATGTGTGTATATAAGAATATATGTGTATTCTTAGCAACCATTTTTGTAACAAACAGCAACTGGAGTCTGGGGTGTGTGAAGTCAGAATTTGAGAAATGGTAATTTTCTTTCTATTTGTGATGCAGATGTGAGTATAATAAAAACACATTTGTATTTATATACATGTTACACATTGGTTTAATCATTTTAGCTTAATGAATTGTTTATTATAAGCAAGCTTAGTTATATTCCCCTTGAAATATTGAATGCACTGGGCCAAGATGAGATGAGATTATAGAAATTTCATGCCTTCTATTCCCAATAAGAATAGAAAAAATAAATTCTAATTGTTTGAATATATGTTTGACATTCTTGACCTACATTCTTTTTTCTTACTTTTAAGTGTAGCACAAATACTTTTAAGTGTTCATCTCAATCTTAATATCTCTGTGAACTTGCTCTATTTCATTAAATACACCATTTAGTACTATGTTCTAAGTTTTTGCATATGGTTTCCTGGATTATTATGTGTCATTTGATTAGGCATAAGAGAGAATCAAAGAAAATATTATTTTATACCCATCCTATGGTACATTGACAGAATTGCTGGACTATACATGACATAGAATAGTTAATTAGGTGGAAGTTGAAGTGTGAATGAAAGTCGTAATCCATTCATAATGCTTTAGAAGAAGACCAGAGGAGAATTTGATGAATAATAAACAGACATCTTCAGAAGTAAGGGCCAATAAAGGAGATGTTTTTTTTAACATAAGTGTTTTTCCTCCACTATGTAGCATAATGCTGAAATACCTGACATACTTAGGACTATGATTACAAAGAACAGAAAATTTAGGTCCCTGACTTTAAGAAGTTTGGAATCTACTCATTGGAAAACCCTAAGTTTATAATAGGAAAATACAGATTTCTTATGAATAAATTCTTATAGAAATGATGTACTTCATAGTTTTTTAGCTTCTATTCATAAATGTTCATATCTTACATTTTGTAAGATAGTAAAATTGAACTTCAAGATGTCGTTATAAATTAAATAACATAGTGGTGTATATTAGGCATTGTATAGTACTTTAAAAGGAGTCAATAAAGTATATCAGATTAAAGTAAAACTAGTTTTCAGTGAAGTTAATAGCATTTGTCAGTTTTTTAAGTGCCAAGTAGAAAAAAAATATTTGAAGCACTTTAAAATATTACATTTGCAAATAATTTGAAAAACTATGATTTCAACAATTACTTTCTAAAACATAGAATAAATATGATGATACCCATTGAAATCTATAAATTCTGAGAGAAGAATAAGAAGGAGGTACTGATGTAGGATGATTGACGACTTTGGATCAATGTGATGATTGTATCAATTTCAGATTCTCTGCTAACAATAGGTGTCTGATTGGACACCACTGACTTTATTGGTAAGTGGATGGAATATAATATACCTTGCAGTGCATTAGTTGTTTGCGTTGATTGGATGAAAGACAAATTTCATGTGGAGGAGAGTCTGAATCCCATCACTGTTGCAATTATATTGAACACCCAGTGGAAAAAACGCCCTGTTGCTCCTGTGATCTGTTGCAAATTGGTAGAATTTTTCAAGCCATTGGCTTGCAGAATTCCATATGATTTCTTTTGCAATAAATTGAAACTTGTTTAGATATGTATTCTTAATAGTAAGTTAAGTAATTGAGTCTATACAGCAATGACTGTTTCTTAATAGACATCTCCATCTTCCTTTCCCACTCTAAGTATTCAAGAGTGTGTACTGGCTGATGGGCCTACTGGCACTGAACATATGAATGGTACATTATTTTGTAACCTTTTTTCGCATTAGCAAGTGATGACATACATGAAAAATATGCAATAAAACACATCATTAGTATTTCTTGCTGGGCATAAAAGTGAAAACCTTGAAGCTGTTAAGAGTTGCAGCCCAGATCTTCTTTGTGACCAATTTAATATCCTCACCCTAGCGTTCCAAGTAAACGTTCTTTGAAAGAGTACTAAGCGCACTATTTATTGGATTAATTTACCATAATAGACAGTATATATAACTTGTAAACAAAGCAAGAATCAGATTATTTTGCTTATCAATTTTTTTATTACTGTATGCTTGGGGACTATTGGAACTCTGAAACAAAACAAAACAACAGAGAAATAATCTGATTGAAGGGCTTTCTAAATAACATTTTTTAAAACCATTTATCAAACATCTTTGCCCTGTTAGGCTTCACAAAATGACAAGGCTATTTTAGAGCTATAAACCTCAGTGCCCTGTGCAGTTACGGCATGCAACCAAAGACGACTGGAGAGAAAATGAAGCTGTAATTGATTACAGCTGCTCAAGCCTAACATTTCCCAACAGCATCCCAAGATTCTTAGATTGGTGTTTCTTCCTCCCTCCCACACACAGACTGAGCCTCCTATGATTTATCTACTGGGTAAACTGAGGAAGCCTCAAGGTGGTCCCTGGGGTCCTTAAATGGCCCAAGGCATGAGTGGTTCTGCCCTAAAAAGCCAATGATTGGTGTGTGTTTGATTGTCATTTGCTCGTTACATTCAGTGCTCAGGATGAAAGTAAAATGACAGCAATTTTCTTTGTTCACGTATCATTTTTAAACTTGGTCCAAGGCTTTGCCTTCAAACCTCTGGGCAGTGTTATGTCCTTTGGAGGTTGCTATTAAAATATAGACTGGAACCATTACATTTTATTGGCTTAGCCTTTCCCTGCACTGCCTGTAAAAACAGACACTGCTTTAAAACCTCTCACTAATGTCTACTTTCTTGAGGGTGGAGCTGACCTCAAACAGTTTACTACTTGTCTGTTAGTTAAGACTAATCAACTTTGACTTTGTTGTTAGGAATCCTAATCTGAAGTTTCATCTTAAACAAGTTCAAGAAATACTGGGTTCAACCAGCACTGGACAGTGACTGTTTATGACTTTAACTGAGACTCCTTTTATTTTTCTTCATGGATCTAACTTATAAGAGTACTTTGTAAATGTGCAATCAGGACATCATTCTTTGATAACTGAATATTCTTTATTGTCAAGCCTTTTTTTTATAATGAGACTACGGTTGTGTTGCTTGTTCCTTTTCAAATAAGAAATGTAATTCTAGTTAGAGCCACCATGAAATAGAGGAAATAATTTTTTCACTATTTATTTTATTGTTCTATAGCTAAGTCACTAGAATCGTCCTGTGCATGAAAAAGTTTTTTATATTGATTTTTATTTGTAACAATACAGTCATTGATAAGATTTTCTGAAGAATTAGATCACTTAATTTTGCAATTATGGAGAGAATAATCTGTTGCACTTATTTTTGTGTAATATAATAATTCATATGCAAAATAAATATATACAAAATATTTCATTATAGTGTCATTAGAATTACCATGGTGACTTCATATTAACTATTTCTTAAAGAGAAATTATTTGCTTTATACAAGAACTTTGGAGCAAAACACTTAATATAAATCCAACCTTCTTTAAGTCTGAAAGGTAGAAATGAAAATGGTGTTTATGCAATACCTTACTTAAACATATCAAGTATATAAAATAACTAGTTAGCATTTTAATTTAAGCAATGGTCAAATAACCCTAACCAATAAAAGTTGCTTTTATGCTGTAATTTTCCAAATCTTAATTTTTTCACTGTTTTTGTTCAGGTCCACTGTTGAAAAGTATTTACACAAAAATTTTATAGTCTTCTACAGTATCTCAGGAAAGTAAAAACATTCCACAAATACCACTTTGATAAAAGAAACTGCCTCGTTCCCCAAACACCACAGATCACAAACTTGAACCCCACTGACCAATGGCCAAATCAAAATGCATTGTTTGTAAAAATGGGTTTTTTACAGCTCCCTGAAAATAGCATTTTACATTTTTGACAGTTTTGTATCCAAGCATTGCATGAGATTCAGAGTCCTCTGAATATAACTTATAAATTATAAAATGTATATGTTAAATGATTCATTTTAAGGAATTGGCACATGATTACGGGGACTGTCAAGTCCCAGACGTGTAAGGCGGCCTGGCAGCTGGAAACTCAGACAGGACTTAATGGTGCAGTCTTGAGCTTGGCTTTCTTCTTCTCCAGGGAACCTGAGTTTTTTCTCCTAAGGCCTTGAACTGGTTGGATATGGTGCCCTCATATTATAGAGAGTAATCTCCTTTATTTAAAGTCTACTGATGATAAACATTAACTGTGTTCACAAAATACCTTCACAGCAACCCCTAGAATAGTGTTTGATTAAATAACTGGATACTATAGCCTAACCAAGTTGACACATAAAATTAACCATCAAAACACTATGCCGTGTTGCCCAGGACACCTGCCGCAGAGATTTTGGGTGTATGCACTTCTTTCCTTTGTGTCTGCTTATCCATTTCCCCTCATATATGAGAATCAGCACACTAAAGAATCTGTGTTAGGAATCTTTTTGGCATCTTTCCCTGCCCCCTCCCTTTTTTTCTATGGGTTCAGGGTATTTTTTAAAACTAAAATTTTTACTCAGTAGAGATTACACAATGCTTTTGTTACTATCTGGACAAGGAAAGTAGAGTGGCATATTGAGATGACTACCTATATAATTGGTACACTTTCCAGTGTAAAAAAGAGAAAATTTACTAAGCAGTTGCTCAGACAGCTTTCTCCTGTGTTTATACCCAGAATCTTACCTTCACTTACAAACATCCTGTGGGCTCTCACTTCCGTCTGCCTAGGATCTGATCACAGCTCCAGCACTTTAAGCCATGTGAGGCAGAACGAGTGACTTAATGACTCTGTGCCTCAATTTTTCCTTTTAAAATGGTACTGAGGTGTTGGGAGGATTAAATAATATATCAGAAAAATATTTTTGCTGCGTCTCTGGTACATAATATACTACAAGTATCAGCTATTACAATAACTTTTCTATTACTGTTGCTTGCTTCCTTGACATGGACTTAATTTCCATGTGAGACAGTGGAAGAAATACAGATTGTTCAACTGAATAGTGATTCTAGCTGCTATGACTTTGGACAGTTCACTTAACTTGTCTGGGCCTCAAATTCACTATGTGTGAATTGAGAAAAATAAATCATTTAAGGTGTCAGGGAGGATTAAATAAGATAATGTAAAACTACCAGTATTTGCTGACAGACAGTAGGTGTGTAAAAACAGACCACATAGTTATTATTATTTTCATTAGACACTGAATGACTGAATAAAAAAAAGTGACAATTTGGAGCTTATACATTTATTACATTCATGTTGTATATATGTTGTGATACAAATGAGTCTTTGCCCCGTTTTTGAGTGTAACTTGACTGTCTTGGCAAAGATCTCAGTGAGAAGATGTCCTTGTAGTAAGCTCACTCAGCTCTCTCAGTATTTGAGAGGATCAGTGAGCAATGTCGAAGGCAGAGCTACACATCGTTTTTCTCCTCTCCTAAATGACTTGTCCTTCCACTAGTGTCTGCAGGAAGGCTTTCCCTTCCTGAGATACGAGTTTTGACATCCAGGTGATTTTGTTAGACAAACTGCTGGCAGTTGGAAGAATTATTTTCTAAGTCTGCTTCTTTCATTTCATTTGAGAGTACTGAACTTTATTAATAAGGAAAACATTTTTGGAAACAGTGATCAAGTACTTGGGACCCTGTTAAAACTGCTTCTTCTGTGGTAGTTTTCTGCATGAAATATTTTTTAATATAAGAATGGTGAAAGTATCCTATTTGAACCTTTCTCTCTCTTTTTCTGTTTCCCTGTGCAGGAGTGGGGCTTAGACCTTTCATTAGCTTGGAGGAGTGCATGTGATTCTGACTCAGAAGTTGTACTTTGATGGATCCAAGTAGGTTTCCCTTCCTGGGTTTCCGTACCTTCTGGAATTAGGCAGTGCTCGTCCTCAGGAGCTTGACTAGTTTTCTAAAATAGCCAATAAGGTTTCTCTTCTTATTCTACACTGTTTCCTGTGACTCTAAAAACATTGTTCTAGGTTGGAAAGCCATCTTCTTATAAAACTTTTCTTTTGTCCTATAAATTACTTTTCAATTGATTGAAATATAAGAAAATAAAAACCTTTAAATACCCTGGGTTGCTGTTTATCTTCTTGTCTTTCTCATGGACAAGAAACATGTAGTACTATGATGTGAACAGCCAAAAAATCCTGATGATTCAGTTCGCATGCCTATTTGAATGATGTAGAAATAAAATATAACTATATCTCAAGATTAGCACTTAACTAATGGTAAAAGGTCAGTGAAATTATACATTTTGTATAGTTTTAGTTATTTCTATAGATAATAGGAATGATAAACTTGCGACTTAAAATTTTCAGAGTCACCTAAGTCACAAAAGAGCAATGATTAATAAAGATTGATTTTACTATGCTCTAAAATAATATGTACCAAGATGCCGCATATTTAAAGAAACTAGGTTATAAACAAGAAAGCTCAGAAAAATCAGTCTTCTTAAGAATTTTTTGCCATAAAAACTACATAATCTTTGCATTTCCTTTCTAGAAAATGAAGTTTTATCTATAAAGTAAAGGAACTTCATTTTAAAATATCATGAAAAATAGTGATTAGCACGCAGTTATATCATTTCCTGTTCTTAAATTATTTTGGATATAGGTCCTGTCTTCTTGAAATTGTCTATTTATTAGCGACAGGGACTTTTCAAGGCACCATCCATACACCAACCTTCATGTACATGGCAATTGGCTCAGTTTCCAGAACCAAAACAATATTTCTTGGTTTGAACAATAATTCAGCAATATTTTACACAAGGCATTTAACTAAATTTGTGAAAATAGAAACAAATATTTATAAAATAATCTAGGATTTACATGAAACTTGAATAGGTTAAAATGGTAAAATTACAGCCTCAACATATGAAAGTTAAGAAGTGTCTTATTGTAAACTATTTTGTTTACTAGATCCAATTCTAAAAATGTATATAAAAGTTTTCTTATAATTACAATTCTTGTTTATTTCTTTTATATATTTCAAAGTACAAAGAATTCAAATCAGAAAAGAATATAATAAAGTAAGAAAAGAGCAAAATGCTATATGTATTAGCCTTAAGTATGAATAGCATAATCTTCCTAAAGTGAGAACAGTCTTTACAAAAGACTTAATGTTCCCTAAAAATTTCCCTCCTTCATATGAGAAAGTTTTATCTTAATTATAAAATAAGCATTTCTCACTATTATTGAATGTAGAAGTACATCAATTGTTTCATAGAGTCTGATGTAGAATCAAAATATATGTAATATAATCTATTTTTGTACAATTCTGCAGATCAATGGAAACAATAAAATCTCATTTTGATTGTAAAAATGCCCTATATGTATGCCTATATATCCACATTTTTTTCATGAGTGTGTTTTTGGTGAAAAACACACACCAAACTAATTATACAAGGCCTGAAATTGGAGGCAAAGTCATGCGTGAGGTAGGTTAAAGTGTACTGGAGTAACAAGCAATCCCCAAATCTAACAAAGAATTAACTTCTCACTTCTGCTAGTCTCTGATCCCGAGTTTTCAGGGGCTTCTGCTCATGGCAGGCTGGATAGTAGCGGTGCCACAGGGAAAGAGGTTAAACCCTTACATACAAGTAAATGTTCTGGCCAGAAAGTGACACCTTCATTCAAAACTCACAGGCCAGAGATATCACCCTTCCCAACCACAAAATGACCAGCAGGTATAATCCTACCACATTTTGGCAAGGCATAGGGCCAGAAATCAGGTGGTCAGCATGAGTGACTACCATAGGTGGCAAGCAATTGCTGATTTGTCCTTCATTCTTGTATTGAGTGTAATTTTCATTAAAAATATAGAAGGCACCCTGAATATTTGTAAACAGATACAATTTTGTCATCACTGTTGCTTTACTTATATAAAAAGAGCTGTAGAAATGTATAAAGAGAACACGGTCTTCATTAAGCACTTCTTTATTCTCACACTTTGTTAGGAAGATGCTATAATGCAAAATATATGATATAGATCCTCCAGTGGCTTTATTCCAGGAGTGAAAGAAGGTGATCTAAAAACTTTACATTATGAATGCCATAAACATATTCAGGCCGGGAAGCCTTGCTGGAAGAGGAGTACTAAGAAAATGTAGGGTTTAATTAACCCCTCAGATCCTGGTCCATTTTTTCCTGAGGGAATTTTTAACAAAAATTAGAAAGTGATATGCCCTGTTCTAATGGAAAGAGATTGTATTAGTAGATCAATTTAAGTGAAGGACCCAGAAAATTTATTAATGACAAGTTTAAAAATTTTAAATGATAAATTTAGAAAGATTGAGGGGCAACCAAAATCTCAAAACCAAGCTGAGAATGTGAACTTAATAAGTCTAGAGAGTATTAAACAAAGAAATTCAAAGGCATATGGAATTAAAATAGAAATCTATTGCTGATAGGAGACTACCTTCCCTAGATATGCAATTGGTAATAAGAAGTGGGCGCTACATCAATTTCCCTCCTTAACCTGCAATTCTAAGCACTGATTTCATAGTCCCGGTAATTCAAGAGACCACGACTAAGACACTGTGGGGGAAAAGCTTCCTTTAACTTACTTTTCCAATCAACTTGGTGCTTTATGTGCAAGTGAGGTGAATTCAATTCATTGCTAGAGAGGTTCCATTTTCCTATCATTACCCATTGTCTGCCAAGATTTACAAATTCACTGTCCTATCATTACTGCAGAATGAAATAGTTTTTTAACCTGTTGAAGCCTCTGTCAGGGAAACAAACATCCTCTACCTTCTTTATTCAACCTAGATTTTTAAATATTTGTAGTTATAAAGAATGTGTGCTTTTGATATTATTTAAAATATCATCAGACTATTTTAGAAAACTGAATAGCAATTATTTTCCCTAATATAAGGGAAAATTTGGGTCAAAGTTTGTTTAGGAACCAATGAACTGATTGAGAAAATTCAAGGAATAAATAATGAGACTATTATACTCAAATGAGTAGCCCACAATTTGCCTTTTATTTTTGTTTACAAACTTATTTTATCAGAAAGTTTTTTAAATGCTCTTAAAACCAGGTTATATGTGTTCTTGACTCTTTTAGAATGTTCAAAGTCAAATTTGTATCTTGATTTTGTGGGAGTTTTGGCTTATTTGCTTATTTGTTTTTACCAGGTCAGGAAAGAATTATTTAACATAAAAAGAACTTGTATATATATACATGCATTTTGATTATGGTCCACATAATACATGTTATTTAAATTGATGTACCTTCTATATTTTAGTCCCACACTGAGGATTTGCATATACTACAATTTCTACCATGACTAAATGTCATTAAAAGTATTTTATAAAATATGTAATTATCCAAATTCACCTGATTTAAAGTATCTAAATAGAAATTGAAATACATAATACTACTTGGTTAGTTTTAACTTTCTGCAGCTGCAAAATGTCATGGTGGCAAGTGCTATCACTAGAGGCAAGAATTCGGGACCCATCTAACCCAGGAACCTGGTAAGAGTGGGATCCCTGAGTTAAGACCCCCCTTTATATAGCTGTGGATACTGCTTCATGAATTGGTGATCATGTAAGAAACTTCTTGGTTGTACTCATGATTTGAAAAATTTTAGGAAAGAAAAAATTCTTTACTGTCTGACTCGGGTAGTTTGTCGTCTCTTTTCCTGTCTGATATTTGAAGCAGCTAGTGGAAAGTTAAGGCACTACAAGTTAAAAAAACACAGTGAAGTATTAGGCCTTTTTTTTAAAATTAACTCTCTCTTGTTAATACCAAATTTTGTGTTCATAATCTCACTCTAACTTTGTTCTGATTTGATTTTTTTTGTAATATGTTAAGATCACATTGTAAGACATTCATTGGCCTTTAGCCAAAAATAATAAAATTCTGACCTGACCTGCCTCTCTTTTGAAAAGTAGAAGAGATCCCAAGAGATTGCAATCTTAGATCTCACACATAATTTCCCATTCCCCTCCTATAAATCAGGCTTCTGTGAAACAGTGAGTTATACCATTCACATTTCTGCAGATACTAAAATTCCCCACTCATTTTCCAGCCTGCATTCTTCAAGAAAAGGGATGCTAGCAGATTGTTAAGAGTTGTGGTAGTCAAAAAGGATTGGCAGGATTCCAATTTGCAGAACTTGTTGACATTCTGCCAATTCATGTATTAATACATGTTGCTAAGCAGAGTTAATACTCAGCCAGTACGTACTAGCACAGCCATACTGATTGTTAAGATTTTGATGTATTTCCTCTACTGGATATATAACCACTACTCTGTGCCTCCTAGTATCCCTTCCCACACCATGGTTAACAGGTTGGCCACTTCCACCAGCACACCCTCCAGTCCAACCTATTCCGCATCTACAAAATGATGTCAAGTACCGGAAGAGGCCTTTAGAACCTTGCCCTCACTAGCGTATGGGTGGCTCCTAGTTCAGTTAGTCAGTGCCCACTCTCTAGCAGTTGGATACTTTAAATATAACCTTTGCTCCTAAATATGTGTCTAGGCATGTGTAACAGAAGTAGAACTGTGGCAAAGATGGCCATAATGATTCAATGCTGAAGCAGCTGAAATTTCTCACTATCAGATATGGAATATTGTCTGAATTCTCCGTCAGCATCAACAATTCTCCCTGCAAGTGTCAGATCCCCACTTTGTCATTCATGGCATACTTCTCAATTGCTACTATTTCACAGACACTGTGGGTGCAAGAATAATATGATGAGTCTTTTGTTCAAAAAAGTGGAATCAAGAAAAACCTAGCTAACATAAAAAAAATCTGTGGTGGAAGGCAAGGGTATATTAAGTGGGGATGAGGGGGTCAGTGGGAATGGGTTGCCATGCCTCTCTGAAACAAACTCTTAGGTAGCCTGTTTGATTAATTTGCTTATTCATCCAAAATACAATCATGGGATATAACAAGGCATATAGAACGAGAGATACAGAAGTAAATAAGAGAGATGTTTCCCTCCCCTCATATTACTTACAATGCAGAAAAAAAGACTCAAATATGAATTACCTAATTACTAAACATATAATAATACTTTGAGAATGAACTCCCTTATAATTTTAATGTGCTTGTTTAATATTTTTTAGCATATACACAAGGACTACAGTCATCATAATTCATTACTGCTGGAAGAAATGAAGTCTTATATAGACAGCTAAGTATTTCCCATTGGTTGCCATTGTCTTTCTGTTAATTCCATGTACATAATACAACTGGCCATCTTGAAATGAAATGTAAAATTTATTTAGTAAAAGTTATCATGTATTGTGCCATTCGTATTTATCTAGTGGTTGTTGTCCGATTTGATTAAGAGCATTTTCTATATTTGTCCTGTATGGAGAGGTAAGAGTTTAATGACTTGCTTAAGGCAACAGAGTCAGTAGAAGGTCTGCATCAAACCCTTACTGCCTGGTTCTTTGGCCCACTTATAAATTGACTACTCTTAGTTTCAAACAACTATGAGTATTTACTCAAATCTCATTTTGCTATAATATCTGTCTGCATTCTGGTCTGTTTTGAAAAAGAGAAGAAAAGGGACCCTAATTATTTATTTTATGGGAGTAGCAAGAGATGACAACAATGTGCTAAATTAGGAACCAAATACAGGAAGATCACTCTCAATTACTCCTTGAGATCATATTATCTCCAATTTACTGTACTCACTGAGGGCAAGAGAGATTAAAAATTTGCCTAAGAGTTCTAGGCTACTAAGTAACACAGCTGGGATTCAAAGTCTGTCCCGTCTCTCAAGCGTTTTCTACTATTTGTGAAGATACGCGGATCCATGAAAGTTGATTTTTTTTCTGTATTCAATAATATCTGTAGGCATAATAATAGCATTTATTTGGAAACATTCTACTACTTATTGAGTTTGTTTTGTATTACATTTCCCCAGAATAGCCTCCATTGTAGTGATAGAAAGTACAGATTTTAAAATCATGGAATTGAAAGAAAACTTACAAAACTGATGGTTAGGGACCATTTAGTCATTCAAACTCTTCCAGTGATAATGGGCTTGTTGAGAAGGAAGTCAATTCCATGTTCGAACAACGTATTTTTGAGTTTTGCTAAAACTCCATTAAGACTATTTCCTCCATTAGGAACCATATAGAATAGTTATCATTTATAGAAAACCTAATATGTGGCACATGCCCAGCCAGTGGTATTTTCAAACATCACAACAACCATAAAATGTAAGCTTAACAATTTTTATTTTTGATACTGGGAAACTGAAGGTACAGGGACCAATATGATATAGGAGGTCCATGTCTGTGCTGGAACTGAAATCAGTTCCATCTGACTACAAACCTGTGTTCTCTCCAGTATGCCAGGCTACTACTCAATCATTAGAACAAATGTAAACTCTTAAACAAAATGGTCTTTCTAATATTTGAAAACACAAATTATGTTTTTCCTTAAATCCTTTCTTTTTCAGGTCAAGCACACTTAGTGTGCTCAATATTTATATGAACTGGTCTCCAGTCCATTCAGAACTATTGTTAACTTTTGATACCAAAAGTCAGTGCAATTCCTTAAATGTTGACTCACCAGCATATGCTGGAGCAGTAATGTTAGGTCTTAGGTCTTTACTGAGCAGACTAAAAGCCTACTCTGTCTTAGCTTATTTTGGCAAGCCCATTGGTTTCCTGTATCTTTGCAATAAGCTAAACACCTTACCTCTTTTTTTCCATTAATTGCTATTAAACAAAATCTCCCTAGTCCAATATTTTTCTAGTTAGACCATGAGTGTAAGCTTTAAACTTAATTCCTTCAATTCCACCTTATTAAGCCTTGCTTGTCATTTCCCATTCAGAGACTGACATTTCTCTTCAGATTTATGACATCTGAAAAACATATATATACATATATATCTGTATATATATGTATATAAACTGTGTTTTAAATTGAGAAGTTCCATGTTAAATCCTATTCTTTAGAACAACAGAAGAGCCAGAAGGAGGAAACTCCGTGGCCATTCGATGAGAATGGTATGAAATTAAAGAGCGTTGATCAGTCAGTCCCTCAACAAATATTTCTGGAGAACTTACTATGTATAAGCAATGTTTTAGGCATTCATGCAGCAGCATTAAACTACATGACGGAAATCCCTTTCCTCCATGAGCATTCATTGGGAATTGATAGACAATAAGCAAATATATGAAGGAAACACATAACATGGCAATAACCATATTATGAAGAGAAATGTAGGGAAGGGTAAGCAGTGTTGTGTATGTGCGTGGGTAGTACAGGATGTTTGCTCCGTAAGTTATTTGCATAAACCTCTATCATAGTTATTATGTTACAGTGTAATTATTTGTGCTTTGTCCGACTCCTCCTTTAGGCAAATTATTTCCCCAAGAAATGTTCTGTCTTATTCATCTGGATATTGCTAGCACCAAGCACAATGCCTAGCACACAGTAAGTTTCAATAATTATTTAATGAATTGCTTCTCATAACTTATGAAGCCTTCAAGAAAATTAAAAAATTTTTCATGATTATTGTCATTCCCATTTTGCCAATGAAGAAACTGAACTACAGTGATGTTAAATAACTTGAATAAGATCATATAGCAAACAATGAATGGAAAAGAATTTCAAACTTTGGCTCTTTGACCCCAAATCCTGTCTTACAAGTTTCTGCCACATAGAATAGAAATAGACACCTTGTCAACATCCATATTGCTAGAAATTTTATGAGGTATTATCAGAACTTTTGATGTCTAGTATATTAAAAAAAAGGAACTTATCACAGGTAGAAAATGAACCAAGGCAAACCAACAAATTCAATCTATTCACTTAAACTAGTGTAATATTCAAATAATTGTTTCTAAATAATAGTTTTTACTATGGTGGATTTGAGAACTGAGAAATAGGAAACAGAGGGAAAGAATGACAGCATTTCCATTCTATACTAGAACTTAAACGTATTGCTTTTCCTTTTCTAGGGAGGTGTAATAGTGGGGGTAGGGAACCTCGGGCAGAGGCCACATTAACGATTGATAAAAATGTATAAATCCAAACAGGGGTCGGGGAATCATCAGGGTCTTATTTATTGGTCCAGCAGCATTGGGGCTGGTTTCAGTGACGATTCTGCTACCCCGGTCAAGTTGCATGCCAGTTCCTAAGGGAAATAAAACGAGGCGAGGGCAGTAATAAGCAAAAGCAGCAGGAGACAGATTACACTGTAGAAATGAATACGCCTTGTCCCACAGTTATCTTTGCTCATTGCTCAATTCTTTTACCCGTGAATGAAGCAAAATGGTGGATTATGAGGGCCGCTGCCTCAACCATGACACTGAGAAAATGGTTGCATCGTATCTCTTTATATTAGGTTTAAAATGAGAAACTTTGGGAAGTCTACTTGGGCATATGGATGTTTGTATAAATATTCCATAATCATAGATTTTGTATATCCCTTTGCTTATGAGATTAGTACTGCTTTTCATTAAAGATATTTCAGTGATTTTTATAGCAACTTTCTCAACCCATCCCCGGTATTTCGAAATAATTCCCAGTGCTTCTAAAATACATTCAAAATTGTGATGGAAACATCACAATTCATGTGACTGATGAAGTTAAAAATCAGAATTTCCATTATAAATATCATAAGCATCAGAACACTGAAAAATATTTACATTTCCTCATTTTAGGGGAAAAGATAAAATCCACTAAACTTTAACAATCATCTTTGGTTACATTTTATACATACTTTTCCATGAGAGTGATATGGGATTCAAAGGTAGGCCTGTAACCAAGTTTTGAGTTGTTTTATATTTTTAAAATAACCCCATAATATTTTTAAAAGCTTAGAGAAAGATCACTTACAGAACATTAAGTAAGGATTCAAATTGATTATTGTATTAGTTTGTTAGGGTCGCCATAACAAAGTACCACAGACTAGGTGGCTTAAAAGACAAAATTCATTTTCTCATAATTCTGGAGGCTAGAAACCTGGTATAGGCAAAGTTGGTTTCTTCTGAGACTTCGGTCCTAGGCTTATGAATGGCTGTCTTCTTCCTGTGTCTTCCCATGGCCTTGCGTCTGTGCGTATTGGTGTCCTACTCTCCTCTTTTTATAAGGACACCAACTGTATTGGACTGCCCACTCTGAGAACCTCATTTAACCTTAATTACCTCACATAATTCAGCCCATAACATTTATTAGTGACGTGCTCTTCAGAGAAACTTGCAGGTTTTGGGGATAACAGGACAGGAAGGAGATGCCATCCAAGGTGCATATCAGGAACTCTCAACCTCCACCTGGTCATGCCGGGAGTTCTGGGCTGTCAAGTGCACCTCACGGTTTGTCCTGACTGAGAAGAGAAAACTGCTCTCTGTGCTTTCATACTCCACAGTGTTGGCCACCCGCCACAGAAAGAGAGAGGTAGGTAATGACTCATATGCTTCTGACTCTGCATGTGCAGTCAAAGCAGACCTAGTAACCTGTGCATATTCTTTCAGAGAGTTACAGGTGTGGGCTCTTAGAAGCAAAGAACACACACAGGGCTGGTAGACATGAGCCTGGGGCTTCTGGGCATGGTGCCACTTTGTCTACCCTAAAGGCCATGTAGGGAGTTATAAGGAAATTGCCATTTATTCAGACATATGTTTTACCATTTGTGTATTCATCTTAAGATTAATTTGACATTACAATGCTCTTCTGAATTTTTGGAATAATGGAAAATGCTACATGATACAACATAGAAAGGTACAAATGAAAAAGTAAAAATGCATCCAATATCCCACCGCTCAAAATGTGACCATTCATATTTTTGTATATAAATAAATGGATTGACAGGTATAAAAATATTAAAATGGAATAATAAAATTTGCTCTAGAAAGTTGTCAGTTTTCCTCAAAAGAATCTTAAATGCAGTACAATTCCAATAAAAATCCCCATTAGTTTATTCCTTGAGTTAGACACACTTACTCTAAAAGTATGTGAAAGAGTATATCTCTGAAAATAGCTAAAATGACCCTGAATAAATGAATAAAGAACTATAATTATGGTGCTAGAAATCAAAGCATTTTGTAAACCTAAAACAATTAAAGTGGTGTTAAATTTACAAATGAATTAAAACATACACCAGGGGAGCAGAATAAAAAGCCAACAGATATCAAAGTATACACAGAGCCTCAATATTTAATGGTGAAGGGATTTTAAAAGAAGTTAATTCAGAAAGATTGATCGTTTAACCTTAGATAGATTAAAAATCTACATATGATTGATTAAATTTTATGATTATTAAAAAAATATGAGTTAACAAAGAGTTTAGCTAAATATTAAATTCACACATCACGAAGACAAAATTAACAAATGTAACTATACCAAAATGTTAAGCTTCTGGGAAAAAAAGATGCTTAAACATAGGGAAAATGTATATAACAGGCAAAGAATTAGCATCCCATTAACATGAGGCCATTACACATCAATAGCAATAAGGAACAGTTGGATAAAAATTGGACCATGATATGAACATAATTCACAGAAGCTGGAAATCCAAATGGCCAATAAAGAAAAGATCTATGCTCTTAATTTATATTTAAAAATTTTCCGTGAGAAAAAGATACGTTGATCTCAATTTCACAAATAAGTAGGAAAATTAAAACAAACACTACCAGAAGATACAATTTCATCCCCATCAAATTGGTAAAAAAACAAACAAAACATGTTTGTCAACATCAAGTGCTGGTGAAGATGTGGTGACAGGAAAGTTCTCCTAAACATTGGAGAGTAACTTACCAGTGAAGTTGATGTGACTCATACCCTTCAAATCATCAAATGTATTTCAGGGTGTAGTTACTAAAGAGTTGTCACAGCTATTTTGAATGCAGGGACAGGCTTAAATGTATTCACTGCAGCCTTATTTGAAATGATAAACATTTGGAGGAACTCAAATGCTCATAATTAGGGACCTGAATTATTTCACTTACCAAACAGTTTTTATTAAATGCCTATATTTACCAAACTTTGTTATAGACATTCATATATTACAAAAAAACACACAAACATTCAAGACCTAGGTAAATAAATTGTGGAACATTTATACAGTATCATACTATAAATTATTATTATGCATGAACTAGACTATTATGTAATAACATGGTTAGAACTTTGAAAACATAATGTTGACTGAAAATGTAAGCTGCAGAATGTTACATGTGGTGTGAAACATTAAAAGAACATTTAAAAACAAGCACATGACAGTCTACCTATTTTGTGGATATATTAATATTTAATAATGATATGTTCTTGATAGAAAAACATTTTATGATAACCTCTTGAAAGGAGAGGAATGAGATTGGTGAGATGTATATGGACACATCAATTTTATCTTTAAGGTTTTATTTAAAAAGGAAAACAATATATTGAAGCAATTATGAAATAATGCTAACATCTGCCTAATTTATCTGTTGATATATTAGTATTTTACATACATCTGTCTTCTATCATAGTCATATCAAAATCATGGGGTCTTAATATCTGAGCTGGTAGAGTAGCTTTACGCTACAAAGAGTTCAGAGGTCCAAGACATTCCCTTTTGATTTCCCTGATGTTCTTGGCTTCCATCTGATGCCAAGATAAGTGCTTCAGCTTCCTCCACCATATTTGCATTCCAGCAGGAGGGAAGGAAAAAGAAGAGCATGTTTCTTCTCATCCAAAGGACAACCCAGAAGCTGCACAAACCACTTCTTTTTGTATCTTGCTTGCTAGCACTTAGCCCCATGCCCACCCTCACTGTAAGAGATATTGGAAAATGTTGTCTTTACTTGGGTGATCATGTGTCCAAGCAAATAATTTTATTATTGTGTAAGAGATGGAGCACAATTATTGGAGCACAACTATCAATTTCTGCCATATTTTTATATGAATGACTCCTCCTTTTTCAATAGTCTGAGTGATTTTTCTATGTAGAAAATAATATGATTTGAAAATAAGTACATGTGGCATCTTCCCTCCAATTTTTATGTATGTTCCCTTTCCTAGTTTCATTGCATTTTAAATGACCTAATTACAGTGTGGAATAGGAGCAGTGGTGGTGGATAATTGTGTCATTCAATTTCTTTTCATGGAAACACATACAATTTTATTATTAACTTTTTTTCATATGGTTTTTTAAAGATTGCTTTATCTCTATTGAGAATGGATTTTAGAAACATGGGCTAAGCATTTAAGCAGAAGACCCAGTAAAGAGGTTACTGTGGAATTCCATGCAAGGGATAGTGTTGGTTTAAACCAGAGAGTGGTTTGCAGTAGGGGTAGGGAGACTTGCATGGATTCCAAATATATTTGATGAGAGTGAGGAGAAGTGCTTGGATTCAAGATATATTTTGAAAGTAGAACCAGTGGTATTTGATGGTGGGTTTACATTATAATGCACATGTGGCAAGTATAAAGTGAAAATAAGAATAAACAATGATACATTGGTTTGCAGCTTGAGTAACTGAACAAATGTAATACTATTATTTGAGATGGGAAGAATCCAAAGGTGGGAAGGCAAGCATGAATGAAGATTTTTTTTTTTTGGCCTAGTTATATTTGAGATGACTGAGAAATTAGAGTTTTCATATCAGCATTTGGAAATTGTAGTCTGGCATTTATAAGCAATGCCTTAGTTGTATACATTTTGAGTTTTCAGTGTACAGATGGTATTTAAATTTCTCACCTGGATATGAGCATCACTGGAGTGAGTATAGAGAAAGATAGAGTCAGAGGACTGAGCACTGAGGACCCCAGAATACAGAGATCCGTATAGAAGAGAAAAGTCCACTGTGTGAGGATCATATACAGCTGCAGTGAAGGAGGAAAAGGCCAGGAGAGGTGGTGTTGGGAAAACTTGATCAACCATGGCAAATGTTACTTAGAGGTTGAATAAAATAAAAACTGAGAGTAGACCTTTGGTTTTGGCCCATGAGGGTCATTCACTAGTTTGGAAAGTGCACTTTTAGTGGAATACAGGAAATGGTAGTTGATTAGAGGAGGGGAACACAGGGGAGCTGGAAAGTGGAGACAGTGAGAATAAAATGCCTCTTCCAATAATTTTTGCAAGAGAGGGGAATGGAATAAAAGAATTATTGGAGGGAGGCGACATTGAACCAAGGAAGTTTACTTTCTTCTTTTTAATAAATGGTAAGCATACTATGTTTCTACAATGATGAGAGTGATTCAGCACAAAAAAATTGATAGGGCAAAGAGAAAAATAGACAAGAGTCAAAGAAATAATCTTAAGATAAGAAAGACTCGGAATGAATACTTGTGGAAAGTTTGGCTTTAGAGAGGAACAGAACAGTTCTTTTTTTTCGCAGCAGGGAAGACAGAAGATAGAGGTGCCACTATGGATTGACAGGTTCAAAGGTGAGAAAATGAGGACATTCTCTGTTGCTTGCTTTGATTTTCCAGGGGAAATGAATTCCTCAGCTGAGAGTGAAGAGAGGAGAGAACGTAGAGGTGTTATGAGAAAGGGGACAGTGTAAAATATCAATTTTACAGTAAGTGTGCATTGGTGAATTGAATGTGGAATTTGGGAGGATTACTGGGCAACATTGGGGATCATGTGGATTTGTGGTCATAAATATAAATGGAGACAATGCATAGTAATAATTTTTCCTCAGGTAGTTCCTGTTCATCACATACAGGTACAGAGCAAACTGAATAAATATTAATGGGGAATGAAATTTGCTGAAAATTAATCAGTAGAGAAGGTCGAAGGAGAAGAGGATGTATGCAGGGAAGTGACTCATATAAAAAACACGTGTCACGTCTCCTTCCTGATCACAGCTCTTTCTCATCTCTCTGGAGGTGATTATTATCCTTTCATTTATAATAATCACTTTGTTGTTTTTCTTAACAGTTTTATCACCTACCTATACACTACTAAACCGTATAATTCAGTTTTGCTTGTTCTTGAACTTAATATAAATACCAATATATCTTATTTTTATATTGCTTCCTTAACCTAGAATGGTTTTAGATTTTTAAATACCACTCATGTTTTGTATAGCTGTAGCTTATTCATTATTTGCTGGATTATATGAATTAAACAAAAACACCATAATCCGTTATGTTGGTGGATATTTTTTTTTAAATCTTTCAGTCCAAGAGTAAGAAAAAGTTTATTAGAAATGATTTAATTTTCAACAACAGTAAAACTAAGTGTACCTACAAAAACTGCATAGCCTTTCAATAATAGCAGAAAGAGTATTATTAACCCTGTAAATATATAGATCCAAGTAGGATATTCTGTATATCAGATGTGTAGAATGAATATTTACATATATGTTATCCCTTCTTTCTCACAGTGGACTATTTCTAGTGGGGAAGTATTTTTTCTAATATATTTGAAATAGCTTGAAAAGAATTTCTGAATACAGTGAGCTGTTACTGGGTTATGTCTCTCTTCAAAGACCCCATATCTTAAGATATCAGGTCAATATTTTCAATAATGCATGATTGGAAACAACTGACCAAAAGTTCCAACTTCCCTAAGATTACGATGAAGGTAGCTGAAGGCAGAACGATTTCTGCATGACTTGTGGCTATTTGTATAAATTCAAGTATAGGACCAATTCTATTTCTTCCCCCAAATAAGTGCATTCAGCTTTTATGTGACAGTAAAACTGATGTAAAAAGCACATTGCTGGGAATCACTTGGTGTGCTTGTCCCTAACCTGTCTTCCTGAAGCTTCCTCAATGAAGAGAAATAATTTGCAGGTGAAAGACATGTTAGAAACCTGGAAAACAAACTAACATTCACTTCCCAAGAAATATAATACCCTTTATGTTCTCTAAATCTTAGATAAATACATATGGTGATAGTAGGTGCTCTGAAAATTCAACAGACTTTTTAGGTTGTTGTTTTTATTAGTTTTTGTCCTAGTTGTGTAGTGTAGTGTAGTGGCTAATTTTTGAAGGTAAAAGGAAAGTCAAAAATCAAATACTTTGATTCATAAAGAACCAGAAGAGTCTTCATGCCTGAACTGAAGAGTGCCTATATTTACTACTTACCAATAGAATAATGATAATAGCAGTAAGAATATAATAACTGTACTATATATAGTAAGATGCCAGGTACCTCACTAAATGCTCTATGTATATTATAAAATTTAATCTTCACATCAAGCTGGGAGTTAGTTTTATCATCTCCATTAATACAGATAGGGAAATGGAGGTTTGTTTAATGTAACAAAGGGCCAGTGATGTTCCAAGGCAGACATAAAGGACTCTAAGCTTACACCCTTGCCCACATCTTACATTGCTGCTCTGCTCTGTGATCTAGTAGGTTCACTCCCCGTCTCTAGGACAGCTCGAGTTCTCCCTCTTCTTGGACAAACTCCTGCTTCTCCCATAATCTCTCTTGGCTAATCTAGCAACTACTGATTGCTCCCTTCTCTTAATCTCTTCTACAGTTAGCTAGTAGTTTACCACACAGTTAAGCTCTCTAATTGTTTTATGTGTGCTAATTCTTTTCCACTTATGGGATAATAAGTTACCTGACAGGGACAGCTTTTATTGCTTGATATCCTTGACAGTCCTAAGTATAATACTGTCTCTTTCAAATATATCAATCAAATATTCATTATCTTCTAATTTCTAGGCTCCGCAACATGAATTTACAAAAATATGAGGTTTAATGGAACATAATTCCCACCTACAGGAGCTTAGAATCTACTGTAAGAAATTTACATAAAGATAAATGCCAAAGAGGACACTTTGTGTTCCAGGATCCTTTCATATGCATGCTTCCTGGTATTTGATGTCATGATAACCCTCTGAGGAAGGTCATTCCTGAAAATAGCAAGCTGAAGTCCAAAGCTGCACAGTTAATGTAGCATAGAATCTACTCTAGCGTCCGGCTAATGTGCCGGAATCTAGGTCCTCTGGGTCGAGAACCAAGACTTTCAACTAAAACTGAATGCCTAGTCAAGGGACTTCAACACAGTCAGAGAACTGAGCCCACATTCATTGAACTCTTAGGTGCCAGACACTAAGCTCCTGGAGATACAGTGGTTTGATTCGGTTTTTCCAAAAAAGAGATCCTGAGGCAAGGAATTGGTAGCATGTAGTTAAATGAGCAGATGACTCCAAGAAGCACAAATGACAAAAGAAAAGAAAAGTGAAACAGGGAACATGAGAAAACCCATAGGAGGCAGCTGTGGCTCAGTTCTGCTGGACATACTCTGACAAACCCTAAGAAACTTTGAGACCAGGAGAGGGAACATTGGATCATGACCTCCCCTGCGCCATTAGAGGATTGTGGGGGAGAAGAATATACCTGCCTCCTGTTTTTAGTTGCCTTCAGGCAGGGCAGTAAAGGGAAGCAGGCTCCTGAGTCAGGAAGATGTCAGTCCGCAGGGCACTTCTTACCACAGCGGCAGATGAACTCAGAGGCAGGCGGAGAGGATGTGGAGCCGCCCATGAACAACATTGGCTACAGTGATAAATAAGACAAACATGCTCAAACCTGGGCTTTGTTTTCTTGGCACTGATATTACCAGAGAAGTTTACAACAAAGTGGAATGGGATCACAGGGAAGAGAGAGAATAATCCAGATGTTCTGTGGTTTTGAGGTAGGCATGAGGTTTGCCATCCCCCATCCTCACGATCAGACACAGGACATACAGATACACTGCTTTGCAAAATTATGAATAATTTGAATGCTTCATGTTCATATATCAAAGACATTCTCTCCAGCATGCACGTACCAATGATTCCAGAAGTAAATGTGCTGGCCCACCCCAAGGGGCAATACTTTATGTTCTCTCCACCCACATTCTTGGCTATCAACCCTATCAACCTAAAAAAGAAATCACTCTTATAAACATTAGTACCAGGACTTCTGTGAAGATGGCAGCGTGAGCAGGGCGATGGAAATCTGCTCCCAAAACCATATGTATTTATGAAAATACAACAAATACAACTATTCCTAAAAAATAGACCAGAAGATACAGGACAGCACTCAGCCTGCAGCTACACCTGAGAGGACTCGGCACCCTGTGAGGCGGGTAAGATACGGAGCCGCTACCCTGTGGGACCCGAGCACTGCCCCACCCCAGCGCACCAGCAGGAGGACAGGATTCAGAGCCGGGAGGAAATGGAAGTACAGGCCCGTGAAATAACAAGCCCTGGTGATCTGCGCCGGGAGTGCTGACACACATCGTGTGGTGTATTGGAGATTGGAGAGACAGAGGGTGCAGGATCTGAGCTTGGGAAAGCACCCAGTTCCTCGCAGCCGGTTCCCAGGAAAAAGAAAAGCGCGCACTTTTTTTTTTAGCTGTCTTAAAGAGAAAAGGGCCAAGGATCGTCCCAGCACACTCAGTCCAGCAGGCTGGGAGTCCTGGGGGATTTCAGACCCCTTGGCTGGTGACTGGGAAAGAGCAGCCGTACTCAGACCTCCCACAGAGATCAACAATGTCCCATTCATTCCCGCCCCAGCCAGAGCTACAAAGGGCCCTGTGGAGAGGCGCGGCCATGGCAGCAGAGTAGTGGAGCAACAGCACCACCTACAGCATCCCCACAGAATCTACTCTAGGTGGGTTTTTTTTCTTTCTTTTTCCTTTTCTTTTCTTTCTTTTCCTTCTTTCTTTTTTTTTCTTTTCTTTTTCTTTTTTTTTTAAAGTCTTAAAGAGCCAAGCTGACATATGTGGCACCTACCAGCAACCACTCCTACTCCATTAAAAGACAGAGGAATATTGTACAGACAAACCTCACCCAGACCCAGACAACACCAAAGAGGGAACCTGATGGGATGGAAATGCACAACCTTCCTGAAAAAGAATTCAGAACAAAAGTCATAACCATACTGATGTATCTACAGAGAAATATACAAGACCTGAGGGAGGAAGTGCGGGAAGTGAGGAAAGACAATGCAGAAATCAGACAAGTGATCGACAGGCTTACCAGCAGACTGGACAAGATGCAAGAGACTGTTAATGGAATAGAAATCAGAGAACAGGAATACAGAGCAGCTGAGGCAGAGAGAGATAAAAGGATCTCTAGAAATGAAAGAATATTACTCTTAATTACTGTGTGACCAATCCAAACGGAACAATATTCGCATTTTAGGAGTACCAGAGGAAGAAGAGAGAGAAAAAGGGATAGAAAGTGTCTTTAAAGAAATAATTGCTGAAAATTTCCCCATGTTGGGGAAGGAAATAGTCTCGCAGTCCACGGAAGCCCACAGATCTCCCAACACAAGGGACCCAAGAAAGACAACACCAAGACACATAATAATTAAAATAGCAAAGATCAAAGATGAAGACAGAGTATTAAAGGCAGCTAGGGAGAGAAAAAAGATCACCTACAAAGGAAAACCCATCAAACTATCATCAGACTTCTCAACAGAAACCTTACAGGCCAGAAGAGAATGGCATGATATATTTAACGTAATGAAACAGAAGGGCCTCAAACCAAGAATATTGTATCCAGCACGATGATCATTTAAATATGATGGAGGGATTAAACAATTTCCAGACAAGTGAAAGTTGAGAGAGTTTGCCTCTCATAAACCACCTCTACAGGATATCTTAAAAGGACTGCTCTAGAGGGAAGCACTCCTAAGGCTAAAATGATGCCACCAGAGAAAATAAAACCATAGCAAAGAAAGCAGACCATCCAAATACTAACTAAAGGCAAAGAATAAAACACGTAGTATATAAAGAATGGAGGAGGAATAATAAGAAGGGAGAGAAATGAAGAAACATCATGATGTTTACAATAACTTAACAAGAAAGTTAAGTTAGATGGTTAGATAGTAAACAATCAGTGCTTGAACCTTTGGCAACCACAAATCTAAAGCCAGCAATGGCAATACGTACATATCTATTGATAATCACCCTAAATGTAAATGGACTGAATGCACCAATCAAAAGACACAGAGTAACAGAATGGATAAAAAAGCAAGACCCATCTATATGCTGCTTACAAGAGACTCATCTCAAACCCAAAGATATACACAGACTAAATAGAATGGATGGAAAAAGATATTTCATACAAACAGCAAGGAGAAAAAAGCCAGTGTTGCAGTACTTGTATCAGACAAAATAGACTTCAAAACGAAGAAAGTAGCAAGAGATAAAGAAGGACATTACATAATGATAAAGGGGTCAGTACAAGAAGAAGATATAACCATTATAAATATATATGCACCCAACACAGAAGTGCCAGCATATGTGAAACAAATACTAACAGAATTAAAGGAGGAAATAGAAAGCAATGCATTCATTTTAGGAGACTTCAACACACCACTCACTCCAAAGGACAGATCAACCACACAGAGAATAAGTAAAGACACAGAGGCACTGAACAACACACTAGAAGAGATGGACCTAACAGACATCTACAGAACTCTACACCCAAAAGAACAGGATGCACATTCTTCTCAAGTGCACATGGAACATTTTCCAGAATAGATCACATACTAGGCCACAAAAAGAACCTCAATAAATAAAAAAATACTGAAATTCTACCAACCAACTTCTCAGATCACAAAGGTATAAAACTAGAAGTAAATTTTAGAGAGAAATCAAAAAGGCTCACAAACATATGGAGACTTAACAACATTCTCATAATTAATCAATAGGTTAATGACCAAACTAATACAGAAATCAAAGATATATGGAGACGAATGACAACAACAACACAAAGCCACAACTTCTGTGGGACGCAGCAAAGGCAGTTCTAAGAGGAAAGTATATTGCAATCCAGGCCTATTTAAAGAAAGAAGAACATTCCCAAATGAATAGTCTAAAGACACAATTACTGAAATTGGAAAAAGAAGAACAAATGAGGCCCAAAGTCTCCAGAAGGAGGAACATAATAAAGATCAGAAAAGAAATAAATAAAATTGAGAAGAATGTAACCATAGAAAAAATCAATGAAAACAAGAGCTGGTTCTTTGAAAAAATAAACAAAATAGATAAAACCCTAGCCAGACTCATTAAGAGAAAAAGAGAATCTACACAGATAAACAGAATCAGAAATAAGAAAGGAAAAATAACGACGGACCCCACAGAAATACAAAGAATTATAAGAGATTATTATGAGAATCCATATGCTAACAAGCTGGAAAACCTAGAAGAAATGGACAACTTCTTAGAAAAATACAACCTCCCAAGACTGACCAAGCAAGAAACAGAAAAACTAAACAGACCAATCACCAACAAGGAAATTGAATCAGTAATCAAAAAACTACCCAAGAACAAAACCCCCGGACCAGATGAATTCACCTCTGAATTATACCAGATATATAGAGAAGAAATAACACCCATTCTCCTTAAAGTTTTCCAAGAAATAGAAGAGGAGGGAATACTTCCAAACTCATTCTATGAAGCCAGCATCACTCTAATACCAAAACCTAGCAAAGACTTCACCAAAAAAGAAAATTACAGACCAATATCCCTGATGAACGTAGATGCAAAAATACTCAACAAAATATTAGCAAACCGAATTCAAAAAATACATCAAGAGGATCATACACCATGATGAAGTGGGATTCATCCCTGGGATGCAAGGATGGTACAACATTCGGAAATCCATCAACATCATCCACCACATCAACAAAAAGAAGAACAAAAACCACATGATCTTCTCCATAGATGCTAAAAAAGCATTTCACAAAATTCAGCATCCATTCATGATTAAAACTCTCAACAAAATGGGTACAGAGGGCAAGTACCTCAACATCATAAAGGCCATATATGACAAACCGACAGCTAACATCATACTTAACAGCGAGAAGCTGAAAGCTTTTCATCTAAGATCGGGAACAAGACAGGGATGCCCACCCTCCCCACTGTTTTTCAAAATAGTACTGGAGGTCCTAGCCACAGCAATCAGACAAAACAAAGACATACAAGGCATCCAGATTGGTATAGAAGAAGTCAAATTGTCACTATTTGCAGATGACATGATATTGAACATAAAAACCCTAAAGACTCCACTACAAAACTACTAGAACTAATATCTGAATTCAGCAAAGTTGCAGGATACAAAATTAACACACAGAAATCTGTTGCTTTCCTATACACTAACAATGAACTAACAGAAAGAGAAATCAGAAAAACAATTCCATTCACAATTGCATCAAAAAGAATAAAATACATAGGAATAAACCTAACGAAGGAAGTGAAAGACCTACGTCCTGAAAACTACATGACACTCCTAAGAGAAATTAAAGAGGACACTAACTGATGGAAATTCATCCCATGCTCTTGGCTAGGAAGAATAAATATTGTCAAAATGGCTATACTACCTAAAGCAAAATCAGATTCAATGCAATCCCTATCAAAATACCAACAGCTTTCTTCAATGAACTGGAACAAATAATTCTAAAATTCATATGGAACCACAAAAGACCCCGAAAAGCCAAAGCAATCCTGAGAAGGAGGAATAAAACAGGGGGAATTACGCTCCCTGACTTCAAGCTCTACTACAAAGCCACAGTAATCAAGGCAATTTGGTATTGGCACAAAAATAGACCCACAGACCAGTGGAACAGAATAGAAAATCCAAACATTAACCCAAACATATACAGTCAATATTTGATAATGGAGCCTTGGATATACAATGGGGAGATGACAGCCTCTTCAGCAGCTGGTGTTGGAAAAACTGGACAGCTACATGTTAGAGAATGAAACTGGACTACTGTCTAAACCCACAGACAAAGGTAAACTAAAGGTGCATCAAAGACCTGAAAGTAAGTCATGAAACCATAAAACTCTTAGAAAATAGCATAGGCAAAAATCTCTTGGACATAAACATGAGCAACTTCTTCATGAACATATCTCCCCGGGCAAGGGAAACAAAAGGAAAATGAACAAGTGGGACTATATCAAGCTGAAAAGCTTCTGTACAGCAAAGGACACCATCAGTAGAACAAAAAGATATCCTACAGTATGGGAGTACATATTCGTAAATGACATATCCGATAAGGGGTTGACATCCAAAATATATAAAGAACTCACGCTCCTTAACAAACAAAAAGCAAATAATCCAATTAAGAAATGGGCAGAGGACAGGAGTAGACACTTCAAAGAAAAAATTCAGATGGCCAACAGGCACATGAAAAGATGCTCCACATCGCTAATCATCAGAGAGATGCAGATTGAAGCCACAATGAGATATCACCTCACACCAGTGAGGATGGCCAACATCCAAAACACAAACAACAACAAATATTGGCAAGGATGTGGAGAAAAGGGAACCCTCCTACACTGCTGGTGGGAATGCAAATTAGTTCAACCATTGTGGAAAGCAGTATGGAGGTTCCTCAAAAAACTCAAAATAGAAATACCATTTGACCCAGGAATTCCACTCCTAGGAATTTACCCTAAGAATGCAGCAGCCCAGTTTGAAAAAGACAGATGCACCCCTATGTTTATTGCAGCACTATTTACAATAGCCAAGAAATGGAAGCAACCTAAGTGTCCATCAGTAGATGAATGGATAAAGAAGAGGTGGTACATATACACAATGGAATATTATTAATCCATAAGAAGAAAACAAATCCTACCATTTGCAGCAACATGGATGGAGCTAGAGGGTATTATGCTCAGTGAAATAAGCCAAGCCGAAAAAGACAAGTACCAAATGATTTCACTCATATGTGGAGCATAAGAAGAAAGAAAAAAACTGAAGGAACAAAAGAGCAGCAGACTTACAGAACCCAAGAACGGACTAATAGATACAAAAGGAAAAGGGACTGAGGAAGATGGGTGGGAAGGGAGGGATAAGAGGGAAAAAGGGGCATTTCGATTAGCAGACGTAATGTTGGGGGGGCACGGGGAGGTGTGTACAACTCAGAGAAGACAAGTAGTGGTTCTATAGCATCTCACTATGCTGATGGACAGTGACTGTACTGGGGTTGGTGGGGGGGACCTGATGAAGGGGATAGTTTAATAACCATAATATTGCACATGTAATTGTAGAGTAATGATACCAAAGTAAATTATATAAAAAAAGACTTGTTTGTCATAAAAAATAAAAAATAAAAGTAAATAAACATTAGTAGTAGAGAGCATTTCCAAAAAAGCAGTATAGTAATGTTGGACTGGCTAAAAAACAAAACAATGTTGACAACCCTAAAATTGCTTCTATTCCCTTCCTTCTGTAGGTGTTTATTCGTAGTAAATATCTTGTACCCCAAACACCGACTCAGCATCTGCTTCTGGAGAATTCAGATTATATGAAGAAATGTGGGCAAATAGTGTACAATCTAATATTAAAAAGCAGATTCAGGTTAATTATAGGCATCATAGTTGCAAGTAACTTTAAGAAATAATCCTAGTCCAATGTTTTCATTTAATACAAAACAAAAAAGACCTGAAGAGGCTGAGTGTACTGCCCCAAGTAGCAGAGACTTTAAGTAGAAGAATCAATATTCCATCTAAGTTGGTTAATCAATTTAAGTTATGTGATTCCTAGATGTGGAATTTGGGTTTTAGTGTGAGGAAATATGAAAAACAGGCAAAGAATAATCAATTAAAAATTTTTTTAATTAGTTTTAGAAATACTTGAAGAACTTTTACGTAATACACTTGTATTAGATTATGTCAAGGTGATGAAACTAGGACTCAGAGTTTAAGTGTTATTTTGTAACTCATGCAGCTGTTAAGTGGTATTGTCAGGGCTTTATTCTAGTCTTTCAATGATTACATCAGAGTTCTTACATTTTGTCATTCTTTTGCCTCAAAAAAACATGGTGGTCTATCAGCCATGAGTTATAGAAATGTTTGAATGTGAAACATTGTGGTGTTATCCTTTGGTATAGAATTTTGGAATTGAGAGTGCCTTGCAGAACAATTTTTTCCATGTATGAGCCATATGGACTAACTACATCAAGATGGCTGGGGATGGGGTATGGTAAGCCACTTTTTTATCAAGTGCCCTAGGATGATTCTAATGCACACACTGATGTCAGAAGCCATTGTTGTAGAAATCGATTTGTTTAGTGTTCATTGAAAGGAAATTCATTCAGGTGATAGACTATGGACACACTAAAGTCAGCATAAAAATAGTGCTTTAGTAGGTGTGAGTATCTTAATGAAGTTACTAAAATGCTTGAATAGAATACACAGGAAAAGTAGGGGGAAAGAATGTATTCATTGATGCAACAGCTCATTCTCTTCCTTTCTGCTCTAGTGCTTGCTGACCTGATTTCTAACTGTCAGTGACTAATGGGTGTGGGGTATAACTCGGGGTATAACTCAGGTTATAAAGTTAGATAACTTTGAGACATGCTTTCTACACTGGTTTTCAGACTTACTCCAGCTGACCAAAGTAGTGGCTGCCTAATAACCCAACCTGCATGGTCTGTCTGCCTTTCTTTCTCAGTTCCATAATTTCTCTAACTCCCAAATGCACCAAATAAAGCAGGATCTCACTTAAAACATCTAAGACTTTTAAAAACAAGAGTACATTTTCAATTTCATAAAAGGAATCCATAAAGAAGACTAACATTTAATTTAATTTGGAAAAATATTTATTTTTGGCATATATGGTATATTTTCTGTCCATTTCTTTTTAATTAGTCATCTGGAGACATAGCGAGGAGTTGTTTTTTCTCTGTGGAAATAATCTCCTTAATTTAGGGAAATTCTTGACCAGATTTCTTTCTCCATATTGAAAAATTCTAATTTCTTTTATTTATGTATACTTTTTTGAACTCCTGCTTTGTGGTTCTTCCATGAGGAGTTATGTCATGAATTCTGTGCTCCTGGTCGGCTTTGAAATCTTGGAAGAAAGTCAATCAATCTGACTCTATAGAAATGCCAAAATAAAACACAGAAGTGAAATGGTGGAATTTTTAATCAAATTAGCTAGATGATTTGATACTAAAATAATTTAATTCCAGATTTATCTCATATTTCTAAAAATGTCCTTTCTGTATACACCAACAATACAAACATATCAAATAGACTCACATATTCACAAACACAAAGAATAGCAAAGGGCCGTATAATCCTGGAAACACAAATAGCACATTATTGCTGATTAAGTCTAAGCTTAGGTGTTTTGTCTGGGCTTGGAATTTGAAATGCAGTATAACAATGTAGCCCAAAATACATTTTGGATTCAATTTTGTAATTCCTTGTCTTGCTAATTAGCAGTAAGATTTTGAATTCCTTTTTAAAAATTACGCTTTGTAAATGCCTAAGCCTCAATTGTATATGCAAATTCCACACATTTTCATACTGTGAGGAATAACTGCATATGCAAACAGGTAATTTGACAGTTAATGATTCATTTGTGCGTGCAAACCCACAATTTTAACATACAGATGCCAATTGGTACATGTAAATAATATTCCATGTGGACCCTATTTGCCCAGTCTCTTTTCTCTTTTTAAAGAAGCGAACCGTTTAAGTAGTATTTTTTTTTCATTACAGAAAATCTGTTAATATTCCAGGAATATTCAGGTTAACAAATATTTAAACATTTTAAACCGGTTTGAAAAAATACTCCCCTTTGCCAATCTGATCTTCAAGAAAACAAAAACTGGTCACTTTAGTCCTAAACTTATTGGATATTTTATATACACATATATATTCAGGTGACACCTATATATGTTTAATTAGAAATATAAAATAATGATGCAGCTGATTCTGTACTTAACACTTTTCAACATGAAATAATATAAAAGCTTTTTCTTCAAAAGACCAATATTTAAAGGGTGTTGATTTATGTAAATCAATAATTTATCAACTTGCTGTCGTCTTTCCTTGCTGCCAGCCAGATGCTTCTCGCTTTGCTCAGCCAGACAATGTCAGCTGCAACACATAATGGCCTCTGCTTCGTGTAGAAATAAGAGCATAAATATTTTAAAAATCCTGTTACAGGAAGGAAGAAGGGCTGGGGTGGGGGTGAGAGATTTTACTGGGTTACTGTGAGAGTAGAACAAGTCTACATATTTTATGGGTTGGTTTTATCAGACGTGGAGGCAGGGACGTTTCTTAGCCTGATTTTTATCTCCTAACAAGGCTGACAGACCAAAGTCTTTTCATAGCAATTTGTTGAAGACATCTGGTGAAGCTTTCTAGGGGATGAACACACTGCAGAGTGTTCCTCTGGTATCAGTTGGCATGGCAACCAGTAAAAGACTATTCAACATCAGTAGGTTTCAAAAAGGTTGAGGCCTAGTTGAAAATCCATTTGGGCTCCTACCTGCAAAATTCTTTTGAAAATGCACTAAATCTTTTCTTAGGGCTCTAGTGACTGAACCAATATGTACAACTGTGGCACATTCAATCTTAAATAATTTTCAAAACATGGGATTAATGATTCCAGTCACCAGAGATTTTACAGAAGATCTGGAATTACTGGCACTGTGCTGGAGCGAGTATTAGTAGAAATATGGTTGTTATTTCCCTTTGTGTCTTATCATGCAGGAAACAAAAGTATTATATTCAAATTTCTACAAGTTGTAAATTAATAGAGTGAAATGAATGAAATATTTTCTATAAGGTTATTTTTTTAATCAAATATATTTATCCTAAAGAATGAACCATGCTTTTTTAACACTGAAAGAAAATTATTTATGTCAAAATATTTATACCCTCAGAATATTTTAATATACAGGGTTTTTTTCCCAAACATTGTTTTTTTTTCCAAACATTGTTGCTATTTTATGCTAGAATATTCTAGTTAAAGGACACTTTTTATAATGTTATTATAAACCAGTTTAAACAACACGTTTTGCTGTCAGTTGTGTTATAACTCTGAAAATCAAACAAACACGGTGTTTGCTGGCATACACAAGATTTTTATAAACTGCAACTGAGCTAATGTAACATTAACTGAAATAAAAAAGTTCCCATGTTATTTTATCTAATATACTTGTATTACAGATTTATATCCAGGATTTTAAAGTGAAGTGAAGGGAAAAAAAGAAAGGAATTTCTAAAAACATGCTGTGAAATATAAATCACAATGTGTTATATTATTGCCCTACCCATGAGTTAGAAGCTAAGCGTTTCATTTGAATTATCCATTCAGCTGAGGGTAGTCATCAAACTTAAAATTTAAAGAAAGGGGTGTTATTTAAAATTCAATTAATGATATTGTTCTTGAATGACTGGATTTCCAGTGGCCAGTAAACTGGGAACCCAATCACAATCACCACTACCATCACCATCCTGTTAGAACAGACCTCTACCAATGCCATGTCATACCCGTGCTGCTCTTTCCCCCACCTCAGAGAGAGTGTAAGAATTAATGACTTGACCCAGGAAGCTCTGTCAGATGCTTGAAATCATGCCATGAGGCATACTCAAAGAGGAATTTATGTGTATAATATATGAATGCTACATAATATCTGAATAATACGTAATTGTGGTTACACTGTATCACATGCCATTGTTTCAGAGGCAATGGAAATATTTACAAGCAATGACTGTGTGCTGTAGAGGACAGGAAACCAAAAGATCTGGATATTTGTCCTGGTCCTAGGCCTGATCTGAACGACAGAGGACTCCTTCCTCCTTCTAATCTCTTAAATTTCCTCTTAGTTGAATGGGTAAAGGACTGCCCTTGCTTCTCCCATTGAACTGTGGTAAAGAAGGTAATTTGTGTGTGACAGAGCTTTGAAAAGTGTTGAGTTCTAAACTATAAATTGTTGCTTATAAGTAAGGCATGTATAAAATTGAAATTTTTGGAAAAAAATATTTATCATGATCAAATAATACCATTAAATATCTGAGGCATTTAGAAATTCAATAGTTTTATAGTTAAGGGAGCACTGAAGAGCAATTTTTTCCCTCTGCATATAGAGGCAATAGGTATCTCCTCCGTTCTCCTCTCTCTCTTGCTTTCTCTCTCTCCTCTCTCACACACACTCTCTTGTGTCTAACTCTTTGAAAACTGTCCAGATAACTGCCAGCTACTACATCATGATTTACGAGGCAGCTAGAAAAGGAAAGGCTCTGCCCACTCCCGAAACTCTGCTGGTGTGGGGCCTCATTTACAGTCAGCCAGAGCACGGCACCAATGCACTGTTCAGTACAAACGAGGAAGCTGAGGCTGAAGGTTAAGTAATCAACCCCAACACATAATGGGTGTGAAAGGATTTAAAACTGCTTCTATCTACAATCTTGCATATATTTGGGCAAATCAGAAGAGCTAGAGAAGAGGCTTTTTCCTTTATGATATTCAAATAAACAATGAACGTTATCTATCAATTGATGAATAATTTATGAGTGAAATTCATAGAAGGAATCTGTTTTAACTTCCAGCTGTAACTGAAGTTACTTCCCAAACAGACTACATGAAGCAAGTCTTAACAGTTCCCAGAAATCTAGACTGCTCTTAGCCATTTAAGAGATGACAGGTCATTGCTGCTAGAAAGACTACAAAGCCCCTAAGTTAATCTTCTATGGCTGTATGGGGATTGGCTGTGCCTGCACCTTTTACTGGGAATGCTTGAGCCAATAAGCACTGCTAATAAATGGCACACAAAGCTTCAGTTCTTCCTATGGGCTCCACATCTCATTCGCCACCTTTTGGTAACTGTGCCCCCCCCCGCCCCTTCCAGCAGAAGCACTCTTCTCCAGCCTTTTGACGCAAGACCTTCAGGTCAGTGGATTGAGGGGCAAAAGATGGGAAGAAATAGGCAATCAACATGACACATGAACTTAATTTAAAAGGACTAAAATAAATTTTTAATTAGAACATTTGTTGAATACATGGCCCTAGGGAACTGACATTTGGGCTTCATGTATTGCTAAACTTGTTTCAGGCATTACTGTAAGAACTAAGTTTCTCTCCAAGATGGAGAAGTTCCAAAAGCCAAAGGGCTTCAGCTAAACTTCCTTTTAATCTTTTCTCCAGGATGCCAGGAATATCCTATTTCAAACCACAAGTGAGATCACCAATGAAAGTTTGGGTTGAAGAGAAATTTATAACACAGCCTGGTGTCTATTCCATTACATGCTGAGCCTTCCAATGTGTTTTTCCATTACAGCTTCAACCTCCTGTGTGCTCCGAACCCAGACCTGAAGATTGATCTTGCACCCAAATCTGCCCCTCATAATTTTTATTCTAGAAAAGAGCACCAACACCGACTCAGTGTTTAGCGATTTACCACCCATAACATGCCTGTAGCCCCTTTTGCATGGGTCAACATGGGTGAAAGTCACAATAATAGATCAATAAATTGTAAAAAGGAGAGATGTTGTATTATGTATTATATTATTACATTACAATAGTTTCAGAGCAAGTCAGATATAAATCCCTGGAAAACTCAGTAATGGCAAGGGTCAAATAAAAAATGGTAACTCGCTAGGTAGCCATATGAATAAGGATGCGATACCCTTTAGGAGAAGAATTTGGGGAAGTTGGGGCTGGGCACACAAGCACACGGGTGCCCCACAGATATGTGGAAATGTGAACATGGCATGTGTACTGCCTATGATGCACATAATGAGGAACAGTACATAACCAGACTTTTGGAGGTCTTGGGCATCTTCCTGGAGAAGTTTTCATCAGACATAAAGTTTCAAGTGGGCGAGCGAGCTTTACCCAAAGAAGTGGGAAGGACGATCCAAACAGGAGGGCCAGTGTTTCACAAACATGAAAGATGTTATGGTAATGAGACTGTTTGCTATTGCTGGAGAAAAATCATTATATTATGAATTAGATGAGATTTTTATTATCACTCCTGAGACATGCAAAGGCATGCACTGAAGTGCATATTTAATGAAATATTGTTAGGTAACTTTTCTTATTTGACTTGAAAAGTGCTCCCCTACCTCTCCCTGCAATGAAACTAAAACAATTAACTCAAATGGTTAATTTGTCGTGAAAATACGGCTGCAGACTAAATCTTGATGAAGAGAAGCGGTATGGGACGGTGGAGAGTGCAGCCCCAGGTGGTCCTCCAAACCCACCCGCTGAGAACTCTCTGAGAGGCCTGAACGAGTGGGTTCATGGCCCCAAGGCCTAATTTCACTGTTTATAAAGTGGCTCTAAGATTCTGTCCATCTCTCTGAATTTCTACACCGTTGTTTTTTTATATTGGACTGGGTCTTTTGTAAAGATTCATATGTCTCTTCAATCGATCATTTATAAACTAAATAATTAACCATTACTCCAAGTGAGATGACTCTATATTATCCAACTTCAGAATAACTTATTCTAATGAATTAATTAACTTGAACTAATGTCGATGTTAGTTTTACAGTAGCTCTTTTTTTTCTACACTTAGAAGAGAAACGTCACCAGGAAATCACTCATTTCCTATGTACTTTTTGAGTTCAAAATCTTGATAATTTGGTTTATTTGTTCTGGAATATGCATGGATTAATTTACTCTACCAGGCAAATCACACACACACACATGCACACACAAAACAAACAAATTGATTACAAGTCTCAATATTCCCGTCACAAAAGTGAGGGAAAGTCATAGTGGCCTGGAATTGAAGTTAAATCCTGGATGGACACTAGAATCTAACTATAAAGAATATCTCACCTTCACATTTTTATAAACTAGGACTTTAACCAGATTATAGATGCATCAGAACTGGAGACTCAATTGTTCCATTATACTGAATGCCTTAAATCCAGTTAACAGTACCAAGATTGGGTTTCAAAGTATAGCTCTTTGGTTTGGTTTGTTACTAATTTTTAAATTTGAAGTGGGTTCATTATACAGTAATATTCTTTAAACTCAGAGAACATATAAGAAAAAATTAATAGGCTTTTACTTGACTTTAATCAACAAACATTTACCAGGTACCAAGTAATTATACCAAGTGCTGGAAATATATAAATAAATAAAACCATGGAGGTCTCTCCTCTCTGAGGCATTCCTCGGGGCTGTGTGGAGGAGGGGCACCCACTGACCACAACACAATGTCTCAGCGCTAAAGGAGTATAAAATAGGAAGTGATCTGTTCTGTCTGTGAGGTCAGGGAAAGGTCATGCAGAGGAAGTGATATCTGAGCTGCAATTTAAAGGATGGATGGGCTTTAGTTGGAAGGAAAAGGGGCAGGGGGAAGGGAATTTCAGGAAGAAGCATAGGCAATTGGCCAGAGAGTGTAAGCCTTTTTGGGGAAAGAATATGAAGTAATCTGAAGATGTATTCTAGAATATAAATTTAGAAAGCTAGTCTGTGGCATTATTGTTCAGAACATTTGATGCCATGTGTGGACTTTGAGATATATTCAGTAGCAAATGGAGAGAGTAGGTGAGATTAGCTAGCAAGTCAATGACTTTAGTGGCTCTAAGGAAGAAGAGTTGAACCAAGAGTTTTTCTCTACCCTGCAAATTTGAAGTCATCATCTGGAGGACTGGGCATTGGAGAAGATAGTGGCAAGAGCATTAACATAAACCTCCGAGGGTGGGACTGACTTGCATTCACTTAATCTTTCACTTAATAAATGTTTACTGAGGACTATAGTGTATACTGGGGAAAAGCTGAATTAAAGGAAAAAGAACAGTAGTTCTGCCCTTGAAGAGCTATCCAAATAGAGTGGAGGCAGCATATGCCATGAGAATGAAATGCACAGGATATCATAGGAAATATACCTACCCTACCCACTGGAGAAGGTTTTCTGGAAAAGACAATCCTAGATGAAATCTGAATTGATGAGTAAGAATTAACCACTTAAAATCAGGGTGGCCGCAATCCACATTTTATTTCTCTGAGTCTCAATGTCCTCATTTATAAAGAGAGGGCATAAAGCTGGATTAGTTGTTCTCAACCCTGGCTGCACATTAGCATCATCTGGGGAGATTTAAAAAATACCAATGCCTAACACCCACTGCAGACCAATATTAAATCAGTGTCTTTGGGAGTGGGGCCCAGGCCTTGGTGGTTATTTAAAGCTCCCCAGGTGATTTTAATGTGCAGCCAGGGTTGAGAATTACCAAATGAGATGATCTCTGAGGCCACTGTCATTTGTGACTAGCCCAAGTAGAAACTTCAAAAAGCAGTATCTGTTCAACAATGTCTTCCATACTATTCACGTGTACTTAGAGCTTTTGCCTATATGCTACATCCTATCCAAATTTATACAATTGTCCCAAACCTCAGTTTACCTATCTCTTACTATTTTTATAAAATTTTCCCAGACTTTGCTTTCTTGAATTCATATCACTATTCTCTAGTAATATTTGCATAACTCATTTATCTTATAATTAAATTAATAATTAATTATTTTCTTCCCTGTAAGAGCTTTTATTCTTGTGCAAACTGTTATTCAAATATTCTATCAATGTTTACCTTGTTTGGGAGGGATAAATAAGAAAGAAAATTAAATAAGAAACCACATTGGAAATTTAATTAAATGAATAGATGTAAAGGATGAAAGAATTTTTAAGCTGCCAGGAGCTATAGAAATGTAACTTATTTATCCACTAATTCATTTATTTGATATATATTTATCAAGGACCTACAATGTGCTGGTCTTATTTTAGGCGCTGGAGATTTTGAGAAAAACATACTAGGAAACATGGATTTGTGCATTCTATTGGGAAGACCAGATAATATATAACTAAAATATATATAATAAGCCATGTGGTAATCAACTCAGTGAAAATCAATAAAACTTGGTAAGACCACAGATAAAAATGGATGGAGTTGCCATCTGAGAGAGGGTGGAAAGAGAAGGCTTTTTTGGACATTGTGCTTGTCCTAGTTGATGTATATTATGATCTTAGAGAGACTTTGACTAGTTCATGTGAGCCCATTTTCTCATTCTAGGAAATGGTAGGAATATACTATTCCTTTTCAGAGTAAAACTAAATTGACTTAAGATTATAGTAGAGCACAAAAAAAGAATAATTCTATTTTACTAGCTTGCAAATAGGTTATTCCTCCTCTTTGTCAACTTTCTTCCATTTGTGTATAGGAGTTCTCTCATATTTGATTAGTACTTTGTTATTTTTGTAAGAGAAGTAGCTTTAATGGCTTAAAATTTCTGGTACTTTTTGTGTATATATATATATATACAAAGCTTGACTTTACTAGGACTTTTTTTTTTGTTTTCCTTAGCTCATGTCAATCTTCCACAAATATTTTACAGGGAACATTAGTGGTTAAACATCAATTTGAATAAAACATCAAAAAATTAAATTAAAAACACACCCCTTTTCAGGTATAACAGGATAACAAATCAAGAGTGAAAGGACAATAAATTATTTGTTCTTACATTTTTATAATCGCCAAAGGAAATGGCAGACAGCATAACTGAGTTGAAAATGTAAAATAAAAAGTTCTGTTAAGTCCCTTCCACAGGCATGAGCACAGTATGGTTTAAATTTGTTGGAAAGCCACAGGCCAATTCTCATAAACTCAGACTGGTTTGCCATTTCTGCTGCTGACAGCAAATGTCATTGCTGAGACACAGGGCAGTGAGCTGCCGCCTCCAAAGAGTCAGCACCTTGGAGACAGATGAGAAGAAGGGGCCCACGTGTAAACAGGAATGACCTGTGCTCCAGAATAATATGTGCGATTTCCTGGAGTCTTGTTTGTGTCTTTTTTGGTGGAAGGTCATTGGAACCATTTTCAGGGAAAGCATTCTGCAACTTATGACAGCATGGCACATTATCAGAAAAGAAGAAATAATAAAGGGAAGAAAAGGAGGGAGAGTTCTGGTGGTGATTTTCCAAACTCATGGGCAGGTAATAAAAAGCTGCGGGACATTTTGTATAGTGTGTGATTATTAAAACTCACTTGAAAAAAAATCTGTGTGTGCATGTGTATGTGTGTATATGATTTGCATGTAAACATTACATAGTATATATATAAAACACCTAGAGTCTTCTAGCCACAAACAACTGGGTATATATTAAGAAGAAATATTGTAATTTTCCTGTGTGTATGTGTGTGTACATATGTATATGTGTACAGGGTGAATATATATACTACGCGAGTTCATATAATTCACATGGTATACATACACAGCTATAAACATAAAAATATTAGAATACATATGACTGAAATTTTCACATGTGTATACACATTCAGTCTATGTGAGAGCACATATCTGTGAACAGTTTGTATTTCATATGCCTTACCTAGGGATTTGTACTTGGGCAAAAAGGGTTATAGAGTCCATTAGCTGATCTGAATTTATGACAATAAATCCCTTGATGTTCAGCTATGACAGGAATTAGGCTCCTCTAATGAGTAATAAATGCAGATAAGTCATGTGTCCCATTAGATTACTTGGCAAAAATCACATTTAGAAGATGGCTAATTGTCTAAAATTTATCCAAATTCAATACAAACTTTATTGCCACTAATTGCCTTTGCAGGTTTTGGAGCATTAAGCACATTTAAATGTATTTATCATAGCTCTCCTGAGCACATGTAATGCATGGATAGAAGAGTCACTACTATCCAATTTAAGCTTTTCAGCTATTTTGGTTAATTTAACATTAAATCATTATGACTTGAAATATAAATACATTTTTAGAACGGAGACAATTTGTATTTTTTAATTAAGTTTTTTTGTCATAAGCAGTCTATTCTTATTGTTTTGTAGTTTGGACATGACTTAATTGTAGTATCACTGTTACCAACGAGTTAGAACACATTTTAACACCTGTTACTACCCTTGTAGATTAATTTGCATTAACATTCTAAGCCAACTGAACTAATTTACCCAGTGCCAGCACCTCCTTTATTAAACAAGTTCACAAAAATAATTCAAAAATATTTGAAAGGGAACGAGGGCTCAAGATGGCGGTGTGAGCAGGGCGTGGGAAGTTTCCTCCCAAAATCATATATATTTTTGAAAATACAACAAATACAACTATTCCTAATAGCCCAGAAGATACAGTAGAACAGCCAGGCTACATCTACATCTGTGAGAACTCAGCATCTCATGAAGGGGCTGCAGAGCAGCTGGAGAGCGGCTCCACCCACAGCAACCACACAGTCTCCTCACAGCGCGCAAATAACTGGGACGGGCGGCAGAAGCTGGAGCAAGGTCCAGAAGGCACGAAGGGACGCCATCCTCACAGAGGAGCACACCCGGCGTGGCTGAAACCCCCCGCAGTGCTCTAGGCTAGCCTGAAGGCAGCTCCACCCACAGAAGCTCAGGAGATTATCCCAGAGACTGCCTAGTGGTGTGCGGGTAACTGGCACAGGCTATGGAGAAGGGCAAGGTGAACAACAAGCAGGAAGGGACTTTGTTCTCCCAGCTGACATATGTGCCAACTGCCTGCAACCACTTCTATCACCATGAAAAGACAGAAGAATCTGGTCCAGTCAAAAATCACTCAGACAACTCCAGAGAGAGGCCCTGGTTGAATAGATTCAACCAATCTTCCTGAGAAAGAATTCAAAATGAAAGTCATAACCATGCTGATGGACCTACAGAGAAATATGCAAGAGCTAAGGGATGAAGTCTGAAGGGAGATTACAGAAATAAACAAACAACAGACAGGCTGAAGAGCAGACTGGACGAGATGCAAGAGATTGTTAATGGAATAGAAATCAGAGAACAGGAGTACAGAGAAGCTGAGGAAGAGAGAGATAAAAGGATCTCAAGGAATGAAAGAATATTAGGAGAACTGTGTGACCAATCCAAATGGAACAATATTCACATTATATGGGTACCAGAAGAAGAATAGAGAGAAAAAGGGATAGAAAGTGTCTTTGAAGAAACAATTGCTGAAAAATTCCCCAAGCTGGAGAAGGAAATAGTCTCTCAGACCATGGAAGCCCACAGATCTCCCAACACAAGGGAACCAAGGAGGGCAACACCAAGACACATAATAATTAAAATGGCAAAGATCAAAGACGAGGACAGAGTATTAAAGGTAGCCAGAGAGAGAAAAAAGATCACCTACAAAGGAAAACTCATCAGGCTATCGTCAGACTTCTCAACAGAAACCTTATAGGCCAGAAGAGAATGGCATGATATATTTAACGCAATGAAACAGAAGGGCCTTGAACCAAGAATACTGAATCCAGCACGATTATCATTTAAATTTGAGAAGGGATTAAACAATTCCCAGACAAGCAAAAGTTGAGGGAATTTGCCTCCCGCAAATGACTTCTACAGGATATTTTAAAGGGACTGCGCTGGATGGAAGCACTCCTAAGGCTGAATAGATGTCACCAGAGAAAATAAAATCACAGCAAAGAAAACAGATCATCCAAATACTAACTAAAGGCAAAAAATAAAATCAATTATCCACAAAAACAATCAAAGGAAACACAAAAGAGTACAGAATAAAGCACCTAACATATAAAGAATGGAGGAGGAAGAATAAGAAGGGAGAGAAATAAAGAATCATCAGACTGTGTTTATAATAGCTTAATAAGAGAGTTAAGTTAGACTGTTAGATAGTAAAGAAGCTACCCTTGAACCTTTGGTAACCACGAATCCAAAGGCTGCAATGGCAATAAGTACATATCTGTCGATAATCACCCTAAATGTAAATGAACTGAATGCACCAATCAAAAGACACTGAGTAATAGAATGGATAAAAAAGCCGGCGGACCCATCTGTATGCTGCTTACAAGAGACTCATCTCAAACCCAAAGATATACACAGACTAAAAGTGAAAGGATGGAAAAAGTTATTGTATGCAAACAACAGGGAGAAAAAAGCAGGTGTTGCAGTACTTGTGTCAGACAAAATAGACTTCAAATGAAGAAAGTAGCAAGAGACAAAGAAAGACATTACAAAATGATAAAGGGGGCAGCCCAACAAGAGGATGTAACCATTATAAATATATATGCACCCAACACAGGAGCGCCAGCATATGTGAAACAAATACTAACAGAATTAAAGGAGGAAATAGACAGCAATGCATTCATTTTAGGAGACTTCAACACACCACTCACTCCAAAGGACAGATCAACCAGGTAGAGAATAAGTAAAGACACAGAGGCACTGAACAACACACCAGAACAGATGGACCTAACAGACAGCTACAGAACTCTACACCCAAGAGTAGCACTATGCACATTCTTCTCAAGTGCACATGGAATATTTTCCAGAATAGACCACATACTAGGCCACAAAAAGAACCTTAGTTAATTCGAAAATATTGAAATTCTACCAACCAACTTCTCAGATCACAAAGGTATAAAACTAGAAATAAATTGTACAAAGAAAACAAAAAGCCTCACAAACACATGGAGGCTTAACAACATGCTCCTAAGTAATCAATGGATCAACGACCAAATTAAAACAGAGATCAAGCAATATATGGAGACAAATGAAAACAACAGCACAAAGCCCCAACTTCTGTGGGATTCAGCAAAGATAGTTCTAAGAGGAAAGTATATTGCAATCCAGGCCTATTTAAAGAAGGAAGAACAATCCCAAATGAATACTCTAAAGTCACAATTATTGAAATTGGAAAAAGAAGAACAAATGAGGCCCAAAGTTACCAGAAGGAGGGACATAATAAAGATCAGAGAAGAAATAAATAAAATTGAGAAGAATAAAACAATAGAAAAAAATCAATGAAACCAAGAGCTGGTTCTTTGAAAAAATAAATAAAATAGATACACCCCTAGCCAGACTCATTAAGAGAAAAAGAGAAGCTATACACATAAACAGAATCAGAAATGAGAAAGGAAAAATAACAACAGACCCCACAGAAATACAAAGAATTATCAGACAATACTATGAAAATCTATATGCTAACAAGCTGGAAAACCTAGAAGAAATGGACAACTTCTTAGAAGAATACAACCTTCGAAGACCAACCAAGGAAGAAACAGAAAACCTAAACAGACCAATTACCAGCAACGAAATTGAATTGGTAATCAAAAAATTACCCAAGAACAAAACTCCCGGACCAGATGGATTCACTGCTGAATTTTATCAGACATATAGAGAAGACATAATACCCATTCTCCTTAAAGATTTCCAAAACATAGAAGAGGAGGGAATACTTCCAAACTCATTCTATGAAGCCAGCATCACTCTAATACCAAAACCGGGCAAAGACCTCACCAAAAAAGAAAACTACAGACAAATATTCCTGGTGAGCAGAGATGCAAAAATACTCAACAAAATATTAGCAAACCGAATTCAAAAATACATCAAGAGGATCATACACCATGATCAAGTGGGATTCATCTCAGGGATGCAAGGATGGTACAACATTCGGAAATCCATCAGCATCATCCACCACATCAACTAAAAGAAGAACAAAAACCACAAGATCATCTCCATAGATGCTGAAAAAGCATTTGACAAAATTCAACATTCATTCATGATAAAAACTCTTAACAAAATGTGTATAGAGGGCAAGTACCTCAACATAATAAAGACCGTATCTGACAAACCTACAGCCAACATCATACTTAACAGTGAGAAGCTGAAAGCTTTTCATCTAAGATCGGGAACAAGACAGGGATGCCCACCCTCCCCACTGTTATTCAACATAGTACTGGAGGTCCTAGCCAGGGCAATCAGGCAAAACAAAGAAATTCAAGGCATCCAGATTGGTAAAGAAGAAGTCAGACTGTCACTATTTGCAGACGACATGATATTGTACATAAAAAACCCTAATGAATCCACTCCAAAACTACTAGAAGTAATATCTGAATTCCACAAAGTTGCAGGATACAAAATCTGTTGCTTTCCTATACACTAACGAACTAATAGAAAGAGAAATCAGGAAAACAATTCCATTCACAATTGCATCAAAAGAATAAAATACCTAGGAATAAACCTAATGAAGGAAGTGAAAGACCTATACCCTGAAAACTACATGACACTCCTAAGAGAAATTAAAGAGGACACTAACCAATGGAAATTCATCCCATGCTCTTGGCTAGGAAGAATTAATATTGTCAAAATGGCTATATTACCTAAAGCAATCTACAGATTCAATGCAATCCCTATCAAAATACCAACAGCATTCTTTCTTCAACAAACTGGAACAAATATTTCTAAAATTCAAAAGGACCCACAGAAGACACCGTACATCCAAAGCAATCCTGAGAAAGAAGAATGAAGCAGCAGGGATCTTCCTTCCCAACTTCAAGCTCTACTACAAAGCCACAGTAATCAAGACAATTTGGTACTGGCACAAGAACAGACCCACAGACCAGTGGAACAAAATAGAGAGTCCAAATATTAACCAAAACACATACCGTCAATTAATATACAATAAAGGAGCCTTGGACATACAATGGGGACATGAGAGCCTCTTCAACAGCTGGTGTTGGGAAAACTGGACAGCTACATGTAAGAGAGTGAAACTGGATCATTGTCTAACCCCATACACAAAAGTAAATTCAAAATGTATCAAAGACCTGAATCATGAAACCATAAACATAAAACTCTTAGAAAAAAACATAGGTAAAAATCTCTTGGACATAAACATGAACAACTTCTTCATGAACACATCTCCCCAGGCAAGGGAAACAAAAGCTAAAATGAACAAGTGGGACTATATCATGCTGAAAACTTCTGTGCATCAAAGGACACCATCAGTAGAATAAAAAGACGTCCTACAGTATGGGAGAATATATTCATAAATGACATATCTGATAAGGGGTTGACATCCAAATTATATAAAGAGCTCATGCACCTTAACAAACAAAAAGCAAATAAGCCAATTAAAAAATGGGCAGAGGAGCTGAACAGACACTTCTCCAAAGAAGAAATTCATATGGCCAACAGGAACATGAAAAGATGCTCCACATAGGTAATCATCAGAGAAATGCAAATTAAAAACACAATGAGATATCACCTCACACCAGTAAGGATGGCCAACATCCAAAAGACAAGCAACACCAAATGTTGGCGAGGATGTGGATAAAGGGGAACCCTCTTACACTGCTGGTGGGAATGTAAATTAGTACAACCACTGTGGAGAGCAATATGGAGGTTCCTCAAAAAACTCAAAATAGAAATACCATTTGACCCAGGAATTCTCCACTCCTAGGAATTTACCCTAAGAACACAGCAGCGCAGTTTGAAAAAGACAGATGCACCCCTACGTTTATCGCAGCACTATTTACAATAGCCAAGAAATGGAAGCAACCTAAGTGTCCATCAGCAGATGAATGGATAAAGAAGAAGTGGTACATATACACGATGGAATATTATTCAGCCATAAGAAGAAAAAAATATCCTATCATTTGCAACAACATGGATGGAGCTAGAGGTATTATGTTCAGTGAAGTAAGCCACATTGAAAAAGACAAGTATCAAATGATTTCACTCATATGTGGAGTATAGAACAAAGCAAACACTGGAAGAACAAAACAGCAGCAGACTCACAGAACCCAAGAATGGACTAACAGTTACCAAAGGGAAAGGGCGTGTGGAGGATGGGTGGGAAGGGAGGGACAAGGGGGAATAAGGGGCATTACCATTAGCAGACATAATGTTGGCGGGGTGTGGGGAGGGCTGTACAACTCAGAGAAGACAAGTAGTGATTCTATAGCATCTCACTACACTGATGGACAGTGACTGTAATGGGGTATGTGGGGGGGACTTGATGATGTGGGGAGTCTAGTAACCTTAATGTTGCACATGTAATTGTAGATTAATGATACCAAAATTAAAAAAAAGTGTTTGAAGGGTTTTGGATATTTTTAAATTGAAATATTATTTATAGTGAATAAGTCCACCATAAAAATGATTAGATTGAGTGGATTAAAAAAAAGATGGACTACAATAAGTATATATATATTTTACTAACCTAAAATTGAGAGGGGTAGCAATTAGAGCTCAAATGGCATCTTCGCATTCCAAACACATAAAAAAGTAATTACTAGAGTGTAACATTATTAGTATAGTTAAAAGTAAAAATCTCTATGGACCAGAAGCAGTGAGGAGATCCGTGGTATAAGTAAGGGCTACACTGCTCTGTGGAAGCCAGATGTTGAATCACGTCATCTCAGTTAGGCCCCAAAGCCCATGGGAGGGTGGTGTGGAGAATAGGGCTGTGTGCTGGACAGTCAGAGCTGCAGATGCCCACTCAAAGCCTATGGCCTCACTCTGTTCATTAATGGAACCTAGAATGCCACCTACCAGGCTGGGGAAGAGGTAGAATTTAAAAACATTATGGGAAAATAAAACATATGAGCTTAATTTATTTTTTACCCAGCCAAATAATTATTTCAGAGAGATGTTACATTTTCTGACTGCCTCTTTCTCAATTTGAAAGAGAAGAAGAAAAATGAAAGTAGAAAGAACGTGAGGCAACAATGAACAATGAGAAAAAAAATTAGTAAAGTCAGATATTTAATCTAAATGAGTATTAGGCCAAAATATATTAAGATAATAAATTATATAAATCTGTGTATATTTAGCTAAAGGAAACTTTTATTATTTTTTAGAGTTTTCTAATCTCTTTGCAAATTCTCAAAACATTGTATGAATGGACTTAAAATAATATTAGAAACATTAATAATAGAAACAAAGCTAACAAAACCCAAATAAAAACATAATACCAGAAAAAAACTACCAAAAAAAATCAGAGAATGGGAGAAAAAGTAGAACTTGTAAATCATAAGTAAAAGGTAAATGATAAAAGACTAACTACAGAATAAGAAGAAGATAGTCTAAACTTTTATAAGGTTGGTGTTCCTAAACAAAAGATCAAAAAATAAAATAATCAAAAGTCATTGAACAAGGAACACTTACTAAGCCAGATAAACAACCAAGCCTTCAATTTATAGAGAATTAAAATACATATTCTAGTTACATTTTCTTGAAGTTCAAGTATTTTTTAAAAAGCTATAAAGAAGCAAAAGGTTACCTTTAAAAGAATAAAATTAAGCTTGTTTAAGACTTGTTTCTTATAATATTATAACATGACATGTCAGAATACAATGGATTAATTAAAGGGGAAAATTGTATGACTCATTTTCAATACTCTGTGAAATTGTTGTCAGTAGGATGAAGCAATCAAAGGTACTTTGATTTATATAAGGTTTCAGAAACTATTCCTCCTGCTTTCCTGAATAAAGTCTCAAATTTTCAGTGTAACAGATTGTAAAAGAACCAAAATAAGTTGGAACTGAGAAAGCCGCATTAGAAAAGGATGGGTAATGATCGCTGAAAGCAACTCTTTATTTAAGTTTGATTTTTTGTATATAATTTCAAAACAATGTCAATGTGAAAATAAAAGAAAGTGAATAACATTAAAAAATAACCTACTCCTCTGGGTCTAGAATCTCTAAGTGAAGTAAACAATACCACGCAATGGGTGAGGAAAGCAGAGGAGCTCACATAAATGAGAATTCAAAACTAAGTATTTCATTCAGTATCTGATAAGTAGAAAACTATTGTTTTAAGATTTTAATGAAAGGTAATCACTAAAAAGATGATAATCATGATCTATTTAATCAAATCAGTATAAAGGATAAAGAAATAAATGTTTAATCCAAATGAAGATTTCTGAAAATAAACAGCAATTACGTAAAATAGAAGGCATAAATATAAATATGGGATGTACTTTATTTGTTGTATATCAATTATGAAAATACATATTAAGGGGTTAACTCTTCTTTATAAGTTAAAAATTTCAGCATCATTCAAAACCTGGAAATCCATTTGTATGCTATCTATAAAAGGTAAATTTAAAACAAAATGAAATAAAGGTTAAAAGAAAGATAATGAGCAACAATATATCATGCAATGTTAAAGTAGCTGGGGTCTTATTTCAATATAACCAATACCTCCTTTTGCTTATGCTAACTCTGGTGGGCCAGGACAGTGGGAGGGCAAGCTGTTATTTTTCATATACAAAGAATAACATAACCATTGAAAGGAAAAAATAGGCAATATGGGCAGAATGTCCATCCAGAAACCCCCAAAAAATCAATTACAAAAAAGTTAAAAAAAAGGAAAATGTAGTGAATTTAATTAACTTAGAGGCTTTGGAAATCAAGTAGAGTTCTTAAATATCAGCAATAATACCATGCAATGAGATAAATAATAGCATAATAGAAATCACAAATCACTCTTCAGTTTTCAAGTATATGAGGGGATGCCCCAACTTTTTAGAAATTGCTAACTGTGGTTCCCCGGGGCCCCATGTGTCTAGGAAACTTCATAAGGACTGACTGTGCTGTCATTTGCCTTTGTTATTGCATAGGTGAGATTTTTGTGCAGCACAGCACAGCCAGTATTACGAAGTGTAATGGGCTTATACAAATTTTTTCTTCGGTTCTTGTCTAAGTGGCAATTTCAAATTAAAGTTCTCATTTTTCTAAGAATTTTCATTTGCATAGCCTAAACATTTGACATATCTAAGGAAATTACAATTATTCAACATTGTGGTAAGAGGACTGAAGCCCAGTTGAGGACGATCAATTAAGAAAAACATTAAGTTCGCACACACACACTAACGGCAACAGAAGATAGAAAACCATAAGCAGGAAAGAGAACAGATTTTGATGGAGAGTGCCAAAAGAAAAGATCTACCAAAGACTAGCCAGTATCTCAATATAGTTTGCTTTCCAAGACTTATTATTGTTTATTAGCAGGATGATAATTACACTTGTAGAATTGTATGTGAATTATCTTTTATTTCCTTTCCCTTTTTAATTAATATATGACACTGAAACTACAATGATCCAAAGGTTCACTGGGATTTCTATTCTTCGAAGTGAATTTTGAGAGTCTTCAACAAAGGGTTAAAAAAAAGAAGAGAAAGACTAGAGAATTCCAAATTCGGAGACAACTCACCATAATTTAGTATATGATTTGGTGTAACAATAAATAGCTTGGTATATCAAAGCTAAGGGATAGAAGCAAGAAAATTGTAGCTAAAAAAGGGAAAGTTTTTTTTTTTTTTTGCCAGCAGTTGAAACAGGTTGAGTTGCTTAAAGGATTCAAGAGTGGTTATTACAGAAGTGAAAGGTCAGGTACAATGTGATAAAAGCTTTTTGAAATGCACACATGAATGTCCCATAGTGCAAACCAAAATGCCATATATTGACCAACATAAATAATGTGAGTAGCTTAAAAAAATTTTGGTCAGCAACCTGATTATCAATGCCAAATGGTGGGCAAACTGGAAAAGCATGTGTTTCAAGGGTAAAATGATGAAGAAGGCTAATCAGAAAATGAAAAATGTAGACAGGCGTCTTTGAGTAGGAGAAATAGAACTTAGAATATATGCAGGAAGTGATACAAGGTTAGGGGCAAACATCTTTACAAAGGAAAAAAATTCTTCTCAGGAAGGGAAATGCATTAGGGTTAGTTAGTACAACTAACTCACACCATACAAAACAAGCAGCAGTTAGTTCAAGTCCTTAAATGTAAAAATAAAAACATAAATACTTAAAAAAGGTATGATATTTTCTCAGAGAATAACAGACAATTTAGAGGGTACAAGACAACTATGAAGATAAAAAGTATCAATGAAAAAGAGCAAAATATCAAACACTAAAATAAAAAAATCAAACACAATGGGAAAATAATACAATAATTTGCATTATGCATGCCAAAGTTACTTTCCTACATACAAGGTAACTAAAATCATTTAAACACACAAACACATGTACACAGGCACACAGTGCAAGCACACACATAGAAAAATGTTATATTTTTCCAAAGAAAATATTCAGAGACAATAAATATGCCAGCTTTAGTTAACATGACTTATAAGTAATAGCACACTAAACTGAGTACATAGCCAACATTAATAATCTTGATTTGAATAAGCTTGGAATTCTGGCTCCAAGCAAATGATTTGATATCTTCCATTTGCATATAACAGAATTTACAAAGCAAATATATATTTAACACTCATACACACTGTCTGCAATTTGAGGATTATCTTTATTTTACAAGGGAGAATTTAAGAATTAAAGACATTAATTTGCCCAAGCCATATGCACGATGTAACCAAATGGACTTGACCCAGAGGTTCCTTCTTCTGACCTAGGACTTTTTCCATTATGCTAGAGATAATCTTTTTGTCATACGGCTGGTTCATAAAATGACACATATCTGATGAAAAATGAAAGAAAAACTATTATGAATATATTTTTTTCTTGATTTGGATTATACAGTATCATTTTACATGTTCTAGAAGAGTTGTTCTCAAAGTGTGATGTATGTAGTATTGCCAATCAACTGCGAATTTGGTAGAAATGCATATTCTTGAGCAGCATTCCAGATCTATTAAATCAGAAACTGGAGGTGGAGCTATGTAATCTGTTTTAACAAGTCTTCCAGATATTTCTGCTTCATGCTGAAGTTTTAATATCTAATTAAATGCATAACTCTCTAACAAACTCCGTAGGAATATCCAGGAGGCTCTGTAGCTAACACTTTTGAATTATTTGCCTCATATAGCAAACATTTTTATACTCTAAAACTTGTTTCTATAACCTAAAGTTTTAATAAAACCATTAGCACTCATTTTTAGCAGGAAACATTTTCAGGGAATTTTAAATTGTAAATATATATTTTTAAATGGTAATTTCATAATTATGTTTAAAAAAATTGGAATTACTGTCTTATTATTATTTTTAATTATGAAAATTTTAAATTATTTTTAATGTACCCAGAGTATATTAAGCTAAAACAAGTTTTTTGAGTCAGATAAACACTGTCCTAAGCACTAAAACATTAAAGTTTATAGTCACATGCATATGGCTCTTCTATTATGTAATTTGTAATTTGTAAGACTTGTGAAACATCAAAATAACACTTCATTTTTTACTTTTTCCATTAAGACAAATCCTATCTGGTGTCAAAAATATTGAATTCAGTATTATTTACCAAATATGCATTGTGGTTTATTTACTTAATCAAATAAAAACTGAATTTAAAAACTGGTTAAGGCATACCAGAGTAGAGAACATTAACAACCACACTATGTGGTAAAAGCAACCAATTGCTATGATTTTCACTATTCACACTCAAACTGAAACTTCCACTGTCTGATTCTGCTTCATTTTAAAAGCTCATTTAACTCAAATTAATTTTTCCTTGCCCATGTACATGCTGTCTGATTTGGCCAATTTGGTTCTGGTTAATTCACAGTGACAGTTTTGAATGATGTCATCACTTTGTTTTTATCATTTCTGAGTTCATTGCATTTAATGATGAAAAATATAATGAAACTATCATAAGAAGAAGCATAATCCCAGGAAAGACATTAACAAACATCATTTCTAACTTGTTTCTTCAGCACGACTGTGAAAATTTTGCTCTATCTTCTCTATATGTTTGTATTTCAATCAAGACCAAATAGTATTGTCAGACCAAGGCCATGAATCATTATGCCTTTGTTTACTAACAATTTGCTTCTTACTGCAGCCATTGTCAGAAAAAAAGGAAGGAAAGAAAACATCACTATTTGGAATTTAAAATTTCTATAATATGGCCCCATTTTCTCCTCAGTATAGCTTGATGATTCCTGACACTTTGGATAGGTTATTTCTTTGCTCAAAATGCTCTCCTCCTTTACCAATATATACCATTCACCCAACTCAAACCCTTTCCATTTTTCAAGGACCATCTTAAATCGTTTGCAGAATGTCTTTCCTGTTTTAATTTCAGAATCCCTACATGGGTATCATAAACATCAGTCTCATAGGGCATAATTTTTAATGATTTCCTCATCTTAGGTGTTGATGTCCTAATTTTCAACTAAATGGTAAGGAAGTCAGTTAAGGTATGGATGTTAAGTTCATAGGCTCAAGCATCACACTTGACACTGACATCCACAAAACTTGAATTCCTCTTGATCAAGCTGTGTGATTTTAGGTGACTTAAAATATTTGGGCTTCAGTGTTCTCAGCTGTAAAATGATGATAAAGTGTCAACCTTCTGAAAATTGATGCATGTAAAGGGTTGATTGATATAGCAATTATTATAAGGGTGTATGGGAAAGAACAATGGAATGGAATTTTCAAATATGAAAAATCTTATCTGAGGTTTTTTCCGCTAACTAGCCTCAAAAGCTTACAATGTCTCTGTTATTTTTTTTCTTTACCTACAAAATGCAAATACTGTTTTAAGGGATCTTTAAACTCTATCTTAGGTCTGAAATTCTATTGCTACTAGAGTGAGGATGTCGTCAAATTGAGTTCTTCCTTTCTTCCTCTTTTTTTTTCTTTCTCAGAATTAAAATTCTGAAATACTCATAAATGATGCTCACAACTATTTGATGAATTTTTGGAAAAGAGATCATGATGTCTACTTGTTTTTCTTTGGTTTTGATTTATAGATCACTCTGCATTGTCTATGCTTAGCCCCTGTGTAATAATAGCTAATCAACTGGCAATCCTTTCAGACTAAATCATGCTTGAGCTAGATTATGCTGTCTTGTGGGAAGTCCTTTATTCTTGCTTTCATTTTATACAACCTGTCCGTTTGTAAATGCATACAAACATACTTAAGCCAGAGCCTTTGCTATCTTGCAAGTAGATGTTCAGATTTATGAGGTTTAATATAGAAACCTCCTCTATATAGACATAATTTTCAGGCTTTTGATTTGGCTAGCAGATGGTTGCTCCATGACCTAAAAGATAAAAAGGCCTCCCTTCACGAAGCTGAGGCAGTCCTGTAGGAGCCCACATAGCTTGGCAAGTGAAAGGTGGGCTGGAGATCAATGTCCTCTCCCCTGCTCTGGCAGGGACCTTCAGGCAATGCAAAAGAGCATGCCTATATAGTCAGTCCCCAGGAAAGCTCCTTTCTTGATAGCCTTACATATTTCTTTCACTTCCATGTAGAAAAATGATCTTAACCATATATACATTCACTTTATTTCTGTTTTCAAATTTTGCTTTCCCAAAAGTAATAATAAAAATTTAGGAGTTAATAGGGATGGAAATGAATGAGAATTTCTTGATCATCAGAATAGCAAACTACTGGGACAATACCTTAAGAAATGTCACAAGAAAACAATTGACTAAACATTTTAGCTGAAGTTTAGGTGCTAAATTAAATCTGCCTACATCCTTCCCTTTTAGGATTCTATATACTCAATTTATTTCAATCTGTTGCAGTATCCAAGAAATGAAGGAGATGTGGTTCCGTTCTGAATATGCTAAAACCAACTTTTCAGATAGGCATTTTGGAAGGTAAGTGGGAGATTTTTCAAAAAATTAAAATCTCTGGATTTTTGTAGATTCTAGTATAATATTAACATTTTATTTGCATAATGTTGATTTTTGTATGGCATTTCCTCAATTTTATTATTATATGAAAATGGTTTGGGAGAGCTTTACACTCTACATTATTCCTGTAAGAAATTTGAAAGGGAAAAATGTGCAGAAACAACTACTTGAGATTGGGTAAGTATATATTGGGTGATTTTCTGATTATATTTTTTAAAATATTGTTCCCAGATTCATGTACATATTTGGTTGAACTAACTGCACATATTTATTATGTATATTTTAAATGGGAGAAATGCCCTTAAAGTCCATGGAGTAAATATATAGTCATTTTGTAAATTATTTATCTGGAAACCTCAAGAGCTTTTTGCTGCTGTTTCATCTGTCAGTTAAATTTGTTTTAGTGGCATAAGTAATAGTTATGTGATCTTATTGTATGAAGTAGTCATGAAAATATGTACAATTTACTTGTAAGAATGATCAAATAAATAAAGACACAGGCTATATACTGTCTTGATCTACATGTGTTAACTCTGCAAGCGCCTATCTACCTTTTGCTTATTCTCCTATGTGAAAATATAAACAGTAATTTAGCATATGCTTTCTTACTCATTTTTTGATAAATGAATTACATGACACATTATTAAAGTTTTCAGACATATACGATCTCATACATTTTTAACAGGTTAAAGAATTTTGTTGATTCCTAAAATAACTTACTATTGAAACATCATGAAAAATAATGAAGCAACATAAAAATAACCTATCAAACTTTTCAATGTGCCATCTGAGAGATAATGCACTAATATTAATTTGTGTTAAATGAATCAATTTTAGACTGATAAGTACCCTTTTTAAGAACATTACCTACAATTTGCAATTTTATATTATATTTTTTCCCTCAAAGATACAAACTTAGAGAAAGTTAAGTAACACTTCACAGGATATTCTATGGTGTGTAAATATGTCCTAAGACAGTTTAAGTGCATGACCTAGGACCTTGATAAGCCTATAGAAAATTTGTCATATCTTACAGTCATCCTTTTCTTATCAAATTGCCTTATTTCCAGGTCAGAAGACAGATTGAACATACCTAGAAAAATCCTCATTCCAAACATACAGAAGTAATAAAATACATATGTGTTAAAAAGGATCTCCAAATACACTATACAAAAGGCAATACTAATTAAACAGTTTGATATACAAATGTACATTACAGGGGAAGAAGTTAGAGCTAAAGGTGTACATTTGAGAACATCAACAAGGAGATGCTGTTTTTATCTATAGACTATGTTTAGATACTAGAGAGAGAAAATAAAAATACAGTAGATAGCAGGAGCCAGGATGAAGACCTGCACTGAACTCAGATCTTCAGTACTTAATGCTTAGACAGAGGAAGAGGGAAGCTAACAACAAAACAACAAAAATTGAAAGGAATAACCACTGGAATGGGAGAAAAAGTGAAAAGAGTGAGGCATCTAAAATTCAAACATGGAAAATAAAGGTTGCTTCTCTGTGACAAGCATTCCTGAACCACTAAGCAGTGAGGAAGATTTCAGGGACAGAGAACTGGACTTAACAAGATGGACATTAATGATGAAATGGACAAGATCTGTTTCAATAGGAGCAGAGAAGACAGAAATACAATATGACTGCTCAGTTGATGGTGAGCACACAGTAGACATAAGTAATCATAAATTTGAGTGAGACCAGTTGACATAATTATATAATGTTTTTTAATATGTAATATACAATTAATTTTCTATAGTTATTTTCACCTGCTAAAGTGAAGTCACATGCATTAGTTTGCTAGAACTGCCAGGACAAAGTATCACCAACTGGGTGGCTTAAACAACAGAAATTTATTTCTCACTGTTCTGGAGGCTGAAAGTCTAAGATCTAGGTGTCAGTAGATTTGACTTTTCCCAAAGCCTCCCTCCTCAGCTTCCAGAGGTCTGCCTCACATTTCTTTATGGCTCACTTCTGTCTATGCAGGCATATCCTGGTGTCTCTCTTCTTAAAAGGATAACAGTCATATTGGATTAGGGACCTAGCCTTATACCTTCATTTAACCTAATTTCTTCCTTAAAGGCCCTTGTTCTAAATACGATCAGATTGAGGGGTAAGGTTTCAACATATGATTACTGAGGGGACCCAGTTCAGTCCATAACACCACACAATTGGTGGGTAGTTCAATTTAACTAGGAGAGGGTATACCCTAGTAGCAGGGAAAAAGAGTAGCAGAGATAATGAAACAAGAATATTTGAAATGAAGCTGGACTACAGAATCTAAATTTAGGAGTGGGCAATAATGTTTTGAGGAAGCTATAAGAAGTAGGCTTAGTGAACTGAAGTTCTTAAAAAGATGAAGGTGAAGAATTGTTCCAATAGGTAACATTATAGTATGCTAACAGATAACATTTCCTGAACATTGTCTGTGTGTCAGCTGGGCTCATACTATTGCTAATAAGGAAGGGCTAATATTATTCCCATTTTACAGATAAGGACATGGAGATACAAAATGTTAGAATAACTTTCAGAGTTCACATATTTATAAAGTGATGGAATCAGGATTTGAAGAATGTCAGTCTGATCCCAGAGACTACTCTCTTCCTCATGGTACAATTAAGTGAGCTGGAGGGGGAGGAGGAGGAAGTGATGTCCATATAACAGAATTCTCAAAATCAATGCTTATGAAGTAATAGTTTTGTCGGACATATCAACTTTCAAGGCTGATTATAAAAATGATGATTGAATTTGAACCGAGGGGAAAAAAATAATTTGAGGAAAACAAGTAATTGAGTGTTTGGAGGGTGATTTATAGGGGATTATCTACACGAATGAGCCAGTCACAAAAATGATGACAGAATGTTAGCGTATTATAAATCAATATGCAAGAACATTCAGAAAAAAGTGTGTAGAGGACATGGCAGACAATTTAAAGAACAAATACAAGTGGCCATTAAACTTGAAAGCTCCTGTCTCCATAGTCACCTAAAGGTCCAGATTAAAAACTTGTATTTAAAAATAGATGTTTTCCACAATTCGTAAGAAAGACTTTCTCAAACATTACTTGTGGGAGGATGACTTAATATGGATATCGATCACACTAGTAATTCCACTTCAACGAACCTGCCCTAAATAAAGCATCAGAGATTCAGAAAAAGAGTCATGCAGAAGGATATTCAGAATAATATCATTTACAGCAGTAAAAAATCCTGAAAATAACTTAGACATCCCAGAACAGAAGAATAATTAAACAATATCCCATTTCAAAATCATAATTTTGAAGAATTTTATTATCAATGAAAAGGATACCTTAAAGTGTGCAATGTCAAATTATACTTACCTTTTAAAACTGAATTTTGAGGGAAAATATATTTTTATATATGTACTCATAAAAATAAACAAATAAAATACATTAAATGATCATTAAGTAAAGAATTATGGGTAATTTTTCCTATATTCTTTATTATTTTTCTCTATTTTCTAAATTTGTACAATAAGCATTCTTCAAAATTATGATTTTGAAATGGGATATTGTTTAATTATTCTAGTGTTTTGGGATGTCTAGGTTATTTTCAGGATTTTTTTCTGCTGTAAATGATATTATTCTGAATATCCTTCTACATGACTCTTTTTCTGAATCTCTGATGCTTTATTTAGGGCAGGTTCGTTGAAGTGGAATTACTAGTGTGATAGATATCCATATTAAGTCATCCTCCCACAAGTAATGTATGAGAAAGTCTTTCTTACGAATTATGGAAAACATCTATTTTTAAATACAAGTTTTAATATGGACCTTTAGATGACTATGGAGATGTGAGCTTTCAAGTTTAATGGCCACTTGTATTTGTTCTTTAAATTTTAGTCATAAATTTGTGTTTCTAAATAACAATTCAAGAATATAAACTTTTTATTGTTTATGTCACTTAGTCCCATCCCTTAGTACACCATTATATTTATATTTATAGTTCTTTCAATGATGGGAACATTTATATGGTCTTTATTTATTTTTATTTATTATTATTATTATTTTTTTATTTTGGTATCATTAATCTACATTTAAATATGCAACATTATGGTTACTAAACTCCCTACTTCATCAGGTCCCCCCAACCTACCCCATTACAGTCACTGTCCATCAGCACAGTAAGATGCTATAGAATCACTAGATGACTTCTCTGAGTTGTACAGCCCTCCCTGTACCCCCCCAACATTACATCTGCTAATCGTAATGCCCCTTTTTCCCCCTTGTCCTCCCTTCCCACCCATCTTCCCCAGTCCCTTTCCCTTTGGTAACTGTTAGCCCATTCTTGGGTTCTGTAAGTCTGCTGCTCTTTTGTTCTTTCAGTTTTTTTCTTTGCTCTTAGGCTCACATATGAGTGAAATCATTTGATATTTGTCTTTTTCTGCTTGGCTTATTTCACTGAGCATAATACCCTCTAGTTCCATCCATGTTGTTGCAAATGGTAGGATTTGCTATCTTCTTAAGGCTGAATAATATTCCATTGTGTATATGTACCACTTCTTCTTTATCCATTCATCTACTGATGGACACTTAGGTTGCTTCCATTTTCTTGGCTACTGTAAATAGTGCTGTGATAAACATAGGGGTGCATCTGTCTTTTTCAAACTGGGCTGCTGCATTCTTAGGATAAATTCCTAGGAGTGGGATTCCTGGGTCAAATGGTATTTCTATTTTGAGTTTTTTGAGGAACCTCCATACTGCTTTCCACAATGGTTGAACTAATTTGCAGTCCCACCAGCAGTGTAGGAGGGTTCCCCTTTCACCACATCCTCGCCAACATTTGTTGTTGTTCGCCTTTTGGATGTTGGATGTTGGCCATCCTTACTGGTGTGAGGCGATATCTCCTTGTGGTTTTAATTTGCATTTCTCTGATGATTAGCGATGTGGAGCATCTTTTCATGTTCCTGTTGGCCATATGAATTTTTTCTTTGGTGAAGTGTCTATTCATATCCTCTGCCCATTTTTTAATTGGATTATTTGCTTTTTGTTTCTTGGGGTGGGTGCATTCTTTATATAATTTGGATGTCAACCCCTTATTGGATATGTCATTTATGAATATATTCTCCAATACTGTAGGATGTCTTTTTATTCTACTGATGGTGTCCTTTGGTGAACAGAAGCTTTTCAGCTTGATATAGTCCCACTTGTTCATTTTTGCTTTTGTTTCCCTTGCCCAGGGAGATATGTTCATGAAGAAGTAGCTCATGTTTATGTCCAAGAGATTTTTGCCTATGTTTTTTTCTAAGAGTTTTATGGTTTCATGACTTACATTCAGGTCTTTGATCCATTTTCAGTTTACTTTTGTGTATGGGGTTAGACAGTAGTCCAGTTTCATTCTCTTACTTGTAGCTGTCCACTTTTTCCAACACCAGCTGATGAAGAGGCTGCATCTCCCCATTGTATATCCAAGGCTCCTTTATCATATATTAATTGACTGTATATGTTTGGGTTAATGTTTGGATTTTCTATTCTGTTCCACTGGTCTCTGGATCTGTTCTTGTGCCAGTACCAAATAGTCTTGATTACTGTAGCTTTGTAGTAGAGCATGAAGTCTGGGAGCATAATTCCCTTATTATATTCTTCCTTCTCAGGATTGCTTTGGCTATTCAGGGTCTTTTGTGGTTCCATATGAATTTTAGAATTATTTGTTCCAGTTCATTGAAGAATGCTGTTGGTATTTTGATAGGGATTGCATTGAATCTGTAGATTGCTTTAGGTAGTATAACCATTTTGACAATATTTATTCTTCCTATCCAAAAGCATGGGATGAATTTCCATTTGTTAATGTCCTCTTTAATTTGTCTTAGGAGTGTCTTGTAGTTTTCAGGGTATAGGTCTTCCACGTCCTTGGTTAGGTTTATTCCTAGGTATTTTATTCTTTTTGATGCAATTGTGAATGGAATTGTTTTCCTGATTTCTCTTCCTGTTCGCTCATCGTTAGTATATTGGAAAGCAACAGATTTCTGTGTGTTAATTTTGTATCCTGCAACTTTGCTGAATTTAGATATTAGTTCTAGATGTTTTGGAGTGAAGTCTTTAGGATTTCTATGTACAATATCATGTCGTCTGCAAATAGTGACAGTTTGACTTCTTCTTTACCAATCAAGATACCTTGTATTTCTTTGTTTTGTCCGATTGCCGTGGCTGGGACCTCCAGTACTGTGTTGAATAACAGTGGGGAGGGTGGGCATCCCTGTCTTGTTCCCGATCTTAGATGAAAAGCTTTCAGCTTCTGGCTGTTAAGTATGATGTTGTCTGTGGGTTTGTCATATATGGCCTTTATTATGTTGAGGTACTTGCCCTCTATACCCATTTTGTTAAGAGTTTTTATCATGAATGGATATTGAATTTTGTCAAATGCTTTTTCAGCATCTATGGAGATGGTCATGTGGTTTGTTCTTCTTTTTGTTGATGTGGTGGATGATGCTGATGGATTTCCGAATGTTGTACCATCCTTGCATCCCTGAGATGAATCCCACTTGATCATGGTGTATGATCCTCTTGATGTATTTTTGAATTCGGTTTGCTAATATTTTGTTGAGTATTTTTGCATCTACGTTCATCAGGGATATTGGTCTGTAATTTTCTTTTTTGGTGAGGTCTTTGCCTGGTTTTGGTATTAGAGTGATGCTGGCTTCATAGAATGAGTTTGGAAGTATTCCCTCCTCTATTTTTTGGAAACTTTTATGGAGAATGGGTATTATTTCTTCTCTATTGTCTGGTAAAATTCAGAGGTGAATCCATCTGGCCCGGATGTTTTTTTGTTAGGTAGTTTTTTGACTACCAATTCAATTTTGTTGCTGGTAATTGGTCTGTTTAGGTTTTCTGTTTGTTTGTTGGTCAGACTTGGAAGGTTATATTTTTCTAAGAAGTTATCCATTTCTTCTAGGTTTTCCAGCTTGTTCGCATATAGATTTTCATAGTGTTCTCTCATAATTCTTTGTATTTCTGTGGGGTCCGTCGTTATTTTTCCTTTCTCATTTCTGATTCTTTTTATGTGTGTAGATTATCTTTTTCTCTTAATAAATCTAGCTAGAGGTTTATCTATTTTGTTTATTTTTTCAAAGAACCAGCTATTGTTTTCATTGATTTTTCCTATTGTTTTATTCTTCTCAATATAGTTTATTTCTTCTCTGATCTTATTATGTCCCTCCTTCTGGTGACTTTGGGCCTCATTTGTTCTTCTTTTTCCAATTTCAGTAATTGTGTCTTTAGACTATTCATTTGGGAATGTTCTTCCTTCTTTAAATAGGCCTGGATTGCAATATACTTTCCTCTTAGAATTGCCTGTGCTGCGTCCCATAAAAGTTGGGGCTTCGTGCTGCTGTTATCATTTGTCTCCATATATTGTTTGATCTCTGTTTTAAGTTGGTCATTGATCCATTGATTAATTAGGAGAATGTTGTTAAGTCTCCATGTATTTGTGTGCCTTTTGCATTCTTTGTACAATTTACTTCTAGTTTTATACCTTTGTGATCTGAGAAGTTGGTTGGTAGAATTTCAGTATTTTTGAACTTACTGAGGTTCTTTTTGTGGCCTAGTATGTGGTCTATTCTGGAGAATGTTCCATGTGCACTTGAGAAGAATGTGTATGCTGTTGCTTTTGGGTTTAGAGTTCTGTAGATGTCTGTTAGGTCCATCTTTTCTTGTGTGTTGTTCAGTGCCTCTGTCTTTACTTATTTTCTGTCTCGTTGATCTGTCCTTTGGAGTGAGTGGTGTGTTGAAGTCTCCTAAAATGAATGCATTGCTGTCTATTTCCTCCTTTAATTCTGTTAGTATTTGTTTCACATATGCTGGCGCTCCTGTGTTAGGTGCATATAAATTTATAATGTTTATATCCTCTTGTTGGACTGACCCCTTTATCATTATGTAATGTCCTTCCTTATCTCTTGCTACTTTCTTCGTTTTGAAGTCTATTTGTCCGATACAAGTACTGCAACACCTGCTTTTTTCTCCTTGTTGTTTGCATGAAATATCTTTTTCCATCCCTTCACCTTTAGTCTGTGTATATCTTTGGGTTTGAAATGAGTCTCTTGTGAACAGCATATAGATGGGTCTTGCTTATTTATCCATTCTATTACTCTGTGTCTTTTGATTGGTGCATTCAGTCCATTTACATTTAGTGTGATTATCTATAGATACATACTTATTGCCATTGCTGGCTTTCAATTCGTGATTACCAAAGGTTCAAGGGTAGCTTCTTTACTATGTAACAGTCTAACTTAACTCTCTTAAGCTATTATAAACACAGTCTGATTATTCTTTATTTTTCTCCCTTCTTATTCTTCCTCCTCCATTCTTTATATACTAGGTGTTTTATTCTGTACTCTTTTACATTTCCTTTGACTGTTTTTGTGGATAGTTGATTTTACTTTTTGCCTTTAGTTAGTGTTTGGATGGTCTGCTTTCTTTGCTATGATTTTATTTTCTCTGGTGACATCTTTTTAGCCTTAGGAGTGCTTCCATCTAGAGCAGTCCCTTTAAGATATCCTGTAGAGGTGGCTTGTGGGAGGCAAATTCCCTCAGCTTTCACTTCTCTGGGAATTGTTTAATCCCTATTCAAATTTAAATGATAGTCATGCTGGATACAGTACTCTTGGTTCAAGGCCCTTCTGTTTCATTGCATTAAACATGTCATGCCATTCTCTTCTGGACTGTAAGGTTTCTGTTGAGAAATCTGATGATAGCCTGATGGGTTTTCCTTTGTAGATGATCTTTTTGCTCTCTCTCACTGCCTTCAATACTCTGTCTTTGTCTTTGATCTTTGCCATTTTAATTATTATGTGTCTTGGTGTTGTCTTCCTTGGGTCCCTTGTGTTGGGAGATCTTTTGGCTTCCATGGTCTGAGAAACTATTTCCTTCCCCAGCTTGGGGAATTTTTCAGCAATTATTTCTTCAAAGACACTTTCTATCCCTTTTTCTCTCTCTTCTTCTTCTGGTACTCCTATAATTCGAATATTGTTCCGGTTGGATTGGTCACACATTTCTCTTAATATTCTTTCATTCCTAGAGTTCGTTTTGTCTCTCTCTGCCTCAGCTTCACTGTATTCCTGTTCTCTGATTTCTATTCCATTAACAGTCTCTTGCACCTCATCCAGTCTGCTCTTAAGCCCGTCAATCACTTGTCTCATTTCTGCATTGTCTTTCCTCACTTTCTCCCTTAGCTCTTGCATATTTCTCTGTAGATCCATCAGCATGGTTATGACTTTTATTCTGAATTCCTTTTCAGGAAGATTGTGTAAGTCTATCCCATCAGGCGCTCTCTCTGGGGTTGTATGTGTGATCCTTGTCTGGACCATATTCCTCTGTCTTTTCATGGCAATAGAAGTGGTCGCTGGTAGGTGCCACATGTGTCAGCTGGGAGAACAAAGTCTCTTTCTGCTTGTTGTTCTCCTTGCCCTTCTCCAGGGACTGAGCTGGTTTCCCGCATACAAGGAGGAAGTCCCTGGGATAATCCCCTGAGCTGGCTCTGTGCTGGTCCACCTCAGCCTAGCCTATAGCACTGCAGGGGTTTGCAGTCTTGCTGGGTGCCTTCTGGTTCCCTGGTGCCTTCCAGCCCTTGTTCTGGGTTCTGGGCCCTCCTCGCTTAGCTGTGCGCCAGCCTGGAGTAGATTATGTGACATTGCTGTGGGCGGGGCTGTTCCGCAGGCGTGGTGGATCTGCCAGACCCTTTGTGTCGCCGGCCAGGCGGAACGAATGGCAGGCTGCTGATCTCTGTGGGAAGCCTCCGCAAGGCTGCTTTGCCTGGCCACCAGCCAGGGGGTCCGAAATTCCCCAAGACTCCTAGCCTTCTGGGCTGAGTATGCTGGGACAATTTTGTTCCACTGTTTGACCCTTGTCTCTTTAAGAGTTTTAAAAAAGCACCCTCTTTTCTTTTGTCCTGGGGAGCTGGCTAAGGTGTCCTGCTTGCAGTCTCCGTCTCGCCTCCTGTCCTTCTGTTTCTCTAATCTCTGATACACCATGTATATCTGTGCTCCCGGGCCAGATCACCAGGGCTGGTTATTTGGTGGGCCTGTGCTTCCTCTCCCTCCCCACTCCGATTCTTTTCCTCCTGCTGGTGTGCTGGGGTGGGGGAGTGCTCAGGTCCCGCCGGGTCATGACTTTGTATCTTACCCACTTCGTGGGGCACTGAGTTCTCACAGATGTAGCTGTAGCCTGGCTGTTGTACTGTATTTTCTGGTCTCTCTTTTAGGAATAGTTGTATTTCTTTTATTTTCACAAATATCTATGGTTTGGGGAGGAGATTTCTGCTGCTGGGCTCATGCCACCATCTTCCCAGAAGTCCTGATCTTTATTTTTAAAAGGATATGAAAACATAATTTCAAAATTTTTCATATGTTATAACATACTAATATTCTCTTTCTTTCTCCCCCTCCCTCCTTCCCTCTCTCTTTTTCTTTCTAAAGAGTACATGCTGGAGATTTCCCCAATAAATAGTTGTATAAATGTCTTCCATTGACAAGATAGGAATGAATATGACAACGAGCAGCTTTGGATGGACACAACTTTCTTGGTAACAAACTGATTTGGAATGCTCAACCTAGAGGTTTCAAGATGGGATTCATGCTGTGTCCGGAGTTCAGACTTCTGTGTAGACCTTTAGTAAGCTAGAATTTACTATGAACTGGATGGCTTGTTCCTATTCCAGATGAGTACTGTTAGCCTCAATCAAAGCTGAGTGGATATCTAACTGTTCTGCCAGTGCTTCATAGGAAGTATGTTTTGTGGTTGATCTAGGATAAGCTTCCCATTTATTTTACCCCAGAGAACATTTCAATCCTTTAGCGAAGAGAGCAACTTAGTATAAATTAATATTGGAGATATAATTATCCATCAAAATGGCAACACAAGGGCATAATTTACTAAACAATAAATAAATTATGTTTATTTTCACACAGTGAAGGAGACCACAAACAAAAGGAAAAGGCAATCTATTGAAAGGGAGAAGATATTGGCAAATGATGTATCTAATAAGGGGTTAGTATCCTAAACACATAAAAAAATATATATATCACCTCACACCAGTCAGAATGGCTAGTATCAAAAAGAAAAGAAAGTATAAAATAGCAAGTGTTGGTGAAGATATGGAGAAAAGTGAACCTCATGCACTGTTGGTGGGAATGTAAATTGGTACAGCCACTACGGAAAACAGTATGGAGGTTCCTCAGAAAATTAAAAATAGATACACCATGCAACCCAGTAATTCCACTTCTGGGAATCTACCCCCCACCAAAAAACAAAAACACTAAGTCCATATGCACCTCTATGTTTACTGCAGGATTATTTACAATAGCAAAGATATATATGTAGTGTAATATTATTCAGCTATAAAAAGTATTGAAATTTGCTTTTTCTGACATCATAGATGGACCTAGAAGATATTATGCTAAGTGAAATAAGTCAGGCAGAGAAAAACAAATACCATATGATTTCACTTTTATGTGGAATCTAAAAAACAAAGTAAACAAATGAAAAACAGAAGTAGACTAATAAATACAGAGAACAAACTGGTGGTTGCAACAGGGAAAGAGACTGAGGGATGGGGAAAACAGGAAAAGGGGTTAAAGAGTTACAAAAGTCCACTTATAAAATAAATAATCATGGGGAGGAAAGTTCTGCATAGGGAATGTAGTTAGTAATATTGCAATACCTTTGTATCATGACAGATGGTAACTACACTTGAAGTGAACATTTTATAATGTATATAACCGTCAAATCACTATGTTGTACACCTGAAACTAATATAATATTGTATGTCACTATACTTCAATTTAAAAAAAGAAAAATAAATTTAAAAAAGAAAAACTGCTTTTTTTCTTATAGCAGTCATATCGCACATACAGAGATAGGTATTTTTTCTCTCAATTGTCACTCAAGAGTAAAAGTTTTTGAACAATAAAACATCATACAAAATTGATATTGTTATAAAAATAGTTATGATGATGGTAAGTGCATAATATTATCAAAGCAACTGTGCTGAATCTCTGCCTAAATGTACCCCAGATAGTTATTTTGTTCCTGAAATTTGCTGCCACTTGGGACTCTACCAGTTAAACAGAGCACAGGTCTCCTCTGCTCTTGCACACCACACCATTTGAGCTTTTGCCCTCTCAGGGGCTCATCACTAGAAACAAGAGTCAAGATGCTTCCATGTGGAGCTCACTGACACTGTTTCTCAGTCTCTTTCCTACAACACAGAGACTGGCTCACAGGTGGATGGGGTGGTCTTACTCATGAGTTATCCCTAGGACTTCTAACTTTTAAGTTTTTTAATTCAAAAAGCAGAAAGAGATTTTCCTTTTTTGCACATTTTCTTTCTTCACATCTTTTTTCCAAAGAATACACAATGCCGATCTGCCACGTGGATGAAGATGGAAAAAAATTAGGGGAAGAAAAGAGAATACTGGAAAAAGTGACACAAATTAGTATTCCAATAATAGTGTCCTGTGACTGTTGTAATAAAAACTCCAGGACACCATAAAATCAAGAGGACTTTACTTATTATCTTAGAGTTAACTGAATCTTCAGGGAGATTAGGGATTGGGCAATATTTAGGTAAATGACTACTCTGAACCTATGTGAATTTCTAAATTAAAGGAATTTTTTATCTTTGTGCCAGTAACTAGGTCTTATCTGAAGATTCAAATCCATTCCAGAGGGTTCCTCAGAAGCTTCAGATTCAGTTCATGCTCTCTAGTGTTTCTTGAACATATTACCAATAACAGTCCTTGTTTACAGAGATGCCAACTCTCTGTAGGATGCCAATATTTAGGTATAACCAGAATCCTTTGCACCTCTGTGGGAATCTCATGGGAGAGACCAGGACCCAGTGGAAGCTTCCTGTTAAACACTGAAATGGCATACAAATGACTCACCATCCTGCTTATGCACCAGATCTGCCATCTGTATTATGATATCCTCAGCATCTAGAGCAGCTCCTGAAACATATTGGACTCTCAAGATAGGCTTATTGAATTGTTTTAGAAATAAGTTTAATTCTTCATATCTTCCCTGAATAAAATTTCTACTCTCAGTTCAACCCTTCAGTAGTTTTTAGCTGTGCAGTAGTTTTCTATAGTAACTTGGCTTTGAAACTGCGGTGCTGTTGGATTTAATTGGTACAGTCAACCCAGGGCAAGTTTGCTGGTTCATACGTTAGGATGTTTTCTGATTCCTGCAGGGGAGCAAAGTGATTCCCAGAACATAGAATTGTGCTATTATTCTAATTCCCTTTGCTTATTCTGAGAGCAGCTCAGAATCTAGGCATTAAAGGCCCAAATTTCAAAAACAAAATTGACAAGAACTTACGTTTTCTTGACATTTTCCTGGGGGAATAGTTATTAGGTTGGGTATGACAGCATTGATGGATTGTCAATTTGATTTAAGAACACAATCCCCATCCCACCCTGCAACCCTTTCATTTTATTCTTGCCAAGGACCCTTTACAATTTCACTTATTTTTTTTTTAATGCAGCCTTCATTTCACTCACCCCCATGTATCCCTTCTTCCGGCTTACAGATTTGGAAAGGGGATAGTTTAATAATATGCCTGTTTGAGTGGTAGCCAATTTAAAAATTTTTTCTCCTGTGCTTTGTTTTTCGCCAACTTTTTAAACAATTCTTTTCTGTTTTGCTGTCAAACAGAAGGTAAATCCAGCTCCTTCAAATTTAAATTATTCTTTGCACTACTTTTGCCTCATCCCAGTCTCTAGCAATGTTCTGACTCTTTGTCCATATTTGATTTGAGCCCTGTGGCTTTCCAGTCAGATGAAGGCAACCTGGGACCAAGAAGAATCTCCAGAAGCCATTTAATTCCAATCTAGGACTGGCAGAAAAGTTCACTCTACACATATGGTATCTTTTCTTTTCTTTAAAATTTCAAGAAGATATTCCAATGTTTTCAAAGTTACATGGGGTACTATTTTCTTTCCTAAGTTTTATTTGGAAAAATTTCAAATCTACAGGGGAAAAGATAAGAGTACCATGAATATTGTTATTCCCATCCATTTGCATTCACCTTTTATTAACCTCCTGCCTCCAGATAGTTTGCTTTCTGTCTTGTGTTCATTCTTCTCACAGAATGAATTCTCATTCTTTCTCTCATTTTCTCTTATCTACCTATCTATCTATCTATCATCTATCTATCTATCTATCATCTATCTACCTATTTATCTATATCTATCTATCTATCTATCTATCATCTATTTATCATTTATCTTCTATCTATCTATCATCTATCCATCCATCCATCTCATCATCTGTCCACCTGTTTATCTATCCTGGTGAACAGTTTGAAAAGTCATTGAAAACATCCTGTTTGCCTCAGGAAGACTCCTATAAAACACTGTAGTTACTAAGCTGTTTGTCCAATGCCTGACAAACTGATTAAAAAACAAATAGAAAAACACATATCAATAGGTTTATATAGCAGAAAAGGATGTTTTCGTTTAGTGAATCACTCGTGTGTGTTTCTGTGATCGTGTGTACATGTGTGTGTGTGTGTGTGTGTGTGTAGAGTAATAGTCTCTCTCTATTGATCTCAGACCATATGGAGATAACACTTGCATGAGATAAATACATTCAAATAAAAAGAATTATTTGACATTTGAATAAAGCATACATACAGTTCAAATGGCATAAGAGAAATGCATTTCTGAGTTGTAAGTGCATCCCTTGCCACCTGACTCTGAATCCTTGACCACTGAGCTAGCGCTGAGCTGGCACTTTGCAGTGACATGAAGAAAACTAGGACTCTTAATGAATTTCAACATGGCGGCACGTGCAGTCTCCTGAGAGACTGCCATATACTGCTCTTCCTCCCTGAGATAATAGGCACAAAACCGGCATTCAGCTGTATTCTCTGTCCCGATCCTCCATCCTAGAGAGACGTAGTTGAAGCACACTGCAACACAGGAGGCAGCAGACGTAGCAAAAGTGAGTCCGCTGTCTAAGCGATGTGCATGGAAGGGAAGCAGAATATGGTTACAGGACGACATCCTCCGCCCTCTGGAGGTGAAAGAGTGTCTTTTCTTCCTGAGCCTCTGCTGGTGGCAGAGCTTTTTTCTAGTAGCTAATGTGTGGCTAGAATAGTTTAATTCCAAAAGTGATCTCCTGGCCTTTCTGGATCTGGAGCACTCACCTCAAGTACAGCTCAGAGGCCAGTGAAATGAGGAAAACGCAAATGTAGGGCAGATCTGCACCAGGAACAGGACTTAGAGAGGTCAAGTGTGTGTCTGAACAGCTGGAGCTGACATGTGCCACCTCGGGGACAGCCTAAGCTACCCTCTAAACCAACTGGGCTTCCTAGTCACCTCCTGGGGAAATCCCTGGCTTACAAGGGAGACTTTGACATGGAGGGCCCAGAGTGAACCTAATAGAGATGCAGGAGTAGCCTGTTGTCCGAGACACCATCTTTTTATAGGTGTCCAGGGAGTCCACTGGTCTGCAATCTGCATAATGGAGCATTTAGGTATATTTTCTTTCCCGTCTCTCTCTCCCCTCTTTCTTTTCTTTTCTCTCCCCCATCCCTTGTGCTGCTCAATCAGAAGTAAACTAAAAAAAAGGACCAAATAGAAATTTCATTTATTAGTGTGTCAAAAGCAGAAGCGTGCACACTGACACTGTGTCCTTTTGCTATAGGCTTGTTAAACCACCTCACACAGAACTTCACAGTTAGTAAATATAATTTTTTCAATCAGTCCAAAACATGTCACTATCACCATCATTATCCACCACAACAAATGATATGTGTGGTTCTTGCCTTTAATGGACTTAAAGTATAATTGATACACCCTCATATAGATTCAAATGTAGATACAAATACATGAAAAACACAACAGGTTAAATTTTACTAACTAGATTATTTATGTGCCCGTTGCGCTCCAAAAAAAGTGATTTGTACACCTAAAGGGCAGGTGTGGTGTCTTATTCATATTTGTTCTCTGTACTATGTGAATTAATATTAGGGGTGTTAATATTAATAAAGGTGTGTTGTTTTATTTACTTAGTTTTTTAAGAATGAAGTGTATTACAGCTGTTGAATGAATAATATCAAACATAGCCTAAGAGAAGTTCTTGAGAGAGAAGCATATTAGAATGATGCCTTAGGAATTCACATCGATTGTCACTAAGCAGAACAGATTAAGTAAAGGAGATAAAGGAGGCAAGACACCTACAGATATAGACCAAAAAATAAGTGCTATGGTAAAGAAGAAGAAGAAGGAACAGGAAGGGCATAGTGGCAGATAAAATAATATCATTTAGTGGACAATTAACTATAAGAAGCAAGAGAGATAAAAGAGTCAGAGATAACAGAATTTTCAGGCTTTGATGACTAGGAAGTATGAGATAATATTAAGGTCTATAGGAAAATATACTTAGGACATGATGGCTTCAGAGTAAAGAATATATATTTGAGTTGCTCCTTTCTGAATTGTACACTGAAAATAAAGGATTCGGGACCATTAGACATTGTAGTCACGGCTGGACTATAGTTCTTTGCATCGTTTATACAAAGTTGGAGATCCACATGGCTCTCATTGAATCCTTTTATCATAGGCTGCTTTTCCCTTTCTCTCCATTTGTCTGCACTTCTAATGGTCTCTGTTAGCAACGTGTTGGCTTCTGAACTCTACAAACGACAAGACACAGTGGTTTCATCTACAGATCTACTGCCTACTTTGAAATGTGCAGCTGGACCGACATTCACAGCTTCACCTGCAGCCTTCTCATGCCCATATATCTTATTATTTTAAAAAACATATCACTGGGTAAGCTTTTCAGAACAAGCGCCTCTACCGTTCAGAATGTCTGCTGTGTTCCTTGTCATCTTCATTTATTCAAGTTTAAACTTCACAGTTTGGGCCAGTCTCCTTTCCCAACCCAGTATTTGGGGTTATGGGTATTATTTTCTTATTTAATTGAAAATGGAGAAAGCTTTTTTCCCCATATATCACTGGTTCATTTTACTGTGATTTGTCTATTTGAAGAAAGAAAAGTGAATCTGAATGCTGCTGACCTATGTTTGAGCAGAAGTCTTACTTCATTTTAGAATTTACTTAGAGGATATTTAATGTTAGTAGTGTACAGCTGAAGTGTGAGAGGAAATTCTAGACCCTACTTCACTGGTTTTGGTAATAAGAAACTGGTCTCCTTTGAGAATTTTGAAAAAGAGGATCTGAAGTCTTTTTATACATTCAACTCTACGAAACAGCCTGAGTATTCCTTGTTGATATCTAAATGAACAGTTGTGTAACAGAAAAGGGTTGAATTTCACTGGGACTTCTGCCATGCAGAAAACATTGGAAAACTATCACAGCTATTTTTGTGTGGCAGCAGGATTTCTCTTCTGTATTCTATAGCCCTTCATATGTGATTATTGAGAAGGAGAGCATATTTATTGCTGTATTCTAGAAAAGCACTGTTTCAATATACAAATGTTCCTAGCATCATATCTGGATTTCCAAGTGGCTCACTTCAGTACCTATTATTGAAAGACCACAGGGGTTAAAATATATTTGGGGTGAATGGTAACACTTCCATGTGTTTTTTTTTTTGAGAGGTTGAAAAAATTTGTAAAGATGAAAATGTTCTCTGAAAACCTAAGAATGTTATCCTCTGCTTGGATCAAGTTGAAACTTAAGAACCCAAAGGAAGCAGTAAGTTTTATAGTAAAAACTTTACAAATAAGAGAGTGAGTTGTTAGGATAAAAAAATAACCAGGACCTTAATTAATTTTTTCATGGTGTGAGGTTATTTTCTCTGAGGACTTGCCTTTTCACTATTTCATTTTACCTCCAAGGTTTCCTATTCATGTTAAATGGAGGAACACTATAGCTCATATTTTCCTTTTGCAAAGACTACTTATTCTTTAATAAGGACAGGTAGTGGTTTCTTTGTGCAGCTAATTGTCTTTCTTGCTGTGCACATTGAACCTTAATGCTAAAGTAATGAGTTTTAGATAAATAACGGAAGTTTCTTAACTTTATAAAAGTTCCTTTCAAAAGATACCGGTATTTAATTAGATATAGATCCAGTAGGGAAATTATTTTACTTATTAAAATGTTGTAAAGCAAACGTCTATTTGGAAGTCTCTTATTTAAAACTCAAATGCATTTCTTGTAAGAAATATAAGTTCATAAGTGCACATGAATGGATTCCATCATGAAATGAAAAATGGATTAATATTATTCATCTTTAAAAAATTCTGGAAAAAAAGACCAATGGTCCAGAAAACAGGAAAACATATGTAGCAGGTACGATTAGTAAAATGAAACTTTGAAGTGTTAATTTGTCCCTCTAAAATGTAAAGTAGTACATTTAAGAGGGCATAAAGGCAGACAGGGAAGTAGCTGTTGGGTTAACCAAAGCGCATGAGTAACACAGGAGTGTAAGTTATATACAAAACTGGAAGATGAATGATCAGTAGTTGCTTTGAACAAGAGGAAGATGTTAGTACAGTACATTGAGACAAAGAATATCTTTTTCATTTATGTTACAAATCAGGCTTAATAGCAAGTTAAATTAAAAATGTATAATAAATGAAATAAATTTTCAGAAGAATTACTACCAGTGAGAATGCTGAACACAAATGCCTTTTGGGCTTTGAGGTCAATAGCCACCCACCCCAAAAGCAAATAAAGAAGAGAAAAGGCACTATATAATTAAGACCAAATAAGTATCTACTGAATGAATTTGCTACAAAAATATTTTAATTACAACTTTACAAAAATATATTGCTTAATTGCAACATTGCTAAAGATAACTGTATGAATAGATATCCTAGATAAATATTTGAAGACTCACTTGAGTACCTAAGTCCTGGTACATTTACCACAAATTTATTACGTTATACATATAGAACTTACATTCTTTATAATATTGTATAATATCAATGCTAATTAAGATTTTTCCTATTGCTGTTAAAATAATTTTGTATTTCTTCCTCACATCACAGCTAAATGTAAAAAGGAAATGAGCCTCAGAAACTTCAAGATATCACAGACCTTACACAAAGGTGATGATTTAAATGTAGAGAAATCATGATGAATAGTACTTAAAATTGATACATAACAAATATAGAGCTAATTTTTCTTTCCTGTGGGGTGTCACCCATAAGTTCAAGATATGACCAGTTCCCTAATTTTGTATGTAAAAATTTTAAATGATCTATTTTATTTACTGACATTTTGTTGGCTTTGGAAGTTGTTTTGGCTGTAATTAGACTATTTTACTTTAGCTTACAAAAAATGCTTGGATACCATTATTACATGTATTTTCTTATATATATACTTCAGCTGGGCACTTGGGAATGACAGTTCAGTCCACACATTTCTTGATTTTGATAATTCCACATTGAAAGCTTTAAAGAGAGAATGCTTTCTCATTGTAAACAACCAGCATGTCACATATCATTTATGGGTGTCCTACATGTTCAGAGACTCTTGCCTATATGTGGTTTTTGTATATAAAAGACAATATATAGCCTTTGTAGCTTTACAGTTGCCAAGCCTCCCTACTTCTTATTCCAAGACCTGACTGTGCAGGACGAAACATCCAAGTACCCTCAAGTGTTACACTTATCTCCTACTGAGAAAATACTATATTCCACTACTTGTGATGAGAGTAGTTAATCATGAAATAAAGTGAGGATTCTATATAAATAAAATGACAGTTCAGTACAGATAAGAGAAGCAAATCCAGACACTGGTTCTGCATTCACATTCACCTCAGAATCATACTCTAATATAATAATTTGGGGTCAAAAACATTACCTTCTTCTTCATGGATTATTTTTATCATTTCTTAAATCTACCTGTTAGGCAAAATTTTGAAATCAAGTCCACTCCCCAAGAGATGTGCTACCTAATCCTTGGACCCTGTTAATATGATGATATGCTTTTGTGATTGGTGTTATGTTACTTAGCTCAGTTGACCTTAAGATAGGGAAGTTCTGTGTGCGGACCTGGCCTAACTAAATGAGCCCTTAAAATAGAAGAGGGAGGCAGAAAGATTTGAGGCATGAGAAGGACTCAGCATGATATTGCTGCCTTTGAAGGTGGAAAGAGTCAAATGGAAAAGAATATAGGCAGCTCCTGAGGAAAAGAATGGCCTCCCCCTGACAGCCAGAAAAGAACAGAAGCTTCAGACATAAATTACAAAGAACTAGATTCTTCCAACAATGTAATGAGTCTGGAAGTGGATCCTTTCCCAGAGATTCTAGTTAAGAGCCCAGCCAACATCTTGATATTTGCTTTGTGATACCCTAATCATAGACCCAGCCATGTGCACCCAGACTTCTGACATATAGGACTGTGATCTAATAAATGGGTGTTGTAAGCTACTAAGTTTGTGATCATTTATTATTCAGCAATAGAAAACTGATAAAACATTCTTGTACTTATTGTGTTTTGGAGGAGGAAGAGAGTTATTTGATCATTCAGATTCTGAAGTTTTTAAAAAAGCATGGATAGTCATAGGAACAAAATTACCATAAATTTTAAATAGAATTTCAAGGTTGGACTACATTGAAAAATAATATATCTTAAGATATCCTCTGAAATGTCACACCAATGAAGAACATAAAAAATGGTTTTTGGATGATGTTAAAAGAATGTCAAACTGGATCTTTCTATAAGAAAATTAGACTTATTCATATTTCTACCTTCTATATTAACCTATTGAATTTGGAGATCCAGTTAATTAGTTGCAGAAACTAGCAATAATATATTTTTCTCTTAGGATAAAAAGTACAGCATAGGAAATATACTCAGTAATATTGTAATAACATTTTATGGTAAATATGGTAACTACATGTAGCATTTTGCAATGTATAAAACTGTCAAATCTCAATGTTTTGAAGAGATTGTTTTTTTTCCCCAATGAATAGTCATGACTCCTTTATCATGTGTTAATTGACCATATATGTGTGGGTTTATATCTGGACTCTCTATTCTCTTCCACTGATACATGGTTCTTTTCTTGTGCCAGTACCATACCATTTTGATTACTGTAACTTTGGAGTATAGCTTGAAATAAGGTAGCATACTACCACCAGCTTTTTTCTTCTTTCTCAGAATTGCTTTGGCTATTCAGCATCTTTCATGGCTCCATATGAATTTAGGATTATATGGAACAGTAATGGTGGTATTTGTTAAGGATTGCACTGAATTTGTAAATTGCTTTGGGCAAGATGGCCATTTCAGCAATATTAATTCTCCCTATCTATGAGCATGGAATAGATTTCCATTTATTGGTGTCTTAATTTTTCTCATGAGTGTCTTATAGTTTTTAGAGTACAGGTCTTTCACCTTGGTTAGGTTTACTCCCAAGTATTTTAATTTTTTTTTGATGCAATTATAAATGGAATTGTTTTCCTGATTTCTCTTTCTGCATTCTGCTAGGAATGCAACAGATTTCTGTGTATTAATTTTATATCCTGCAACTTTGCTGAATCCAGTGATTATTTCTAATAGCTTTTTTGGTGGTCTTTAGGGTTTTCTAAGTAAGTATCATGTAATCTGCAAATAGCGACAGTTTTACTTCTTTCTTACCAATTTGGATGCCATTTATCTTTTTATCTTGTCTGATTGCCATGGCTAGGACCTCCACTACTACATTGAATAAAAGTGGTGAGAGTGGGCATCTTTGCCTTGTTCTTGATCTTAGAGGAAAAGCATTCAGCTTTTGCTGTTAGGTATGATTTTCGCTGTGGGTTTGTTGAACATAACCTTTATTATATTAAGGTACATTCTTTCTATATCATTTTGTTGAGAGTTTTTATTATGCATGGAAGTTGAATTTTGTTAAATGCTTTTTCAGTGTTTATTGAGATGATCATATGGTTTTTATCCTTCCTTTTGTTACTGTGGTGTATCACATTGATTTATTTATGAATATTGTACCATCCTTGCATCCTTGGAATAAATTGCACTTGGTCTTGATGGATGATCTTTTGATGTATTTTTTTCCCTTATTTATTTATTTTTTATTTTGCCATTATTAATGCACAATTACATGAGCAATATTATGGTTACTAGACTCCCCCTATTATCAAGTACCCACCACATACCCCATTACAGTCACTGTCCATCAGTGTAGTAAGATGCTATAGAATCATGACTTGACTTGTCTTCTCTGTGTTATATTGCCTTCCCTGTATCCCTCTACTGCTACATTATGTGTGCTAATCGTAATACCCCCTTTTCCCCCCATCTCTCCCTTCCCACCCATCTTCCCCTGTCCCTTTCCCTTTGGTAACTGTTAGTCCATTCTTGGGTTCTGTGAGTCTGCTGCTGTTTTGTTCCTTCACTTTTTTCTTTGTTCTCTTACTCCACAGATGAGTGAAATCATTTGATACTTGTCTTTCTCCACCTGGCTTATTTCACTGAGCATAATACCCTCTAGCTCCATTCATGTTGTTGCAAATGGTAGGATTTGTTTTCTTCTTATGACTGAATAATATTCCATTGTGTATATGTACCACCTCTTCTTTATCCATTCATCTACTGATGGACACTTAGGTTGCTTCCATTTCTTGGCTATTGTAAATAGTGCTGCAGCAAACATAGGGCTGCATATGTCTTTTTCAAACTTTTGGTGTATTTTTGAATTCAGTTTGCTAATATTTTGTTGAGGATTTTTGCATCTATGTTCATTAGTGATAGTGGTCTATAATTTTCTTTTCTTGTAGTTTCTTTGTCTGATTTTTATATTAGAGTGATGCTGGCATCATTGATGGGTTTGGAAGTATTCCCTCCTCTTCTTCATATTGGAATACTTTAAGAAGGATGAGACTATGCTTTAAATAGTTGGTAGAATTCAGCTATAAAGCCATCTGGTTATGGAATTTTGTTTGTTAGGAGTTTTTTGATTACCCATTCAATTTTGTTACTGGTAACTAGTCTGTTCAGATTTTCTGTTTCTTCTTGGGTCAGTCTTGGGAGTTTGTATTTTTTTAGGAATTTGTCCATTTATTCTAGGTTATCCAATTTGTTAGCATATAATTTTTTATACTATTCTCTAATAATTCTTTGTATTTCTGTGGTATCAGTACTTACTATTCCTTTCTCTTTTCTGATTTATTTATTTGTGTTCTCTTTTTTCTTTATAAGGCTGGCTAGGGTTTGTCTATTTTGTTTATCTGCTCAAAGAACCAGCTCTTGGTTTCATGGATTTTTTCCTATTGTTTTATTCTTTGCTATTTTATGTGTTTCTTCCCTGATGTTTATTATGTCCCTCCTTCTACTAGCTTTGGGTTTCATTTGTTCTTCTTTTTCTATTTTCTTTAGTTGTGAGTTTAGACTGTTTATTTGGATTATTCTTGTTTCTTGAGGTAGGCCTGTATTGGTATATATGCTTTCTTCTTAAAACTTCTTTTGCTGCATCCCACGTATTTTGAACTGTTATATTTTTGTTTTCATTTGACACCATATATTGCTTGATTTCTTTTTGATTTATTCATTGATACGTTGATTATTTAGAAGCATGTTGTTTAACCTCCATGTGTTTGTGGAGTTCTTTTTGTTTGTTTACTTCATATAATTTATTTCTAGTTTCATACCATTGAGATCTGAAAAGATGCTTGATATAATTTCTATTTTTTATACATTTATTGAGGCTCTTTTTGTGTCCTAATATGTGTTCTATTCTGGAGAATATTCCATGCACACTTGAGAAAATGTATATCCTGCTGTTTTGGGGTGGACTGTTCTGTAGATATCTGTTTATCTGATCTAGTGTGTTGTTCAATGCCTCTGTTTCCTTATTTATTTTCTGTCTGGTTTATCAGTACTTTGATGTAAGCAAGGTGTTAAAATCCCCTAAAATGATTGTACTGCTGTCTGCTTCCCTCTTTAGTTCTGTTAGTATATGTTTTACTTATTTAGGTGCTCCTATGTTTGGTGCATAGATTTTATGACGCTTATATCCTCTTGTTAGACTGATCCCTTTATCATTATATAATGTCCTTCTTGGTCTCTTGTTACTTTCTTTGTTTTGAAGTTTATTTTGTCTCATATAAGTACTGCTATTCCTACTTTTTTCTCCCTATTATTTATTTGCATGAAATACTTTTTCTATCCCTTCACTCTCAGTCTCTGTATGTCTTTAGGTCTGAAAAGAGTCTCTTGTAGACAGCATATAGATGGGTCTTGTTTCTGTATCCCTTCTACCACTCTGTCTTTTGATTGGTGGATTCAGTCCATTTACATTTAAGGCACTTATTAATAGGTATTTACTTATTTCCATTATATTAATTGTTTTCTGGTTGTTTTTGTAGTTCTTCTCTGTTCCTTTTCCTCTCTTATACTCTTTCATTATTAATGGTTTTCTTTAGTGTTGTGATTGTATTTGTTTTTTTAATTTTTTGCATATCTATTATAGACTTTATGTTAGTGGTTACTATTGGGTACAAGTATATATGCCTAAATGTATAATGGTCTATATTAAGTTGATGGTCAGTCTGTTTTGAACACAATCTAAAAGTGCTTCTTTTTTATTCTTTATCCTACTCCACACTTTACGTATAAGATGTTGGAAACTGCATTTTTTGTGTATCCCTTGATGATCTTGTGTATAGTTGGTTTTACAACTTTTTTTAACATTATACTTGATTGGTGAGATGGTGTCTTTTTTCCTACATATATATATATATGTATATAAAACAATAACAATATTATACACAGCAGTAAAATAACTCCATTCGAGTTCCCAGATCCAATTCCAATGTGTGTAAGTATGTGGGAGAGGGTCTTCCCACACATAGTACCAAGCAATTCTCAAACACAAGCAGGGTGTCTGAGAACTCAACTCAATTCTGATGCTATCTGCCTGGAGACAACACCAGATTTCCCAGGTTAAGGGCTCCGTCCTATAAGACTGTCCACCTCCTTCCACTCCAGTCTCCAGTTGTAAGCTCCAGGCAGTTACCTGTGCTTCTGACCTACTGGCTACAGAGTGGAGGTTCCCAAGGCCTCTGTCTGTGTTCAATTAATTTGTTAGAAAAGTTCACAGAACTGAGAAAAACAGTTACGTTTATAAGTTTAATAAAGGATACCATAAAGGATATAAGTTAACAGCCAGATGAGGAGAGACATAGGGTGAGGTCCTAAATAAAGGAGCTTCTATTCTTGTGGAGCTTGGGGCCTGGAGTAGTGGCACATGGGAGCATTTTGTTTCGCGAAGCATAGAAACTCTCCCTGACTGAGTAGCAGGATCCAAGGGAGCAGAGTGCTATAAACTCTTCCCAGGAGTTTTTGTGAGGGCTTCATTGCAGAGTCATGATTGACTAAATTATTGACCATTGGCTGATTCAGCCTCCAGCCCTTGCCCTTGGGTGGGGGTCCAAAAGTCCTTCATTAACATGACAAAACACCCATTTCACTTTTAAGACTGCAGTGTTTTTAGGAACTGTGGCTAAAGGCCAAATATACCTGGGAAATCTATATTTGGTCATCTAAATGACCAAATATGTATTTCTTATGAGTCATTATTTTGTACTTGTTAAGTGTTTGGTCTACTACATTTACTGTAGGTTTATTTTCACTGGTGAAAAATATTTAGGCTTAAGAAAATTTCCATCTACAGAAGTCTCTTTAACATATCTAGTAAGGCTGGTTTAATGCTGGTGAATTCTTTTAACTTTTGTTTATCTGGAACACTTTCAATCTCTCCTTCAATTCTTAATGATAACTTTGCTGGGTAGAGGATTCCTGGTTGAAATCCTTCTGTTTCAATACATTAAATATTTCATGTTATACCCTTCTGGCCTGTAAAGTTTCTGCTGAGAAATCTGCTAATAGCCCAATGCAGTTTCCCTTATAAATAATTTTTGCCTCTCTATAGCTTCTTTCAGTACCTTTATTTATCCTTAATCTTTGACATTTTTAACTATTATAAGCCTTGGTGTTGTCTTCCTGGGGTTCCTTTTGTTAAGGGCCCTCTGCATTTCCAGGATCTGGGTGTCTATTTCCTTCCCCAGATTGGGGAAGTTTTCAGCAATTATTTTTTCAAAGAGACTTTCTACTCCTTTGTGTCTCTCTTCTTCTAGTATCCCTATTGTGCAAATATTGTTTCATTTGGAGTTGTCATACAGCTCTCTTAACACCCTCTTAATTCTAGAGATTCTTTTTTCCTTCTGTTCCTCAGCTTCATTGTGTTCCTGTTCTCTAATTTCTATCTTACTGATTTTCTCCTCTATTGCAGAAGTCTATGCATTCCCTCCACTGTGTTTTTCTTTTTCAGTAGGTCTTTTTCAGTTCTTCTGCCTCTTTGTTGAAGTCCTCTTTGAGATCATCAACACTTTTTTGCAGATAGGTGAACATATTTATAACTGTTATTTTGAAATCTTTATTGAGAAGATTGGTGATCTCAATTTCATTTAGCCCTCTTTTTGGTGTCTTATCCTGTTCTTTTGTTTGGAACATATTCTTCTGCCTCCTGACTTTCGGTTTCTGTGTTTCTTCTTTTGGTTTAGATAGGTCTGCTATGCTTCCTGGTTTAGAAAATAATGGCTTTATGAAGAAGGCATACTGTGGTGACCAGGACCTCAAGACTCTTTGCTCACCTGTGCATGGTTCTCCTTTGGGGTGGAGCTGCAGTTGCTGTTGGTGGGCTGCGGGTGGGGCCCCCTTTCTGCCTGTCTGCTGGCTGTGGCTGATCTCTATCAGCAGAAGCCCTTTCTGACCCACGCAACAGTAATTCTGTTGGGATCTTGTTGGCAGGGCTGCTCTCTGCCTGCCTGGTAGCCATGATGGTGCTGCTGGCAGACGTGGTGGGTGGAGCAGGTGCACAGAGAAGCAATGCTTTGAACTGAGCCATCATCAATGAAAAAGGAGTACATAGAGCTGGCTCCCACAGGCACCTCCTCAGTTGTGCTGAAAGAAGGCCAGGAAAGCTGGGAAGGCCTCCCTTGCCTGCCATACAAAAAAGTCTCCCTCCTTTTACCATGCAGAAAAACATGACCACTTCTGGGCCAAGGAGGGTGGGCAAGCAAGTGGGTGCTCAGGGAAGTACCTTGTAGCTGAGCCATGAGTGAGGGAGATGGAATATTTGGATCTGGCTCCCACAAGTGCCTAACCATGTGGGCTGAGAAAGGGCTAGGGAGGCATAGTCTACTTGCCCCTTCTCCTGTGGAGGGCTCCATCCAACCCTGCCCCTCTGGCACCATTTCCACTGTTGACAAATTTTTCATCTGCCACCTCTGTGTTGGGTCTCAGCAGGACCAATAGAGCATTCCTGACCTCCTCAAGTGGTAGGAGTCTCAGGCTCCCAGAGTGCTCTCTCTGCTGTCTAACCCCATTAATCACCAAAACCCAATGCAGTGTGGACTCATATTCCCAGAGCAGATCTCCAGGGCTAAGTGTGTGGAGTTCCTGTGAGCTTATCCCCTCCTCACTCTGTTCAGTTCCTCTGCTTCCCACTTGTGGGCTGGGGTGGGGGAAGGGTTTGGGTCCTGTTCAACTGAATCTGTACCTTTACTTTTCTCTGTGTGGTCTTCTCTGCTTTACTATGTGTACATGGACTGTTTTTAGGTTGTTTTCAGGTTTAGTTGTGTTTGCTGTAGTTATCATTGGTGTGTTTGTGGGAACAGAGTTCCACCTTGTCTTCCTACTCCACCATCTTTTTCATCCCTACCCTATCTTATATATTATTATATACATATTGCATATTATATATATTCCTCTTATATCCCTTATATTTCCTCTTAAAACCTTGATGTATCTACAAAGTATGAATAAGTCAGTGTTATAAGTACCTTAAAGTTTGGGAGCTCATTTCCCCACCCTACTTGCTCTAGCACTATCCCATAGGTTGGCACAAAGCATATGATCAATAAATAATTTTTAGTGAATGAATGAATGAGTAAATGCCTTACTTTTCTAGCTATACAATTTGCTCTTACACCAAACATCATCTAGACTACCTAACACTCACTAAGTAGCTTATAGTCAACAAGACCTTGTCAGACAGTTGCTCTGAAGGCCTAGGCTGATGGAAAACAAACAAATAGTCCACTGAGGCTTAATACCTACGTTCCACAAACCTTTTTTCCCAGAAGATCATAATTATATACCTACTGAAAATTTTCATATCCTCCAGATTACAATGAAGCAAATAGCAACTCTCCTCAAAGTTTATTTTTTAAATAGACATTAATAAGTTTATATACTTTTTTAAACAAAGGCACAGTTTGGGGGATTTAAAAATAACATGGACTTTTCTCACAATGCTGTCTGCTCATTTTGGCCTGTCTACTCACATATACACCAATATTAGATAAAATGGAAAATCTAAAACTCTATTGTAAAAACATGATAAATATTACCATGTACTAAAAATTGAATTTATATGCATGATATAAGTAGGAATCAAAATGAAGTGAGAAGTTTAGATATATGGAGATTACATTGAGAAACTCTACCATATGCATAATAGAGATTTTAGAAGGAAATAATAGGGCAGATAGCAATAAGCCAAATTTTTAAGAGGCAATGGCTGAAAATATTCTAAAAATCAGTAAAACCTTAGAACTTAACAGATCAAGAAAATCTATTAATGGAATACTAGCTGACAACTTAAAGGAGAAAAAGAAATATTATCTTAACTAGTGCAGAAAAACATTCAATTAAGTTTAATAAGCACTCATAAAATGATCTTGATAAATACATGCTAGAAGTTAATGTTATCTTGTAAAAATGTATATTTTAAAAATACAGCAAGCACACTGCTTAACTATTTAAATTTTAGAAGCATTCCTATTCATCCAAGATCCATATAAGGATGCCTACTCTCACTGTTAGTATTTGATATTACATTGAAGATCTTCACCAATGCTGTAAAACAAGATTAAATAATTAGAGGTATAAGGATTGGAAAAAAAGACAAAACTATTATTTTAAGATGACATGACTCTCTACCTAGAAAAATCTAAGAGACTCTATAAACAAAGTTACTGAGTAAAATAATATAACATGACAATGTATAAAAATCAGGAGATTCTTATAGTACAATAATCTCCAATTAGAAAACAGACAAAAAAATTTTGTGTCCAAAAAAAATTAGGTAAAAATTACTATGAATACATAATAAAATATGTGTGATAACTTTATGGAGAAAAAATAAGTGCCTAAGAAAACCTATGTAAATGGAGGGATTTCTCATGTTCATAGGTATCATAAAAATGTCAAGTCTTCTAAAATTTATCTATAATTTTAATTCCATCCCACTGAAGATCTCAAAAGGATTTTTTTCTGGAAATTGAAAATCTGATGAACAAGTCAATGTTCAAGAATAATGAAAACAATGTTGATGAAGAAAAGCAACAGATGGAACTTAATTCACTTTATGATAAAATTATAGTACTGGAAATAGTGTGGTATTAGGTTAGGAATACAACCAAAATTTAATAGCACCGAACAGAGAAGTCAGTTATCAGCCCAATTTTATTTAGAAATGTAGTGTAAAATAGAGGTGGACTTACCAATCAATTGGGAGCATATGATCTATTCAACATGTGTCGAAACAATAACCTATCTGTTTGGTATAAACAAATAAAATTAGATACCTAATACCCACCAAGCATCTAAATTAATTCCAGAGATATTGAAGACCTAAATAACAAATGAAACTTCAAACTCTTAAGTGGAAATATAAAATATTTTATTATTTTGATAGAATTAATTTCTCAAAGAGATAATAAAATATCATAAAGGAAAAAATGATATATGACTACATTGATATTTAAGCCTTAGGACATAAAAGTCTCATAAATAAGTTTTAAAATCGAGGATGTCAAAAGATACTTAACACATAAAACGCACAAATGTAAATTTCTAAAATATATAAAGAACTCCTACAAATCAAAATTAAAGAGATTACAGACAATCCAGGAAGTAAGAACCTAGTCAAAATAAAAGAACATAAATAAACAGAAGAGGAAAACCTAATGGCTGAAAAACAGGAAAAAATTTGACCTCACCAGCAAACATGAAAATGTGAGCTAAAACAACACATTATATCATGTTTTCAAACAACATATTTGCAAAAATTTAAAGTCTGAAAACAATAAAAAATTGATGAGTATGCATTCTATGTGTGCCTTATTGAGGGAGGAGGGTAGAATTTGATTTCTCATTCACTGATGGTGGAGAAGAAAACTGGTACAAACATTTTAAGATTAATTTGACACTATTTAGGAATGATGAATTATATATATGACACCATCAATTCCACTTCTAAGTGTATTCTCAGTTAACCTATAATATGGGTGATATCTGCAAAAAATATTCTGTGCAGAATTTTTGTATAAGGAAAAAACTGAAAATTATCTAAAATCTATTGATAGGCTAAGGAATTGATAAAATTTCCTATGTCATATTCAAAAATATTATATTCAGATGACCTGGTTAGATTTCTGTTTAAACAGTTCAAAATCAATACCTACCACATAAAACATTCTCTATGTTAGTTAAGAGTACTTTTATATACAATTTTGTTTTGAATTGTTACAAACCAAATTCAAGATCATGGCTGCCTCTTGGGACAGAAGGGATTTTTAAGTCTTAGAAAACAAAAGGAATTTAACTATAATGTGATGGTTTCTTTCCTTCTTGTATAAAAAGAAAGATTTAAAGGTGGCAAAAGTTAACATTTTTTAAATTTTTGGTTATTTGGAAGATGATTATTTTAAAGAATAGCATACTTACAGTAGTCTGTGCTGCTGTTTTTATTCAATAAAATGTGTTAAATGTGAAGCTTGGCACATAATTTATTTCCATAAGACCTTTGAAAGATTAATTCTCAATTTGTAACACCTGGAATGATCAGGTACTATATGATGCTTATAAAAGAGCCCCAGATTCCAATCAAGTGCTTAGAGGATGAAGCCTCAATAAGTGTGGGGGCAGGAAGAAAATACAGATGCCTTGACAAAAGCATGCAATACATAAAATACCCTTAGTATATCCCAAGACAGGATCTTGCAGAAATATCATGATTTTCCTTAAGGAAAAGAATGTTTCATTGAAATGTACATCTCTAATCAATATTCTCTGAAGCAGCACACATTGGCCATCTTTATGCAATTGGCAGGGACCCAACTATACTCCTGTAATGAGCTCAGGTTGAGTGAACACAACGGGAGGGGATACAGAAAGGTTTTTTTATTCCTCTCCAATCAGGGAGCAGCCAGGGCCCACTGTACCGGGAGAATCACACTGTCAGATTTGTAGGTTCCTGAGCACAGGACACAAACCTTATGTCCTTGGACAATGCCAAGCTCTTTATCTTATCTTTCCTTTCACTGACACTGGAATGTTGTCTTTGTCCCAATTGCTTTCACAATAATTATGAATGAAATTTGGTACAAAATGGTGGTGGAATTTTTTTACTTATTAGATACTAAAAGAATTCAATACTCTGTCATAATAGTGAATAGGAAAGAAATTAATTCTTTGCTGAATCGAATTGCTATTTAGTTGCTTTGTTTCTCTTTAAAGTATAACCCAAGTTGGAGTAATTATCGTTGGAAGTCAGGAACCTAAAGTGGCACAAATTATTTTTCTTGTTCAATTCAGTAATTGTACTTGCATTAATAACAGTATTTGTCTATTGAGCTCCAGACATTTCAGTTTGTTAGGAATTGTTTAAGCCAAATCAAATATTATTAATGCATGCACCAAAACAAAGGGGTAAAAGAGGTTTCAAATAAGAGAATTGGAGAAAGAAAAATAAAGGAAAAAAAGGCTTATACAGATATTTTAGGGGGTAAAATTGTTAGTTGTAATGAATTAAAAAATTTTGTTTTTAAATCTATCTTGGCTTCATCTTCACTCTAAAAAATAACTTACATGAAGTTTTCACTAGCCCTTCATGTTAGATGATTTTAGATATAATTTCTTTTAAACCCTGAAAGCAGACTATTTCTTTATGTCAGATAAGGCATGTATGTGAGTGTGACCCATAATAATGTTTGTCAGCTTCTTGGCTGATCTGCCTGATGGAAAAATATATAATGTGATACCTTGAATTCTGAATTGTGCCCTTTCTCTTGTGCTGGAAATTCTTTGCGCCACCCTTCTATTACTTAACTGATCATGCAGATTTCAAGGTGCATGTTTACAAACATTTTGTTGTGTTTCTCCTGCTATTAGCATTCTGAAGCTTTCCCTTTCCAGGTTTCTATGGCAACAGGGTACAGCACATTCATTAAAAAGAAGTCCTGTTTAATTGATCTACTAATGTATTGCTTAATAGTAACTGTTAAGCAGTCTTTTGTTTTCAGGTCATATTTAGGGTTCACCTATTTGCATAAAAACATTTCACTAGCTGAAACCAATTATTAATAGCCATTTTCTTTCTTTAGTTTTAAATAACTAACTCTCATTGAGGTTTTCTGAATAGCAAATATCTGTAGTTTTCAGAATACACTTGCTGTATGAGCTTGGATTGCTTTGTTTCTGTGAGCAGCAAGAAAATTACAGAGCTTGGAAATTTTGATCAAAGAAGGCAAAAATAAGATGTTTCTTCGTTACAACTGAAAGTCATTCAGAGAAGCTAACTCCAGGCCACATTTTATATTTGATAACAATGATAGTTATTTTTGCTTTCAATATTAAAACATACTAAGTATGAATACAAAATTTATATTAGACCCTTTTTATGGTACTCCAGGGAAATGCCAACACTGCATGTATACTTAAAGATCTAAGAACATATTTTAGAATTAAGCCTGTAAGTATAAAATTTTTAATTAAAAGGAAAATTTGGATTGAAATTTCATTTACGTTGAAACAGTAAACAAATTATCTTAACAGTGCAAGCCAAAACACTTGTAATTGATATTTACCATCAAGGACAGTGAGATTAAAGTGTGGTCTGCACATAACCATGTGTGTACAAGAGTTTGTACACATGCATACATTTTCGAGGAATAGAGAATGATTTACATATATAGCTATAAGTAGATATATATTATATGACCACTCTAAATATTAATTCTAATCAAATAGACTTTCTCAATTACATATATTACTACTTTAATATTAAAGGATTTGATTCTAAAAAATAAACTAGGATACATAATTTGAATGCCAAATATGCAAATTACTGACCAAATCTCCTTAGTACACCAATTCAATATATTTACATATACTTCTTCATATTTTCAAAAAGATTAATCTAAGTCTTTTATATCTGACTTTTGGTGTACACTTGTCCAGCCAGTCTCTTGAATTACTTATATTCGAGGACTTTTTTTTTAAATCAGATCATATACCTATAAATACAACATTAATTTAATTTACTAAAGGCAGTCACATCATCTATCCAAACTTCTAAAAATATAATTAACACACCCACTTTCTTTATTTCTCTCTTTCCTTGACCTCCTTGTCTCTTTGGAGATACAGTAATAGCATTCACATTATGCTATGATTAAAAAGCTAGACAGAACAACAATGCTTCTTGACAAGATATTTTTACAATACTCTTTTTGATGTCATTCAGTTAGGAAAGGATATCCTTTGAACTCCTCTAAATTAAGTGAAGTTCTCTATGGAAACTGTCTTACATTTCTGAGAGCTATTTCTATTTTATAGAGTGAAGTATTAGTTTCAACTTATACTACCAGCAACCATAATTTTGCTAAGTAATAATCATATATATATTGCATGTTTCAAAATAAGCTTAAACTTAAAAATATTTCTGAAAAGCATGAAAGTTACATTTGCAATTTTTTGGTGTATGCGGCCAGCAAATAAATTGATGAAGAATGTACAGTCTTCTCACTCAGCTTGATTAAAAATATTTTATACACAGCCATTAGAATATAACTCGGTAAATGACCAAAAAATACCAGTTGCTGATTATATTAAATAAATAGTAAAATAGGGATCCTTAGGGAACATTGCTATGAGTGAAAAGAATTTTAGCTTAGAATAACATAATGGGTATAACTTAGTGGGGTAAGATGAGGACAGTCTATCAGTATCACTTGGACTTTTCTTATTTATGGCAGATTAATGATACCCTTGACATGATCCAATGTATTTAGACAATCATTTTTCCCTAGTTTATCATAAAACGAGACTGGCTTTAACTCCAGAATGTTCAAAAATGAAATAGCATCATTTAACTTTATATTAAAACCCTGAATGGTTTCTGATCTTGGGATTTGAGTATTTCTTTTCCTTTTTTTAAAAAGGCAAAATTAAATTCAGTACACATTTACTTAAAAAATAATATGCCCTTGCTATGACAAGTTAGTAATATATATATACTTTGGCCAACCAAGTCAAAAAGTAAAACTGAGTTCAAGTGAGTGAAGTTCCCCAACTGCTATGTGCATAGTGATAACTTTTTAGATACAACATCAATGGCATTATCCATGAAAGGAAGACTTGATAAGCTAAATTTCACTTAAATTTAAAAACTTCTGCTTCCCAAAAGGCACTGCCAAGAGAGTGCTAAGATTTGTTGTAGACTGGGAGAAAATATTTGCAAAAGACATATCAGATAAAGAACTCTTTCATAAAAATGCCAAGAACTCTTAAAATTTAATATTAAGAAAATTGAACAACCTGATTAAAAAAATGGGCAAAAGATCTGAACAGATACTTCACTTAAGAAGGTATAAAGATTCAAACAAGCATGAAAAGATGCACCATATCAAAAGTCATTAGGGAAATGCAAGTTAAAACAACAATAACACACCAGTACAGTCCTATTAGAAGGGCCAAAATCGAAAACACTGACAGCACCAAATGCTGATGAGGATGTGGAGCAACAGGAATATTTATTTATTTCTGGTGAGAATGCAAAATGATATTTCAGAAGACAGCTTAGCAGTTTCTTTCAAAACTAAATATATTCTTAACCATATGATGCCACTACAGGTTGAAGACTCGGTTTTCTTCTGTCTGAGAATACACACACCACTTGCCTCTCTACTGGAATCTTGACCCATTCTCTTTCTTCCTGCCTTTGTTTGTGTTCACTTATATGCTTGTTTTGTTCTGTCCTTGAAAACATACCCTTATTGTCATTTTAGTGGTATTTTGGGAGATAGCAAGCATATTAGGTCAAATCTCATAAAATTGCCTATATCCATCATTATGATAAAAACAAAGAAAATTTCAATGTTTGAACCCAAATATTATGACCTCAATTCCCCACTTTTTAGTTTTATTAATTTAATTTTTTTAATTTTGGTATCATTAATGTACAATCATTTAAACAACATTATGGTTACTAGACCCCTATTATCAAGTCCCCCCCACATCCCCAATACAGTCACTGCCCATCAGCATAGTAAGATGCTATAGAATCATTATTTGTCTTCTCTATAAAAACTGCCTTTCCCGTGTCCCCCACAGCTGCATTACCTGTGCTAATTTAATGCCCCTTTTCCCCCTTTATCCCTCTCTTCCCACCCATCCTCCCCAGTCCCTTTTCCTTTGGTAACTGTTAGTCCATTCTTGGGTTCTGTGAGTCTGCTGCTGTTTTGTTCTTTCAGTTTTTCCTTTTTTCTTATAGTCCACAGATGAGGGAAATCATTTGATACTTCTCTATCTCTGCCTGGCTTACCTCACTGAGCATAATACCCTCTACCTCCATCCATGTTGTTGCAAACGGTAGGATTTGTTTTCTTCTTATGGCTGAATAGTATTCCATTGTGTATATGTACCACTTCTTCATCCATTCATCTACTGATGGACACTTAGGTTGCTTCCATTTCTTGGCTATTGTAAATAGTGCTGTGATAAACATAGGGGTGCATATATCTTTTTCAAACTGGGCTGCTGCATTCTTAGGGTAAATTCCTAGGAGTGGGAATTCCTGGGTCAAATGGTATTTCTATTTTGAGTTTTTTGAGGAACCTCCATACTGCTTTCCACAATAGTTGAACTAGTTTACATTCCCACCAGCAGTGTAGGAGGGTTCCCCTTTCACCACATCCTCGCCAACATTTGTTGTTGTTTGTCTTTTGGATGTTGGCCATCCTAACTGATGTGAGGTGATATCTCATTGTGGTTTTAATTTGCATTTCTCTGATGATTAGTGATGTGGAGCATCTTTTCATGTGCCTGTTGGCCATCTGAATTTCTTGTTTGGAGAAATGTCTATTCAGATCCTCTGCCTATTTTTTAATTGGCTTATTTGCTTTTTGTTTGTTGAGGTGCATGAGCCTGTTATATATTTTGGATGTGAACCCCTTATTGGATATATCATTTATGAATATATTCTGCCATACTGTAGGATGTCTTTTTGTTCTACTGATGGTATCCTTTGCTGTACAGAAGCTTTTGAGTTTGATATAGTCCCACATTTTCATTTTTGCTTTTGTTTCCTTTGCCTGGTGAGAAATGTTCATGAAGAAGGTGCTCATGTCTATGTCCAAGATTTTTGCCTGTATTTTTTTCTAAGAGATTTATACTTTCATGACTTACATTCAGGTCTTTGATCCATTCTGAGTTTACTTTTGTGTATGGGGTTAGACAGTAATCCAGTTTCATTCTCTTACATGTACCTGTCCAGTTTTGCCAACACCAGGTGTTGAAGAGGCTGTCATTTCCCCATTGTATATCCATGGCTCCTTTATCATATTAACTGACCATATATGCTTGGGTTTATATCTGGGCTCTCAATTCTGTTCCACTGGTCTATGGGTCTGTTTTTGTGCCAGTACCAAATTGTCTTGATTACTGTAGTTTGTTGTAGAGCTTGAAGTCAGGAAGCATAATCCCCCCTGCTTTATTCTTCCTTCTCAGGATTGCTTTGGCTATTCGGGGTCTTTTGTGGTTCCATATGAATTTTTGAACTATTTGCTCTACTTCATTGAAGAATGCTGCAGCTATTTTGATAGGGATTGCATTGGATCTGTAGATTGCTTTAGGCAGGATGGCCATTTTGACAATATTAATTCTTCCTAGCCAAGAACATAGGATGAATTTCCATTTATTAGTGTCCTCTTTAATTTCTCTTAAGAGTGTCTTCTAGTTTTCAGGGTATAGGTCTTTCACTTCCTTGGTTAGGGTTATTCCTAGGTATTTTATTCGTTTGTATGCAATTGTGAATGGAATTGTTTTCCTGATTTCTCTTGCTGCTAGTTCGTAGTTAGTGTATAGAATGCAAAAGATTTCTGTGTATTCATTTTGTATCCCTCAACTTGGCTGAATTCCCATATGAGGTCTAATAGTTTTGGAGTGGATTCTTTAGGGTTTTTTATGTATACTATCATGTCATCTGCAAACAGGGACAGTTTGAGTTCTTCCTTACCAATCTGGATGCCTTTTATTTCTTTGTGTTGTCTGATTGCTGTGGCTAGGACCTCCAGAACTATGTTGAATAAAAGTGGGGAGAGAGGGCATCCTTGTCTTGTTCCCGATCTTAAAGGAAAAGCTTTCAGCTTCTTGCTGTTAGGTATAATGTTAGCAGTGGGTTTGTCATATATGGCCTTTATTATGTTGAGGTACTTGCCCTCTATACCCATTTGGTTGAGAGTTTTTATCATGAATGGATGTTGAATTTGTCAAATGCTTTTTCAGCATCTTTGGAGATGATCATGTGGTTTTTGTCCTTCTTTTTGTTGGTGTAGTGGATGATGTTGATGGATTTTGGAATGTTGTGCCATCCTTGCATCCCTGGGATGAATCCCACTTGATCATGATGGATGATCTTTTTGATGCATTTTTTGAAATTGGGTTTGCTAATATTTTGTTGAGTATTTTTGCATCTATGTTCATCAGGGATGTTGGTCTGTAATTTTCTTTTTTTGTGGTGGCTTTGCCTGGTTTTGGTATTAGAGTGATGTTGGTCTCGTAGAATGAGTTTGGGAGTATTCCTTCCTCTTCTAGATTTTGGAAAACTTTAAGGGGGATGGCTATTAGGTCTTTACTAAATGTTTGATAGAATTCAGCAGTGAAACCACCTGGCCCAGGTGTTTTGTTCTTTGATAGTTTTTTGATTACCAATTCAATTTCTTTGTTGATAATTGGTCTACTCATATTTCTGTTTCTTCCTGGGTCAGCCTTGGGAGGTTGTATTTTTCTAGAAATTTGTCCATTTCTTCTAGGTTACCCAGTTTGTTAGCACATAAATTTTCATAGTATTTTCTCATAATTCTTTGTATTTCTGTGGTGTCCATAGTGATTTTTCCTTTCTCGTTTCTGTTTCTGTTTACGTGTGTAGACTCTCTTTTTTTTTTATTAGTCTGGCTAGAGATTTATCTATTTTGTTTATTTTTTTGAAGAACCAGCTTCTGCTTTCATTGATCCTTTCTATTGTTTTATTCTTCTCAGTTTTATTTATATCTGTTTTAATCTTTATTATGTCCCTCCTTCTACTGACTTTGTTCCTCATTTGTTCTTCCTCTTCTTGTTTCATTGATTGTGAGTTTAGACTGTTGATTTGGGATTGTTCTTCTTTTCTGAGGTAGGCCTGTCTTGCAATATATTTCCCTCTTAGCACGAACTTCGCTGTGTCCCACAGGTTTTGTGGTGTTGATTTATTGTCATTGGTCTCCATATATTGTGAGATCTTTGTTTTTATTTGGTGATTGATCCATTGATTATTTAGCAGCATGTTTTTAAGCCTCCATATGTTTGTGGGCTTTTTCATTTTTTGTGTGAAATTTATTTCTAGTTTCATACCTTTGTGATCTGAGAAGCTGGTTGGTACAATTTCAATCTTTTTGAATTTACTAAGGTTCTTTTTGTGGCCTAGTATATGATCTATTCTTGAAAATGTTCCATGTGCACTTGAGAAGAATGTGTATCCTTTTGCTTTTGGATGGAGTGTTCTGTAGATGTCCGTTAGGTCCGTCTGTTCTAATGTGTTGTTCAGTGCCTCTGTCTCTTTTCTTATTTTCTGTCTGGTTAATCTGTCCTTTGGAGTGAATGGTGTGTTGAAGTCTCCTAAAATGAATGCATTGCATTCTAGTTCCTCCTTTAATTCTTTTAGTATTTGCGTAACATATGTAGGTGAACCTGTGTTGGGTGTATAGATATTTATAATTGTTATATCATCTTGTTGGACTGACCCTTTTATCATTAAGTAATGTCCTTCTTTGTCTCTTGTAACTTTCTTTGTTTTGAAGTCTACTTTGTGTGACACAAGTACTGCAACTCCTGCATTTTTTTCACTCTTAGTTGCATGAAATATTTTTTTCCATCTGTTCACTTTCAGTCTGTGTATGTTTTTGGATTTTAAGTAAGTCTCTTGTAGGCAGCATATAGATGGGTCTTGTTTTTTTTATCCATTCATTAACTCTATGTCTTTTGATTGGTGCATTCAGACCATTTACATTTAGGGTGATTGTCGATAGGTATGTACTTATTGCCATTGCAGTCTTTAGATTCGTGGTTACCAAAGTTTCAAGGGTAATTCCCTTACTATCTAACAGTCTAATTTAACTTACTTCATATACTATTACAACCAACCTAAAGGTTCTTTTTTTTCCTCCTTTTTCTTCCTCCTCCATTCTTTGTATTTTATGAATCATATTCTGTACTCTGTTTTCCCTTGGGTGACATCTTTTTAGCCTTAGGAATACTTCCATGTATAGGAGTCCCTCCAAAATGCACTGTAGAGGTGGTTTGTGGGAGCTAAATTCTCTCAGCTTCTGCTTATCTGAAAATTGTTTAATCTCTCTTTCAAATTTAAATGATAACCTTGCTGGGTAGAGTATTCTTGGTTCAAGTCCCTTTTGCTTCACTGCATTAAATATATCATGCCACTCCCTTCTCGCCTGTAAGGTTTCTGTTGAGCAGTCTGATGATAGCCTGATGAGTTTTCCTTGGAATGTGATGTTTTTTCTCTCTCTAGCTTCTTTTAAAAGTCTTTCTTTACCCTTGATCTTTGCCATTTTAATTATTATATGTCTTGATGTGGTCTTCCTTGGATCCCTTGTGTTGGGAGATCTGTGCACCTTCATGGCTTGAGAGATTATATCCTTCCCCATATTAGGAAAGTTTTCAGTAATTACCTCCTCAATGACACTTTCTATCCCTTTATCTCTCTCTTCTTCTTCTGGTACCCCTATAATGTGAGTATTGTTGCATTTGGATTGGTCACACAATTCTCTCAATATTCTTTCATTCTTAAATATCCTTTTTTCTTTCTGTGCCTCAGCTTATCTGTATTCCTCTTCTCTAATTTCTATTCCATCTACAGTCTCTTCTATGACATCTAATCTGCTTTTAAATCCCTCCATTGTATGTTTCATTTCAGATATGGAATTTCTTAATGATTGAACCTCTGTCTTAAATTCGTTCCTGATTTCTTGAATATTTTTTTCTACCTCCATAAGCATGTTTATAATTTTTATTTTGAACTCTCTTTCAGGAATATTGGTGAGTTCAGTTTCATTTGGCCCTCTTTCTGGGGTTTGTGAGATTTTGGTCTGAACCACGTTCTTTTGTCATTTCATACTTTTGTGTGGTGCCCATTAGTGTGCAGAAACTCCAGTCTCTGGAGCTTCTCAGCCCCTAGAGTGAGGTTGGGCGTTGTGGGGGAGCAGAGCTGGTGCCTTGGGGGAAGGAAAGATCTGTTTCCTGATTCCCATCTGGGGTGCCTGTCTCCAATGTCAGAGCCATTGGGCCAACACACACATGTAAACCCTTGTGTTTTGCGTCTCTAGCTGTTGTAGGCAGAGCCTCCCTCTGGCTGGCCTGATTCCTGTGCAGTGACTGCAGGTTTGTGAGCAGGTGCCTGCAGGCCGGTAGGAATATTTGTCAGGCTGTGTGTCACAGTGGGGGGCCCTCAAAGCTGAGTAAGCAGCCAGTGGGATGGAGCACCTGAAGCTCCCCAAAGTTCCCAACCAGCTGGGCAGAGCATGCCCAGGCAACCTTGTTCAGCTCTCCCTTCTCCCGCACAGCAAGCTCGGTGCAAACCCCGCCCCTTTAGCAGCCCTCTGGCTGCTAGGAAGCCTCTCAGACTGCCTGCCTTTCCTCCTACACAGAGTGGCTGGGAGTGGATCCCCTCCTCCACAAATGTCAATTTCTCAAGCACTCTGTCTGTCAGAGCTCCCCAGTGTCCAAAGCACCACACACTATGGGATTCTGCACACAAAGCAGATCTCCACGGCAAGGTGTTCAGCAGTCCCAGTCTTCCTTACCCACCCTCACTCCATTTTGTTCCTCCCGCCAGTTGGGGAAGGGCTTGGGTCCTTCCAGATTACGGCTTTCCTACGTTACCCTGTTTTGTGTGGTCTGCTCTGTTTGTGAGGTCTGTTTGCAGTCTGGTTCAGCCTTCTTTCTTGTTGCTGTTTTAAGGCTAGTTGTATTTATTAACTATATTTTTGTACAATTTGTGGTTTTGGGAGGAGCTCTCCACCTCATCTCTCACGCCACCATCTTGCAAATCCTAAGAGATTTTTGCTCATGTTTTCTTCTATGAGTTTTTTGGTTTCATGACTTACATTCAGGTCTTGATCCATTTTGAGTTTACTTTTTTGTATGGGGTTAGACAGTAATCCAGTTTCATTCTCTTACATGTAGCTGTCCAGTTTTGCCAACACCAGGTGCTGAAGAGGTTGTCATTTCCCCATTGTATATCTATGGCTCCTTTATTGTATACTAATTGACCATATATGCTTGGATTTATATCTGGGCTTTCAATTCTGTTCCACTGGTCTATGGGTCTGTTCTTGTGCCAGCACCAAATTGTCTTGATTACTGTGGCTTTGTAGTAGAGCTTGAAGTCAAGGAGCATAATTCCCCCTGCTTTATTCTTCCTCCTCAGGATTGCTTTGGCTATTTGGGGACTTTTGTTATTCCATACGAATTTTAGAACTATTTGCTCTAGCTCATTGAAGAATGCTGTTGGTATTTTGATAGGGATTGCATTGAATCTGTAGATTGCTTTAGGCAGGATGGCTATTTTGACAATATTAATTCTTCCTAGCCTAGAGCATGGGATAAATTTCCATTTATTAGTGTCCTCTTTAATTTCTCTTAAGAGTGTCTTCTAGTTTTCAGGGTATAGGTCTTTCACTTCCTTGGTTAGGTTTATTCCTAGTTATTTTATTCTTTTTTATGCGATTATGAATGGAATTGTTTTCCTGATTTCTCTTGCTGCTAGTTCATCATTAGTGTATAGGAATGCAACAGATTTCTGTGTATTCATTTTGCATCCCTCAACTTTGCTGAATTCAAATATTAGATCTAGTAGTTTTGGAGTGGATTCTTTAGGGTTTTTTATGTACACTATCATGTCATCTGCAAACAGAGACAGTTTGAGTTCTTCCTTACCAATCTGGATGCCTTTTATTTCTTTGTGTTGCCTGATTGCTGTGGCTAGGACCTCCAGAACTATGTTGAATAAAAGTGGGGAGAGTGGACATACTTGTCTTGTTCCCAATCTTAAAGAAAAGCTTTCAGCTTCTCACTGTTAAGTAATGTTGGCTTTGGGTTTGCCATATATGGCCTTTATTATGTTGAGGTACTTGCCCTCTATACCCATTTTGTTAACAGTTTTTATCATGAATGGATGTTGAATTTTGTCAAATGCTTTTTCGCATCTGTGGAGATGATGATGTGGTTTTTGTTGTTCTTTTTGTTGATGTGGTGGATGATGTTGATGGATTTTCGAATGTTGTATCATCCTTGTATCCCTGGAATAAATCCTACTTGATCACGATGGATGATCCTTTTGATGTATTTTTGAATTCAGTTTGCTAATATTTTGTTGAGTATTTTTGCATCTATGTTCATCTGAGATATTAGTCTGTAATTTTCTTTTTTTGTAGTGTCTTTTCCTGGTTTTGGTATTAGAGTGAAGCTGGCCTCATATAATGTGTTTGGAAGTATTCCCTCTTCTTCTCCTGTTTGGAAAACTTTAAGGAGGATGGGTATTAGGTCTTCACCTAATGTTTGATAAAATTCAGCAGTGAAGCCATCTGATCCAGACGTTTTGTTCTTAGGTAGGTTTTTGATTACCAGTTCAATTTCATTGCTGGTAATTGGTCTGTTCAGATTTTCTGTTTTTTTCTGGGTCATCCTTGGAAGATTGTATTTTTCTAGAAAGTTGTCCATTTCTTCTAGGTTATGCAGTTAATTCCCTCCTTTTTTATAAAATTTTCTACTCTTAAATTTGTGATTTCTGTAAATATAATCAGTGAAAATATATTTTCCATATTGGTTAAAATTTTTTGAATTATAACCTGTGATACACAGTATAGACTGTGTAATTAAAAACACAAATAAGAAATTCATTTCCTTATTTTCAAGCTGTTTTTGTACTTGATTTTTCCAAAGATATTGTTTATTTATTTAATTTGTTTACTTTGAGTAATGTATCTCCTGAATATGAAAATAAGCACCATTGCTGACAGGTTTTGACTAACCCAAACACAACCACTATTGAATCATACTGGATTAAAATCAGGCTTGCTTTGATTTTCCACATCTTTTCAAGATATCCAGTAGTGAGACAAAGTTCAGCATTCATAATCTTAATGTGATAAAAAGCTGACAAGCAAAGTTTGAGAAGTGTCAAAAATGACTTTCTATTCCTTCAAAATATAATTTGTTGATTGAATAATATTTATGGTACAGTGTCTACCACATGCAGGGTACAATTATTTATGTGCTGGGAATGAAGGACACCACAGAAAAAATTAATTCCATATCTTCAGGGAGATAAATAATGATCTACCTACTTTACAAATAATTATTTATTAACACTTGAACTCTGCTCTACCTTCTTTATTATTAAAGGGAGGAATGGTACATTTCACAACATTAACATTGCTTGACAAACTGAAGCAGAAAATCCTGTGCCATGTCCAAGCAGTTCCTTCCTTTGGATATGAGTTTCATATCCATTCCATTCATAATAAGAAGTGGGTAGAAATTCAAATATTTGACTCACTGACCTCTGCCACATTCCTATATCTCATTTGTTGGGCAGGACTTAATTCTTGATTCTGGGGATGCCTTCATATAACCTTCATTGTGCCAGAAAAGAAAAAAATAATCCACCTTGGAACCTTTCTATATTCCTCAGCTTCCTAATCCCTTATACTTTCTAAACTCCCAGCCCTTCTTTTAATCTCAGCTTCTTCTGGGAATTATCAGTTATTTATAATTTCCACAAATAGATAGGACCCAAGGTAGAAGATAGGAGAGATGGGAAAGGATTGCTCTGTAATTCAGCCTTAGGGTGAACTTTTCATAGAGCCAAGATTAGCCTCCTGTTGGCATATCTCTTGGGTGGTTTTGTGCTAAAGAAATTTATATTTTTTGATTAGCTTGCCTTGCATAACCAAACCTTCTTCTCTTGTCATTGTAACTGTTAGGTTGCAGAAAGGTGTACAGGACTGTCAGAAGAAAAACAAAATTTATACAACTTATATTTATGAAAAAGCATTCCAGAGTTAAAAGAGAGCGTTCTGAGGGTCTTTATAAAGGAGAACTAATCTAATATAGGTGGTCAGGGGAGATCCCTGTACAATAATTTTTGTTCTTAAAAAAAGTAGTAATTCATGAGTACCAGATAAAAGTCAGGAAGAGCTTTGAAAGCAGAGGTAACCACATATTTCCACCTATAATGGGGAAAGGGGGCAGGGTGGCTAGAGCAAGGCAATTTAGAGAGAAAGCTAGCATGACAGCACAAAATACAGAAGGAACAGTTCATAAGATGAATCTCAGGGATGACATGACATGGACAGTTGCAAATCCATAGGACATCAGTTTTTATCTCTATTGTAAGAATGACTATAAGACATCAATGGGAATTTTTATTATTTTCTCTTTATTAAATGCAATTAAATCTAAACTTGCCAATTTTAGGTGTACAATTTACTGAGATTTGATATCTGTGTAAAGTCATGGAAACACCACAAGAATCATGATGTAAAACATTTCCATCTCCCCTAAATTTCATTTTATGTTTATTTAATTTTTAGAATCTTATATAAATGGAACCTTATAGTATGTTATCTTTTGTGTTTGACTTTATTCACTTATCAAAATGTTTTTGAGATTCAATGCTATTATATGTATCATTAATATTAATATCTAGATTAATAGCAATTTGTCATTAATCCTTATCTGTTATGGGTTATTTGATTTTGAGCTCTTGGTTTGGAATTCAACCTGATACTACAAAATTGTTCCTAGAGAAAATATAGTCCACTTTATTCTATTCAGTTTTATGATGCAGTTCTCAGAACATATGGACTACAACATATGAGAAGTCAGCTTCTCAAAACACAGATCTTTTGTTACAATATAGAAAGAAAATTGATATACTTCTTCAACAAAAGTGACGTTTTTGTTTTTTAATTAAATACAGAATTTCTTTCTTATGTATTTTAATTTTGCTATGAGTTTTGCCTCCTAAATATATTTCAAAAAGGTTTTTACAAGTTCTGATGGTGTGGTCGTTTACTACTATAACAATATTATACACAGCAGTAATAATAGTATAACTCCATTTCGGTTCCCAGACCTGATTCTGATGTATGTGGGAGAGGGTCTTCCCACACTAAATCCAAGCAGTTCTTAAACACCAACAGGGTGTTGGAGAACTCAACTCAATTCTGATGCTCTCTGCATGGGGACAGCACCAGATTCCCCAGGGTAAGGGCTCCGTCCTACAAGACTTCCCTCCACCTTTCCCTCCAGTCTCCAGTGAGAAGCCCCAGGCAGTTCCCTGAGCTTCTGGCCTACTGGCTACAGATTGGAGGTTCCAATGACCTCTGTCTTAGGTTTGAGTAATTTGCAGGAGTGGCTCACAGAACTCAGGAAAAGTTACATTTACCAGTTTAATAAAGGATACAATTCAACAGCCAGGTGAAGAGAGACATAAGGCAAGGTCCCAAAAAAAGGAGCTTCTGTGCTCATGGAGCTTGGGGCCTGGCTCAGTGGCATATGGAGGTGTTCTGGTTCCCCAAGCATGGAAACTTTCTCTGACAAAGAGGCCGGGTCCTACAGAGCAGAGAGTGATAAGCTGTGCCCAGGGGTTTTTGTGAGGGCTTCATTGTGTAGTTATGATTGACTAAATTATTGGCCATTGGCTGATTCAGCCTCCAGCCCCTGCCCTTGGGTGGGGATCCAAAAGTCTCTCATTAACATGACAAGACACCCATTTCACCTTTAAGACTGCAGTGTTTTTAGGAACTGTGTCTGAAGACCAAATATATTCCTGGAGGATATATGTTTTGTCATCTGAATGACCAAATATGTATTTCTTATGACTCATATTGCCCAAGTATTTTTTGTATTTTAAACAGGATGTAAGGAGAAATAAAGTGGGAGAAACCTGTTTATTGCCTACAAGCAGTCGTCCACTTCGGCTCACCCATGTCTCTCACATCCCCACTGCAAAAAGGGACCCCACCCAACCTCTCTTGTCCAGAAAGCCCTCACTTCCCCTTGTAATCACCTACTGATATGGAGATGGTCTACTTTTCTCCACCCCTTGGAAACACCTATTGATATGGAGATGCACTAAGGCCAGGAGAGAGATTCTGGAAATACTGCAATTTTAGCCACAATCTGTTAGCAGATTCAAAGAGAAATTTTATTTGCTCCTCCTACTAGACTTTTAAGATAGTTTGTAAAAAATATCCATATTGAATCTTTATTTTTTATTCCATGTAATGAAGCTGAGCTTTTTATAGTCATATTTTTGTATGGATAAATTAAAGAAATAGATGGTTGTTGAACTGTGCTTTGAAAGCATAATGGCAGTCAGTAGTAAAATGATACTGTTTGCATTCTTTGCATGTGATTCTGCTGCAAAAACCACCCTCTGCTCATGAAGAAGAAACAAAAAAATAAAATATTTTATTAACTTTCTTAGTTGTGAATGAATATTAAATAGGCAGAAAATCCAGAAATTAAAAATGCTTGTTTATTTGAATTACAAAGTCTCCAGAACATAATGTATTTATGACTGGACACTTGTTTACATTAACTTTTTCTGTTGCATTTCAAAGATGCACCAGACTTTATTGCCTTACAATGTCTATTGAACACAATTATTTAGGTCCTTTCCTCTCTTAAATCCTACTAAGATGACAGGATAAATATAAAAATAAGAAGAAAACTATATATTTCTGGAAAGTCGAAAACAATGCCAAAAGCGAATCCAAATACCAAGGAATTTCTAGAAGATATAATGCAAATGGAATCTAACTAGTGGTGAAGCTCCACAGAGTTTAGGAATTTATACCCTTATACAGAGAACAGAGCTTTCAAATAAGTGAATTTTCACAGGAAACAAAAACATGAAAATATTCCAAGGAGGGAAGGGCAGATGAGAGAGTGATGGATGATAGAGTGATCAGTTCATACAGAGTTAAAGGGCAGTGGAACAGCTGTGCTAGGATCCATTTTCACAGCTGTTGCTATAGCATTTGCCCCAAGACTAAGTCCAGTAATAGAGCTCCTCAAATGAGGTGGGCATGTGCTGAAGGGGAGTTACAGGCTGTTGATAGAGAGCAAAAAGGAAAGTAGAGAGCTCACACAGTTAAAATCAAGCCACTCATATCCTCACCTTTTCTGCACAGTCCCTGAAGTCAGGGTACCTATAATCAGAATCAGTGTTTACCAACTGTATGTAGCTCATACTGAGGAAATGCCCTCCAGCTACAAAGGCTGATGAATCTAAACTCTTTCTTAGAAGTAGAATAAATAACCAAGAATCAGTAAACAGTAGAAGGCTTTCAATGTCATTTAACTGTCTCAACTGAAGTTATTTACTTCCCTGAACAAACAGAAGTATCTACAAGCACAGAAGATTAATAAAGACACTAATCTAATTGGTAAATTGAGACAGATTCAAAAAAGAATAAAATCGTTAACATGAGAACAATGAATAAAATTACAGTAGCTGAAACCTCAATAAAAGAACTAATCCCCAAGAAAACAGAAACAATAAAAGGGGCCAAATAATGTTTACAATAGATGTAATTAGTAAACTCAGAGTGGTACATTAAGGTGTAATATTTATAACACAAGAAAAATAATTTTAAAAAATGATTGTTGATATTAAAATCTCCATAGATAGGCTGAATAGCAAAGTGGACATGATTGGAGATTATATTATTGAGTTGAAGAAAAGTTTTACCAAAATAAAAAATGAATAAAGGTGAAAAATAGGAAAGTAATTTAGAAGATACGAAGGCCAGATGCAGGAAACCCAACAGCAACTCTATACTATTCCAGAAAGATGATTAAAAGAAAATGTAATTAGAGAAATAACAAAAAATGTCCCTGAAAGACTTGGTGTTCAGGCAACCAACTTCATTACAGAAATATTTTTTAAAGCAGATAAATCTAAATAAACACATACTTATTTTTAAATATGTAGAAAAAGAAACAAAATCCTGAGAGTGACACAGAGATAGAGTCAGAGTCAGAGAGATCACCACATGTTTTTTTGTGATTCTATCTCATGTTCCTTTCATTTGAGCACTGCTCCTACATGGGTTTGTCAGTTGTGGTTCTGCATCCCATGAACTTGAGCACACAAATCAGTCTTGCTGGCCAGAAAGCCCCCATTCCTTTGAACAAAGTAATTTGTCCTCATGTGGGTGTTTGCCCCAGGTGAATTTTTCTAGTCATTCTTCAGTGAGTGAAAGCTCTGGGAGAGAAATGTCTTTCTTCTTTGATTTTGAGGTACAAAGAACTAGTTGTCAATTAGCATTCAGGGGTGTGTTGGGTACTTGTCTGATTTTGTGGGGCCCAATTCTTTTACTTTCCAGATTTACTTGACCATGCTTCTAATGTTCCTCTAGGAAGATCACCAGACACAAACCGTATTCCTGTAGCCACACAATAATGACTTTGTTCTTTATTGAAGGGAGGCTGTTTGAGCTCCTTGGCTACCATCGTGGGACAGAGTGTGGGAAAGTGGCATTGCATGGAAAGCCTTGCTTAACACATCAGGGCTAACGTGGTAGCTGCTCCAATTCCTTCCTACCACTCTAGGATAGGATGCAATGCACCTGAGCCTTATCTCCACCTGTGTACCTCTTGCCTTCAGGGCTTCCCATTGCTGCTGAATCTCAAAATGTCCTATGACCTACTAAACACCCACTCATGAGCATTGCCTCACCAGGCTGTGTGAAGCTGCTGGCTGCAGGTGGGAGGGGAAGACTAGTGCTGGGAACCTAGCTCACCTGTGTCCTGTCTCATGTGCTGTTATTGCCACTCTTCCTGCTGCTGCTATTTCAGGGCTTCCCCAAAGGGGCCTGATGGTGCAGCCCAGCAGGGCGGCAGGGTTGACACAATGTAGAGCAAACTGACCAAGACAGTGCACATGGCAGTTTTTCTTTCACAAGAGAATAACTGTGTTTGTAGTGGAGTTTTGTACAGCTCTTCAGTACATTCCCCTTTTGTTTATTCCTCTTTCTTCCCTCCCTTATTTCCTTGTTCCTTTATTCTTGCTTTCTTGACACTGGACCCTCTTTCCCCCCAAAAGGTACTATCATATAGGATTTTCCTTTAGGCTCAGTATCCTAGAGAACCCAAGCTGAGATACTTGGACTTCAGGGATTCAGAATTAATAATAATGACAAAACCAAAAAAAATAATAATAATAGCGACAATAACAACTAACATTTATTGAGTACTCATTATACATCATTACACATCAGACATTCTTCCAAGTACCTCACATCTATTGATTCATTAATTCTCACCATAAGGTAAGAACTATTATTACCCCTGCCTGACAGATGAGGAAAGGAGAAAGAGAGGAGGCTGAGATCTGGCAGAAGCACAATGGCAAGTAGTGTGCAGGAAAATGTTACAGACAATTTGTACAAAGCATTAGAAAAGAGTGGCAGTTTTCAATACACTCTAGTGGGTCATGCTGAAATTAACTGGACCCGGTTGGCAGTGTGTATACCCGCTGTAGAAAAAGGGGTCATGTGAGTGGATTGAAAGAGCTGTCTCACTGTCTACTACTCAGTGCTCTGACAACTGAGCAGGATCCATTCCCATTCTAATCACACATAACTAAGAACACTTTCGTCCTTCACCTTTACAAGGTGATCAGATAAAGTAGATCAGAGATCTTGAGGAACAGTGGCAGGTTGCCAGCTCCACAGCAGTCCAGCACTGCAGAGGTGCAACTTCATAGTTATGCACATGTTGGGAGCAGAGCTTCCACTCGGGGAGAGTCGCCTTGGCAGAAGTGGCAGTGCCGGAGGCTGTGGCCCGCCAGCCCTGTGGAGGGTGGAAGTGCCGCACCACTAACACTGTAGTTGTTTGGTGCTTTAGAAATTCTTTTGTAGGACTTCCCCCTTACCAAGTGCAAGCAAAAACAGCAGTTCGATCTGTACAATTCCCCCAAACATGGATTCAGATCTCTAGCACTGAAAATTTTAGCTTTCTCAACATGAGTGTGCCCTGTGTATGGCCTCATAGACATCTAGGACACTGACATAACCATGAGCCCATCCTAGTGTTATGATAGTGATGGTGATTGGAAAGAAGCAGATTTCCACCCCAGAACTTCACCTTTACGGAAACACAACAGCTCCAGGCCATGGAACCTGCCTTAGTTTGCGGCTGAGAGTGAGCAATCCCGGGACTGATTCAGGGACTCACAGACACGTTCCTTTGTACTTCTTGAAAGAAAGCAAAACAGATTTTAAAAAGAACAAAACTGATATTTATGCATATAAAAATGTAGGGTAAAACCTACATTATGCTCAGGTAATAATGTTAATAGCTTAAGGATTTAAAAATCCAAGAATGCTCTGGCTTCAGAAAGCCTGGGTCTGTTGTTTAAATATTTTGCTGGGAATCTCAAAATCAATCTTTCTCTTCTGTCTCTCTCTGTCTCTCTCGTCTCTCTCTCTCTCTCTGTCTTCTCACACACACACACACACACACATTTTCTCTGGCTCTCACTCTTTTGCTCTCCTGTTCTTATTGTCACTACTACACCACTCCTCTGCAGTCCTTTCCTCACTGGGAAGATTTTATCACAACTCTGCTTTGCTCTATGCTGGGTTCATTTTGCAAAACTCAAAATTTGATCTGAAAATTGTAAAGTAAATAAATAATGCACTTACTAAAGTAATCAGCCTCTTAAAAATGAAGATGCAAGTAGAAGCAGAAGACTACTTGGGGAAAAAAGTCTATTTCTATATCCCCAAAATGAGTTGACTTCAGAGTTATTTTAATTTTAACTTAATTTTATTGTGTCTATTTGTGTTTGCAAACATTTCTGAGAATCTTTCCATAACTGTTGCTTTCCATCAAATTTACCAGTGAAATTAGTGTGAAAACTCTGAATTATAGGCAGATTGAATCATCATGTAGCAAGTTAGCACTAATTGATTTGACTGCAGATTACAGTGAGAACATTTTTCAGAAATGTGTTGCTATCTCATAGACACAGCCTTAGTATCAACTGACACTATCTGTCAAGGTCCACCACACTTAATGGAATACAATTTGATCACGAAATAGCAAAGGAAGTTTTTGATAGATGAAACGTTTAAATATATTCGTGTTCTTTAAAAAAATGAATCTCTAGATAGGTCATTAAAAACAATACTTCAAAATGGAAACTGACAAGCCAAGAGAGGTTAAGTGTGGTTCTATTATTAAAGCTTGATATAGCTCCCATACCATTACAAAGGGGATTTGATCTATTAACAACAGTGATGTTTTAATTTTATTGTCTCTTTTTACTATCCTTCTTACATTGATAATTTGTAGTCAAAAAAGAACAAATCACACAGGTAATTTGAATATTGGCTTTTGTCTTCCCTTCTGTCTACCTTTTCTAAATAGACGAACTGACAAGTGACACTTTGGTTTATCTAATCTCAACAAATCTCTTTTTGCTCTGTTCAGTAATATCACTTGACACCATTTACATGTTCATTCACGTTAGCATGCAGATTGTTTCTCTACACAGATTTTATATAATACAAGTAGATTATTTATATGGAAATTTAAACATATAACCAAGTAAAGCAACATATTAGAGTCTACTAACTACATAGGATTGTATTTAAACTTTTATGCTAATAACTTCTAGTAAAACAAACAGGGAATATAGTCATTTAAAAGTTATCTTTTAAACTGTCCCATTGAACATTTGTTTCTATGACTTTTATTAATTAGCTTAAAAGTTTGAATAAAATCCTATGTAATACTTACATCAGAATTTAAAATACTAAATAAGTATTTGTGTACATGTATAAGAATACGTTTTATGAAACAGATCTCTTAATATGGTGTTAGCAAATTAAATTTTAAAATTTAACAACCATACATCTGTGTATTTAAAATTTTTAAGTATATTACAATATGTAAATGCCCTTCTAGAGATTTCTCCCTGAAAAAGTCAACACAATTTTTCTGGATATATGTTAGACAAAAGAAAGCATCTTTACTGGTATATATGTTATCTTTTATTTTCCACACTTACAATGTTCTGCACCTTGATTTTTTTTTCCTTTAATAATGTTTCTTAAGAGTTGTCTATAGTAGCACTTAGATATCAAAATCTTTTATCTTATTCCAGGAAATGGATGTAATCTAATTAATTTAACCATGGCTTGACAATGGGACATTTTTTTGCTTACGGTTCTATTTTTCTATTTAACAATGCTACAATACTTATTTCTAAATGTGCATGTGAATGTGTGTGCATGTGTATCCATGTGCCTAATAACTTTCAGTTACAAATAAGATTATGTCATTGACTGCTTATCCTCTCTCCACAGTCAAACCTAGAAACCTCACAGAAGTAAAACAAAAGTGTATTGATTTGAAGAACTAAAGTAAAGCTGTAAGAAATACTTGAGGAAGCAGACAGTGGTTGTTAAGGCTCAATGGAGGAACAATGGCAGCTTGAGGAAGAAGCAGGTCTGGCATCACTGCTGGCAAGAATAGGATGGGGGAGCCTTTGGGCACCCTTTTTCTGCTGTATTTCCTGCGTGGGTCACTCTCTTCTACCTCACTACTTCAGAGCAGAAAAGTAGCAGGGCCAACACAGCAGGTTTTACCAACTAGGTAACAGGTGAATAAAGACAGCTGGTACCTAGTGTCCTTTCTTTTTACTTTACTTCTGTTACCAGCCGGAATGCTGTTTTTCCCAGGATCGTGTTCTAGGAGGCGGCTAAGAATGAAGCCAGCAGCCAAGAGTACAGAGCAACCAGCAAAGCTCTTTTAATGAGTGAAAGCAGAAAGTTCCTGCTAATCAGGGGGGGCTCCAAGGTTGGATGCCATCAGTGCTGTGGTGTCTGGGGTTTATATTGCCTGCTGAGAGGAGGAAGATCCCCTCCACCCTCCACCCCCGTCCTGGACCTAATAGAGAACTGAGTTAATGACATCACAACTCACTCCTGATTGGCTGGAAGTACAATGCTTCATTTGTATAGGGCACAACAGTCAGAGCAGAAGAGGCCTATCTAAGTGAACTTTTGAATGGCTGAGTTTTATCTACATAGGCCATAACCAATCAGAGCAGCTGAGGTCTATCTAAGTAAGTAATTTAGTTGGATTGGGGCTTTTTGAAACTTATGTGAGTCCTGAACTTTATCTGCCTGCATCCTACTATCACCTGCCTCACTTCCAAAGCAGAGCTTGGCAGCCATGATCACTTGAGAAAATTTCAACATTGATCAGTGTCAGGCAGAGCTATCAAAGTTCCCTGTGGGACAGAGTCACTTAGTGAGGAAAGAACCAATAGAGCTTGTCAAACCCAATCTATGATGTTCTGAGCATTTTTCCAGTGGCATGTTCCACCTCCAAACCCAACAGAAACTTCACAGGCTAGGGTTAGGTCTTAGATCTACTGCTTTTTAGGATACTAATCAAGATGACTGATAAACTCAGGAGAAATAATCTCACAGACTAAATAACCAGACATAGAGGGGCACAGTCAAAATAAAAGAAAAACAGCAAAATATTATAAATATTATACTCGATAAATAAGAATTAATACAGCAGGTAAGTCAAGAGTTTTATCCATGAAGCTATAGATAATTGAAAAAGGAAGTCATTAAAAAGGCATATTGTTAATAAAAATAACAATAGTTGAAATAAAAACACATTCATGATCTACATGGAAAAAAGACAAAGCCAAAGAATGAATTTCAGAGCTGGAAGACCAGTTGTAGAAAATAGTCAGGAATGTCAAGATAAAAAATATAAACAAAAAGTTAAGAAATGTGGGGGATAGCAGTATCAGTAGCAAGGATATTTTAGACCCAGAAAAATAGAGATAAAAAAGTGATCAGGTAGAATATTTGAAAAAAATGATGACTAAGAATGTTAAAGAATTAATGAATACAGGGTGAATGATACAGTGTGAAGCAGAATAGATTGAAAAGCCTATATCTAAGACAGATTAGAGTGTCATATAAGGACAACAAAATGAAGAGAAGTTCTAAAAGTTTCTAGTAAAAGAAGTTCACCAACAAAGAAAACATAAACTGATGACAAACTTCTCAACAGACATGCTAGAGACAAGGCTTTGGGGATTATTTCTAAAGCTTCTAAAGAAAAGAACTTCGGAGGTAAAATTTTATATATAGCCAAATTCTTAAATCTGAGGGCTTGACAACAAAAAAAAATGAAAGGCTTAAAGGTTTTTACTAAAAAAATTGTTTTAAAATATCTTTGCAGGAAGAACTGCCATAAGATGAGAAAAACATCTAGGAGGATCTTATGAGACATAATGGAAAATTTATAGGGTACTACTTACTGCCAATAAGGTGGTCCCTCAAATATATTCAATCTACTCCATAAGCAGAACAGCTCTAGCTGAACTAAAGACAGTTGTACTTACTGATTTGATGGTCTGATGCAATCCTCTTCAGCTGAGCAAACTGAGCAAACTCCTGGGTAGAATTTAGGTCCCAGAAACTTGAACCATTTTCTCTGATGCAGAATATTGCCATATCCTGTATTTTGCCTGGGCTAACTTCTTTCTATGTCCTCTAAAAGCCCTAATTGTTTACAAATAAATGTCTGTGTGCTTGAATTTTACTTCACTTGATCTAATCTGATATTCCATAATTTTCAAAAGTTTATTTTAAGCCATTTATATTTATAGTGATTACTGAGATTTTGGGTTGTTTTTGCCATGTTCTTTTCTATATTATTTTAATTATACTTCTTGGCTTAAAAAAAAATCACTTTCTGACTTCTGTCTGATTGAAATTTAAAAATAATTTTTATTCTCCCATCATTTTAAATTAAATGTACTAGCTCATTTTTTAAATATGTAACCTTATTTTTAGAACAAGATACCAGGGTTAATCGTTATTCTCATCTTTCTCCCTGGAAAATGTGATATAGTCATTCTAGAAGTCCAACTTTGATCCCATTCTTGCCTGAGGCAGTTTTTAACCTTCTGCTCCCTCTGAGGTTGAAACCTTGCTCCCACCAGGTGGTCTGGTTTACTATAGGACTTCTTACTTAGATTTCACCTTTACTTAGAGTTTACAGAGATTTTCCTTTATTCTTAGAAAATGGCTGTACACTTTTTAACATTTTCAATGGTTCTTTTATGATTTCTTTGTTTCCAGTATATGCAAACTACAATTTCAGTATATGTAAATTCTGTCACTTTCACATGAAATTTGAGAATTTAATATATCTATATTTTTCAATATTCCTACCCAAGGATATGGCATATCATCTGTATTACTTAAGTATTTTTTCTATATTTTCTATATTAAATATATCTAACCATATTTTCATAGCAATATTATAAAAAGTTAAGAAATAAGAAAACAGCTTTTGCAGAAGAATGTATATTTTAAAAACCCATATATGTAGATTAAACACTATGTATATAAAAGATATATATATATAGTTATATATTCATACATTATAACTGAGCACATTTGATTAGCTGCTTATGAAGATTAATAGAATATGTGAGTTGGGATTGTAGATAAAGGAATAAAATATATAAGTAAAACAAGAAAAGGAACTTGAACAATGATGAAAATAAAATGGGAACTATGGAGAATGATTATCTTACTTCTTTGTACCTGATGACTACTATATATAGCTGTATATTTGTGTTATTTCCATAGTCAACTATATAATTCACTATTAATATACATGAACTATTGTATTTAAAAGACTCATTAACAAGAAGTGCTGTGAGTTAAGAGTTGTTCATATTATTTTCATGTTCATAATGACTTGTGATTATGGTTTCTTTTCAAGTAATAAAATTCAAGGAAACCTGAAATTGGCGTGGAATCTTGAGCTATCAATTAATTCTCCATTTATTTCACTAAATAATGCTTAAAAGAGAACAACTTGTCAAAAGCCTAAGCAACTTATCCAATGTTAATATCAATGGTAATTGAAAAGGACTAAAAAAAGAAAAACCTAAGTATCTTTTGGGTCCCTAAGTAATCATGAGACTGCAGTATTCTGCAAATGAATATAATATAAACAGCACACAGCCCTGGAATGAAAATATCAAAATGTGTAACTGTGTTCCATAAGTTTCTATTTGTCTAGATAACACATTTTTCCTTTAGTTTGATTAGAGTTCAAAATCAGAATATCAGAAATATCCCCTTGACTCTCTTACTGATTTGCAAAAGAAGTTTGAGAATATATTTATTTTTTCTCAGCTTTAGATTTTTTAAAACAAGCAGTTTATTCTCACTGTGTGAGTCATAGAAATATGAAATTTAATAAGGATATAGCAGTACAAATATTACTCTTCCAGTGAGTATATATTGTTGGCATAGGCTATGCATCCTAAATTTATCAGCAAATAAGAATAAAACCTAAATCACATTTTAGACTTCTATTTATCTACCGTGAATAATGTGGATGGACATTTGAGTAAGAGGGACACTTGCTGTATAGTGAAAACATTTCTTCATTGGAAAGCAAGAGAACTACTTTTAGTTTGTATAGAAATGAATTTGTTAACCAAAGATAAGTTCTTTTTTTACTTCAATACAAATTAAAGGACTTCATTATCTTTATTTTTAAATTAAAGACTGAGCTGGATACTTTCTAAGGGATATTTTGCAGTTCTATCATTTCATGAACCTATAAAGTGAACTTATAAATCTTTGTGCCATGAACGTTTTATTGGAAGTTTTCTTGACAACGAAATATTGGGAAATAAATGGATATATATCTAATAAGTAGAGTTGAATCTTAACTCCAATATCCCCTAACTCAAGACCTTAGGCACCCATGTTCTGTTAGACTCTTTCTTCAAATGTTAAATAAAGATTATAACATGTAACTTGCAGGGGTGATTTGAACACTAATAATAATAGATATAAAGTACCTATGGCATAAACATAAAGCACATACTGCTCATTTTTTGGCCCATAACATGTGCTCAATATGTATAAATAAATTATTATAATTTTATCAGTTCATATTCAACAATTGAGTAGTAGAGGTACTTACTACAGTGCATTTTGCAAAAACATGGTTAATTAATATATGTGACTTCTGAATTATACAACTGACCAGAAGTAATGTATATTACTTAATTATAGTGACTGCTAAGTATTTCTTTTTTCACAGTGAGTATTATCAAGAGTGGAAGTATCATGAAACTAGAAGAAACAGTTATGTTCAAACTTGTATTGGTGACATGCGAAGAAATTACTATCAAATAGAAGTAAAAATGAACAAAATACAAACCAGTACATGGTACTTTAGCTGGCTTTCTGCACTGGAAAGCCATTTAAGGAAATGAGGTTGCTTGTCTTTCTCAAAGGGATCCAATGACATTTAGAGAAGTCTTCTCTGGTGGGAGACTTATTTATCTCTAGATTTCCTACTGAATCTGTTGTATAAAAAGGAGTATTTTGTTGTAATCATTTTGCACATGAATGAACATCCATGAACTATTAAGAAAAAGTAGAACAAAATCTTTTAAAAATTAGTACCATAACTCATCCATTAAGAATTTATATTTAGCATATACCCCAAAACTGTGTATTCTGCACAGAATGGCTTTGTTCAGCACAGCCTGAAAACAAAACACCTATATTTTCTATAAACTGAATAAAATTCCACAAATTCAACAAATGTTTGAGTCTCTAGGTTTTTCAGTAATGATAAACTAATGAAAATGTCAATTTCTAGATAATCATTTCATCATTGATCATATCGTTTGTTAGCGGAGCAATAAAAAAAATTAAATAATACTGAATAAAAAAAAGAGACAGCCAAGAAAAGCATATTGATAAAAAATATTTGTAATTATAGTTAAACTGCATGAACTAATTTAAAATTAAAATGAGTTACTTTAAGGAAAATGCCTCTATATAAATATAATAAGATGTTTTACTAAGTAGTATTGATTATGAAAACTAGAAATATTATTACCTTAAATTATGGGAAAAAAATTAAAGAAAAGATTCCCTAAATTTTGCAAACACATTAAAACATTACCTTGATGAAGCATAGCAAAATCTTAAAACAAGGCATGATCTAATTCAGAGGTCGAAAGCTTTTTCTCTAAAGGACCAGATAATAAATATTTATGACTTTGTGGATCATAAGCTCACTGAGCAACTATTCAGTTCTGCTGTAGGAAGGAAGCCTTTGACAATGTGCACATGATGGGAATGGCTGTGTTTCAATAAAACTTTCTTTACAAAAACAGGGAAAGGCTGAATTTTACTCAAGAGTGATAGTTGACTGACCTATGATTCTTCTTGGAGTAAAATGAATGAATCCAGTGATAACTGAAAAACTTCAATGTCAGTTTGCTATCCTCCCTTAATTGGAAAAGGAAAGAGCCCAAGGTGTTTTGCAACATTTGTACTTTACACTAGGTGATTATTTTACTTAATGGCTGAGATTATGATATAAGAGCTACTAAGCTCTTTCTCAGCTTTTTGAGGAGATTTATTCTTCTCCATCATGCCTTTCTTTTCAAATATCCAGAGTTTGAGGATGCCACAAAAGGAATGGACAATGGGGAAAGAATCAGGTGATTCTGAAGCTCCAAAAGCAATGGAAAAGAGAATCCTGAATGGAAAGGGGTAAGCCCAGACATGAAAATGCATGAACAATAGTACACACAGGATAGTGACTGAGACAGAAATCTACCAGAGACAAGCACATTTTTTACTATTTCCTCCTTGGGTATCTGAAATAGTAATACAAAGCCAGAGAGGCACTCAAGAAATCTTCTCTAGTCCTTGGCTTTCTGACAATGGATGTTTAAACAATTAATTACAGAGAGTTGGGGACTTTAAAACTCTTTGGATATTTAACAAGTTTTGAGAGAGAACTGCAGAAGAAACACTCCTGAATATAAACCTCAGTGGTTTGAAAGAGTTAATGATCGCCATGTGATCTCAATTTATTACCAGTCATGACAAGTATATTTGACAAGCGTGTGAGGGAGAATTGGACTTTCTGTTTGTCAGCTATTCTTATGCTTTTATTAGGGTCTTTTTTTTTCATATCTTATTTGTTTTTCCTTAAAAAAACAATTCCCTGTCCTTCATTATAATAGGTTTAAAATGTAACATAATTATTTCAGCATAATACAGTTGATTATAATATTTGCTAAGAAATCACATTGCCATCTTTTCTCTACTAACATACATTGACATGTTTCAAGGGAAATTAGTTTGAAGTGTCTAAGAATGCGTCTTTAAAACATTAAAACAAGGGTAAGCCTTGTCTATAATTAGCATTTCAGTACTTATTTCTAATTAGGATATGGAAAAGTAGATACAGAGTACAGGTGACTATAGTAGTGAAATAAATGAAATCACTTTTCGGAATTTTGATGACTGTGTATTTTATTGTCCAAACTGAGACAAAAAATTTTATCAAGACAACAGATTTTAAATAGCACATATGGGTATATGGCCACTCTCCTTGAATTGAAGGAGTCTATGATGCCATACACATGGGTGACCCACACATACAACATGAAAAAGAATGTTTATTCAAGAGTAAGCAGTTGAAATGTAAAATTTTGTTTTTTATAGATCATATATCTACATACATATATCACAAATGGACACACACACATGTATATATGTATTCTTCTAGATCATATATATACATATCACATATATATGTATGCATATATATAGTTGTTTATATATATATATCACATCTTTTAAAATAAATGAACATGGATATCCAATTAATTGCAGTCCATGGAAAATGTGTTGAATTATCTATGTAAATAAAAATAATGTAGGTATATAATAAAGACCTTAAAAACATTCATCTTATGCAAAGGGGTATAATTAATGTTAAATATAGGAGAATAAAAGATCTACTTGCATTAGTTAACTTGAAGTACTCAATCTGATAAGAATGTCCTGGAGAATTTTTTTTTTTACTAGAAAGGGGAATGAACTACAATAGAAATCTCTTCAATGCTGAGTTTGTGATAAACCATTGCATCTGTTCCCTGTAAGAAGATTCAGAAGTCTGGTCAGAATGCCAGAGACTCTATTCCCCATGGGTTACAAGATACATTTCTGCAAGCAGAATTCATAGTAGCACTATGTCTCAGCCATATGTACACCTTCTGGCAGGACCACCTGTTCTTAGTCCTGGAGCAGGAACTTTAGCCTAGCGTTCTGCTTGACACTTTACATTTTTTCACATTCTCCCAATTCTTCTAGAAAGACATGTCTATAGGCAGAGATAAAACCCTTGCAAAGAGCCCTACCTTTAGGGACTGCATAGCAGTTCTTCAATTTCTGAAACTTCTGGCCACTATATTCATCTTACACTCAATCCCTCATAACAGGTTTTTAAAAGTAAAACAGCAAATGAACACACAGACTTTATGGGCTCTTCAGTGACCACCTGGACAGGTTTATTGTACTTAGTATATTGACTAAAGATAAAGACCACATGTGGGGGATATATACAATGCTGGCAAATAGGTATTCCACAAGAAACTGGACAATTCTGTGGTGCTTGAATTTTGCCAAAGCATCTTGAACTATTTTTCAGACATCTTAGGACTGACAAAACCTGAAAAATAGTTTGCCAAGTATTCGTCCACATATATATTTCACTGGGACTTTAATCCATATGATTCTAATTCATTTATATTGAAGTCATCAAGG